>OZ014519.1:737333283-737883283 GCA_963966055.1 Lathyrus aphaca | reverse complement strand
TTTTATTCAACATTCGTCAAAACTATCACAAACAAACTCCTTCGACTAACTAACCATGTCATGTTATCGAAACATAAGCCTTTTATTCTCCTTTGTCGAAAAATGTAAAACCGTCCTTTCTTGTTGTCCGCGTCGAAATCTCCCTTTCATCAACATTTTCCTTTTTATATAGGTATCGTCGAAAATCACTGTCTACAAATTGCTCCCCAACAAAGAGTTTTTCGACCCATTCTTGGAGAAAAAATCATTTGCTGTCAAATAAGTATTTTCGACACTTCATGGTCTTTATTGCTTTGTCATTTCCAAGAATAGATTTTATAAATCCCAACAAATTGATTATTACAAAAGATCAGAAACGTCACATTTCAACCCACTTCTAGACACTAGCCCATCATTTTTTAAAAACTAGAGGATAATTAGCTTTTCCTTTTAAAACTGCTCCCACTAACTTTTTTGCCACGTGGTCCACGAAATAGCAATTTTAACCGTTTCAATACTCACTTTTTCCTTATAAATACCACTGAATCACTAGCTTCAACTTTTAGACGCTCTTCTTCTTCTTTATCACCTTTTAGAGAAGAAAACCTATTCCTTTCTAAAAATTCTCAGAAACCTCAACTTTCTCAACAATGTCTTCATCCAAAGCGACTACCAGCAAGAAGAACAAAAGTCTTCGCTTATGCTCATCGATTGATCGGACCAGACATGATGGGGAATCAACAGTATATTCCAGAACCTCCTAATGAGAAGGAGAAGGCCAATATCTACAGGTATCAGGTATTGATTCCTATCCTTGTTTCTGGCACATGCCATGAAATGTTAGGTCTTTTGCTTAGCCCAAACATAAACTTAGATAAGTTAAAATAATATTCCCCTCTTATCAATGTCTCAAACCCATAGGTGATGGGGCTAAACCAAAAATTTCCCTTGAAGAACCTACAGACGTAGAACCTAGTGTCGAAGCAACCATAAACCTAGGATATTTACAAAACACTAGGATATTTAGGGCTTCTCCCAAGTCGAAAGACATCTCTGAATACCTTTCCTGGGTGAACAAAGTCGAAAAGGTTAAAGCCCCATTCTGGAAAGAATAAGGTATTTTCGACTTAATCCAAATGTCGAAAGTAGGTCTTAACAATTTCCCAAACATGTTACTGTCATCCTTTTACTTTTGGGATATCACTTACAACACTTTTCATCTTCCATGTGGAATGGTCACCCCTACCTTATTTGACACAACTGCTATTGTTGGACTAAGTCCATTAGGGGTAGCTTTCGACCCAAATACCTTGAATCAAGATACCATAGGTTTTGACACCAGCAAATCCTCTTACTCTGGGTTCATAGAAGAATATCACGATAAGAAAACCAAAAATGTCTATGACAAGGAACATATAGCCTTCTTGACCTTATGGCTGTCGAGATTTGTTTTCTGCTCTCGATCGCTCCAAGTAGCTAAACGTTTTATTACCTTAGCCAATCAACTTCACCATGGTACGAAGCTGTATTTAAGTGAAATGATATTGGCAAGTCTCTACGAATCCTTGAGTGACAGCGTCGGTTTCTTGAACACAATGAAGGACAAGGGAAATCTGAGTGTATCAGGGCCAATCTGGCTCTTACAATTATGGCTTAACACCACTTTCAAAGCCTCTCTCCCCATCAAAGACAATGTTGATGAAGATGAGGTGAAGGACAAGTCTGTCGAATGGCCTTGTTTAATGCAGTTGACTCCGTCTGAAGAGGGACTTAGTCTTTGTCACTCCTTCATCGGTTCCATCTTGATGTTTGCCAAGAGGTACAATTTCACTCCTCTTATGGCCCCTTCCGCCAACAGGAATGTTGGCCCTGAATGGTTCACTAAACAACCACCCTTGGAAATGCAAGAGGATGAAAATCAATTCCTTGACATTTGGGAATCCTTCCTGACACCCAGACTCCTTGCTTCTCACCAAAATTTGACTAAGACCAAGATTGCCCTCCTTGTGTATCAACCTAACTTAGTTACTAGGCAATTTGGGTTGGTTCAGCTAAAACCAAAGCCCATTTATCCCAAGAAAAGCTTCATCATTTGGTACAAATCCCTACACACTGAAGAAGATAGTCAAGAACTCATAAGACAATTATCTGAAGATTCCCTGGAAATTCATCCAACGGTCTTTCGGCCTTCTTTCCTATGCACCCCTGAATTCGATACTTGGTGGAAAGAGTACTATCTTCACAAGTTCTACAACGTGGAAGCATTCACAACTCTGCTGACCAATGCCTTTGCTCTTGTGCAGGACAAAACGAAGAAAGGTAAAGCACAACATATCAAAGAGATACAAAAGTTTCAAAATTACTTTGAAACCATTTATAGGCCAGACGAACTAAGTCGAACCATCAACGAAGCGACAGTGACTTTGAAACACAAGTTCACAGAAAAAATGGATAAGTTGAATCTGCCTTCATATGTTCGACCAAAACTAAAATATGAGGTAGCCTTCAACCTTTATCCACCAAAATTTCTCCCTCCACCTTCTATTGATTTTGGCGTGGCGTTGAGCCCTTCATTTCCAGATTGGTTTCTCTGTGGGGATTCTTTGAAAATTATTTTCCAACAATCTAAAAAACGTGTTGAACGCGTGGTTTCGACTAAGTATACCCTGGATGACTATAGAGGACACCTTCATATTGGAATAGAACACGTTTATGCGGAAACTCCAATTCTTGAAGGTGTTTACGAAACATTTTCTTATTTCGACATTTTTTTAACTTGTATGCTTTTCACTTATATCTGACTTCATTTTTTTTCTTAGCTAAGAGGATGACTCCCAAGAAGGTTGTTGCCGAAAACACTTCTGACGCTATTGTAACACGGTGGGAGAACTGACTTTTAGTTATGTTGCGGATAGCAAGAGTCGCCACCGACTTTTATTTTATCCAAAAGGAAAGGGTATAAAAGAACAGGAAAGACCTTAAGAGATATTTTTGGGTCCGGGGGGTAGGTTATGTAAAGGGAAGGTGTTAGCACCCTTTACATCCATGGTTATCCATGGGCTCTTAGTTACTTAGCTCACTTTTGAATTGTTTTTGAAAGTGTAGTGTGTGAATAGAAAAATTTTCAGAATAGTTAATAATGATCCATGTACGGATGCGTAAAAACTTGTTTTTGAAAATTTGTTTGAAATTGTGAAGAGTTTGAAAAGTTTTTGAAGTGAGCAAGTACATAAGAGGAACCTACCCTAAAGTTTAAAGTCTTTTTTGTTCTTTATCCTTTGATTGGTAAGACTATCCCTACTATTAAGGAGTAGGTAGTCATTACCTTGGATGTGAGGGACATGAGAGGGACATCTGTTTTTATGAAGGCAACTGTGGGGTGTAATAAGCATATAGGAGGGACTATCATCATTATTCGAAGGGACTTGATTCGTAGAGGCAACTATGAGGGACTTGATGATTTTTCTTTTTAGAGGGACTTGCTTTATACACCCCACTTGACCTTATGATTTAGGCAACTTGAGGGATAACCTTAGAAAGTGAGACGGCGATTAAAATCGACTTACGTGTGTGAGTGTTTAATTTAATTATTTTATGATTAAAGTGATCTAATTTATTTTAAATAAAATACATATTTGCACTCCCTAATTACTAACCATAGCAAAAATAATTAAATAATTACAAAATTTACATCCAGGAGCATTTACATTATAATAATAAACAAATTAAAATAGCAAAAATAAATAATAAGCAAATAAATAAATAGCAGAAAATAAACAAATAAAATAAGCAATAAACAATAAATAAATAATAGGGGTTAGTGATAATAATAATTAAAATAAGGTTAGTAGAAATAATAAAAATATAAGATAATAGTAAATAATAAATAATAGTATAGTTATTAACAATAATTAAGATATTGGTAAAAATATTATAAGAATAAAATTAAAACAATAAACAAAAATATGGACAATTAAATAATTATGATATTTTATGTACAAATTATTATTTTCCAATATATTACAATTATAAGATTTAACTTTTTATAGATTCAATTGTTTAAAAGAAAATAATTTGGATTATAGATGTAGTATATAAAATATATTTACATATTATTAATAATAGATTATATACATAATATCTATACTAAGAATTAGGAAATAGAAATTATTTAGAAAATAAAATTAGATTTTTTTTAAATTAAAATTCATTTAGAAAATATTTTTAGGGTTTTGTTAGAAAACTATTTAAGGTCCAATTTAACAATTATAATTTATTTAAATAATACATACATACATATATTTTACATTTGAAATTTATAATAATGAAAACTATTTTTTTTTAATTCTTACAAAAATAAATTTTTAGACACTAGATAACATACTATACATATATTATAATGTAGAAAAATAATAAAATTTATTTATTTGAATTTATTTATGAAAATAAGATAATGACTAAATATAAGAAAATTGAAAGAAAAAAAAAAAAAAAAAAAACAGGACCTGGGATTTGAACCCAGGTCCTTTACCTGAATAGTGAGAAGAACAACCACTAGGCTACGCTGCATGTGCCGCAAGAGGAATGAATTCCATTTGCTTTTGTTCTTTAAACCAATGAACCAGGAAAATAATGAGAAAAATAAAAGGCCTGGGGTGGGAATTGATCCCAGGACCTTTACATTCACAAGCATACGCATCACCACCCGGCTGGAAGAGCCCACCTGATAACTGGATGGCTATAATTGATTATATATTATACCTGCGAAATAATCAAAATAAACAAACAAAATGTCATAAACGGGGAATCGAACCCCAGACCAAGTCCATGTATGCGCACACCTACAACCACTGGGATACAAGCGCTTGTGTGACAAATAAACAGAATGCCAAAATAATATTTTAAGTCACAATTTTGAATATGAATTTCGCGCCAGGATGCCTTCATCTTCAACCTCCTATCCTTCAAAATTTGCTGCGAAATCTACTAGGGAATCACCTGCGAATTCTATTTCCCAGGAAAACCTACAAACATCAATGAGCAACAAAGCTGTACAATTTTACAAAATTAAACACAGCATTATAATCCATACATTCACACGATTAATACTGTGTTGTTAGAATCCATTTAAACTTATTGAATCCTCAAACCCTAATTTCAAGAACTAAACCCTAACAATGGCGTATCTGGATTCCTGCAAGAAAAACGCAATTGAACGGCCCAGAAACAATCCAAACAACATTATAAACCATGTTATGGAATCAAATTAAACAAAGAATCATCATGTAGTCGAAATCGAATTTCAAAAAAATAAGAACAAAGCCAGAATCGGGTTGTATGATTTATGGCATGAATGAATGTTTTTATGATTCAGAAACATTCTATGATCCTTCATGAACATGTTTGAACCTTCAAAAGTCTTTGAGAGAGCTTGAATATTGGAATCCGAATTGAGTTTTTTGTTGTGAATTTTTGATGTGATGAACTTACTCTTTGGGCAGCCAACTCGTGAATGAAGATTAGGTTTGTGATCAGCATATATAGGTGAATGATTCTAGGTTAAAACATTGATTGATCATGTGAGAATTTTGATATTTTAAGGTTGAAAAAGATCATGGTGTAAAAATCAAATATTTGTTCATGAAGACTTGCTATTCTTGGATTAATCACATGATTTCCTTCTTCTTTAATTCTAATCACCAATTAAGAATTTCTAGAAGCATTATCTTCCTCCAAAAATAGATTTTCATATTTTATATTTATTTAAAATGATTTTTATGAATTAAATCAATAATAAATAAAAATAAAATAATAAAAATGCTGAATTTTGGTCAATTGGGTCGTGCATAATGATATGATGTGGATTGGATCACAATTTGGCAAGCCCATTTGGAAGGAATTGGTTCTAGACCCCCATTTTCAATATAAACCATCACAAAATTTCCCAACTTTGCAAGAGCATATCTCCCTCAATTTTAAAGGTATGAGGGTGTTCTTGGACTTTTTGGAAAGCTTGAAGAGTCCTCTAAACAACCCCATTGGTTTCAGGTCCATATCATTTACCAATCTCAAGTTATGCCCTTTTGAAGTTGTTGACTTTTTGTTGACTTTTGAAATGACCTATAATGTCTTAGGACATATCTTCCAAATGAAGCATTTTTGGGCTTAACTTGCAACATAAAAGTTGTAGAGAATTCAATTTCCTTCAAATTGAGCTTTTGATGGAGACTTGGTTATGAAGTATGTGAAAGTTATGGCTGGTCAAAGTTCAGTTGACTTTTACTAAGGAAACCCTAATTTAGAAACTCCTGATTATTGATGATCTGGAATCTCCTTGATGAATCATGATCAACCCTTGATCAAATGATGAATTTTACTTCATATACTTGATGTTGGCAAAAAAATCATGAAGTTTGACTTTGGTTTGACCACAGTTGACCTCAGTTTGACTTTTTAACTGTATTGACTGATTTTGACTTATCTGATCATTTGACTGAGCAAACTTTTGAGAAAAGTATTGAAACTTGTCATGGGGGTTCTTACACACATATAAGATGTTATGAAACTCACTTGAAGTCTTGGAAGTCCATTTAGCCTGATTAAAGTCAAAACCCTAGTTTTGGATGCACTGCTTAGGAGGTGCATTGTCTGAGGGAATTGTCAACTCTTCTGACCCATTGTGAACTTTGTGAACCTTGTGAACCATCATAAAATGTCTTGTGAACCTCATGGGAGGTATTGTGAAGCTTGTGAACCTTGTGAACCTCATGAAGTGGCTTTGTAGACCTCATGAACCTCAGGAGAGCTTTGTAATCATTGTGAATCTTGTGAACCTTGTGAACTTTCATAAAGTAACTTGTAGACTTCATGAACTTCATGAAAGGTGTTGAAAGCATTATGGAACTTGTGAACCTTGTGAACCTTCAAGAAGTAACTTGTAGACTTCATGAACCTCATGAAAGGTTATGTAAATGTTGAGAAGCTTGTGAACCTTGTGAACCTTCATAAAGTGACTTATAGACTTTATGAACCTCATGAAAGGTTATATAGGCATTGAGAAACTTGTGAACCTTGTTAGCACACAAAGTCTTGTATTGTGAGGGCAAATTTTGGGGTGCAACAGCTGCCCCTGTTCAATTTTCTGAAACCTGAGGGGTTAGATTGGTATATTTGCCAGTTGTGACCTGGAAGGTTGAAGGGGATTGAACACAAAAGCCCAAAAATTTGCACTCACCGGTGCATTAGAGTGATACTTACGGCTAATTGAATATGACTGAGTGGGCTTAAAGATGCCACTAGGGGAAAGTTCTTCAGATGTATTTCTTGGAAGATAAAACAGTCCAAAATATGGAGGTATAATGAAAGCTGTCAGGAGTCTGGAGCAGTCCTGAGGTATTGATGGTATGCTTTCAGGAGACTGGAGTAATCCTGATGTAACAGCATGTCTTCATGAGGATAGAGCAATCAATAATGATAACCCTAAAGCAGTCTTGAAGTAATAATATGATTTCAGGAGGATAGAGCAATCAATAATGATAACTCTAAAGCAGTCTTGAAGTAATAATATGATTTCAGGAGGATAGAGCAATCAATAATGATAACTCTAAAGCAGTCTTGAAGTAATGATTTCAGGAGGATAGAGCCATCAATAATGATAACTCTAAAGCAGTCTTGAAGTAATGATTTCAGGAGGATAGAGCCATCAATAATGATAACTCTAAAGCAGTCTTGAAGTAATGATTTCAGGAGGATAGAGCCATCAATAATAATAACTCTAAAGCAGTCTTGAAATAATAATATGATTTCAGGAGGATAGAGCAATCAATAATGATAACTCTAAAGCAGTCTTGAAGTCATGAGAAGTTATCAGGAGGATAAAGTAACCCTGAGGTGACAATAAAGCAGTCCCAAAGTAATAAGAAGCTTATCAGGAGGGTAGAGCAGTCCTGATGATCATAAGTTTGTTTGTTGGGTAATTAACCTGAAAACAAGGTAGCATTCTGTATAATAACATTAGTTTATGTTTTATGTATGCATGTATGATATGATGCACTTAGGTAATGTACTATATGTCTATGGATATATATGCTATGGTATGATGTAAATGATGTATGTATGATATGATACTGCCGGATGCGTCTGGATATCTTCGTATAACAACTGCTGGCCAGGGAAAATAAATCCCGATTCGTTGCTGAAGAATATATAACCCTCTGTCTGCTGAGGATAACAGGGTATAGATAACCTCCCGTCTGCTGGGGATAGTAAGGCATAGATATAACCTCCCGTTGTTGGGGATAGTAAGGTATATATAACCTTTGTCTTCGTTTGGTAGTAGGATAAGTATAACATCCCGTTTTCGTTCGTCGTACCCTTATTGGAAAGTAATTTCCCAAATATCCGTATGAGGATAAAAGAGATGGATATAAATTCCAGGGGAGATGAGACTTTATGAAGATGAATTTGCCCTACTGAGGGTTTGTAACTGTCTTGTAAAGGTGAACCGGCGAAGCTTCGTTGAAATCCTTCCCTCGTTCGTCCTTAGTAAATACTATTACTGCATTTTCATGCATTTCTGGTAAACATCAATCATATTAAGCATACATGCATTTCTGGTAAACATCAATCATATTAAGCATACATGCATTTCTGGTAAACATCAATCATATTCAAAAGCATACATACATTCAAACACAACCAATGAACGTTTCGCTTATGTAAATAGGGTAAAAGTAAATCTGGATTCAAAAGATGGAATTTATTTATATCAAAAAGTGACCCATACACGGGTAAGTTTGTACAAGGAGACATAAACCTTAGTAAGAGGATTTTGTCATAAAGTTTTTTACAAAACAGAGAAAATCAGCTATGTGGGAAACAATCCTATTGAGTTTCAATTCTACTATTGCCATTATCTTCAAGTATCTCATCTTCTGCTGTTGAGACGGAAACGATTGGATTGAGCTTTATCTGTTCGAGCTTGAATAAGTAGTACAACTGGTTGCAGTTTCATGGGTGATCCAAACGAGACATAGTCATACGCTTTAATCCCTAAATTTTGCCTGGATTGCCCTTTCAGGTTTTCAATCCACCGGGATACCCTTTTTTGCCCAAGCCGCCTTTTCAGGTTTTCGACTTGCCGGGTGTACATCTTGTTATATATATCCCTAATTTTTGCCCAAACCCTTTTGGTTTGCCGGGATGCCCTTATTTTTGCCTAGGCCTGTCAACCTAGCGGGTCTCTTTTTATGCGTAGTATTTTTTAACTATGTCTGCGTTTACAGGCTGTGGGAAGTCTTCACCATCCATTGTAGTCAGTATCATGGCACCTCCTGAGAACACTGTCTTGACTACAAATGGTCCTTCATATGTTGGAGTCCACTTGCCCCTAGGATCACCCTGTGGTAATATGATACGCTTGATTACCAAGTCACCAGCCTGATATACCTTTGGCTTAACCTTCTTGTTAAAAGCTTTGATCATTCGTTTCTGGTACATCTGGCCATGACAAACTGCTGCTAACCTCTTCTCATCAATCAAATTTATCTGGTCAAGTCGGGTCTGAATCCACTCATCTTCATCCAAGCCTGCATCCTTCATAATTCTTAAGGAGGGAATCTGAACTTCAATGGGCAGAACTGCTTCCATACCATAGACTAAGGAGAATGGGGTTGACCCTGTTGAAGTACGTATTGTAGTACGATAACCATGAAGAGCAAATGGTAACATCTCATGCCAATCCTTGTAAGTAACAGTCATCTTTTGTACAATCTTCTTAATGTTCTTATTTGCAGCTTCAACTGCCCCATTCATCTTTGGACGATACGGAGAAGAATTGTGATGCTTAATCTTGAACTGCGTGCAGAGATCAGTAATCATAGTGTTGTTCAGATTAGAGCCATTGTCAGTGATAATCCTTTCAGGGATGCCATACCTACATATGAGATTATTCTTAATGAATCGAGCCACAACATTCTTGGTAACAGATGCAAATGAAGCTGCCTCTACCCACTTCGTGAAGTAATCAATAGCAACCAGGATGAAACGATGCCCATTAGAAGCAGTAGGCTTGATCTCACCAATCATATCAATGCCCCACATGGCAAATGGCCAAGGAGCAGTCAACACATTCAATGGTGATGGAGGTACGTGGACTTTATCAGCATAAATTTGACACTTGTGACATGTCCTAGAATGTTGATAGCAATCAGCTTCCATGGTAGACCAATAGTAACCTGCTCTCAATATCTTCTTTGCCATAGTATGACCACTAGAATCAGTGCCAAAGATCCCATCATGCATATCTTCCATAATCTCAATTGCTTCCTTCTTATCCACACAACGAAGCAAAGTTGAATCATGATTGCGCTTATACAGAATCCTATTACTCAAGAAGAACTTAGCAGCAAACCTTCTCAGAAACTTCCTATCTTTGACAGATGCCCCTTCAGGGAACTCCTGAGCTTCAAGATATCTTTTCACTTCATAGAACCAAGGCTTATCCTCTGCCCCTTCTGTGTCAATCTCATTGCAGTATGCAGGCTTTTCAAATCTATCAATAGTAATCTTGGGAGCTTCATCATCCCAACTGATCTCAAACATGGATGCCATGGTGGCCAAAGCATCTGCCAACTGATTCTCTCTTCGTGGAATGTGTCCAAAGGTAATCTCTTTGAAATGTGGGATCAAAGACAACACATGCTCTCTGTAAGGAATGAGGTTATCATGCTTGGTATCCCAATCTCCTTTAATCTGACTTACTACCAGGGCTGAATCTCCATACACATCAAGGAACTGAATCTTCATATCAATAGCAGCTTTAATACCCAGGATACATGCCTCATACTCAGCCATGTTATTGGTACAATAGAAACAAAGTCTGGCAGTAATCGGGGTATGACAACCTTCAGGGGAACTAATCACAACACCAACACCATTACCAAGTGCATTAGAGGCACCATCAAAAACCATAGTCCATCGGGATCCTTGTTCAGGTCCGTCATATTGTCCAGGTTCTTTGGTAATAATCATAATGTCTTCATCAGGAAACTCAAAATTCATTGACTGGTAATCATCCACTGCTTGATGAGCCAAATGATCAGCAACAACACTTCCCTTAATGGCCTTCTGAGTAGTGTACTGTATATCATATTCTGTCAAGATCATTTGCCATCTTGCAATTCTTCCGGAGAGAGCAGGTTTCTCAAATATGTACTTGATTGGATCCATCTTCGAAATCAACAAGATAGTATGAGTCAACATATACTGTCTTAGCCGGCGAGCAGCCCATGCCAAAGCGCATCAAGTTTTCTCGAGCAGTGAGTATCTTGTTTCACAGTCGGTAAACTTTTTGCTAAGGTAGTATATTGCCTGCTCTTTTCGACCAGACTCGTCATGTTGCCCCAACACACACCCCATTGAGTTGTCTAACACTGTTAAGTACATAATCAAGGGTCTTCCATCAACTGGTGGCATCAAAATTGGTGGTTCCAGTAGATATCTTTTGATTTCATCAAAGGCAGTTTGGCACTCATCATTCCATTCCATCACCTGATCTTTCTTCAACAACTTGAAGATTGGCTCACAGATGGTAGTTAATTGGGAAATAAATCTTGCAATGTAGTTCAGTCGTCCCAAGAAACCTCTAACCTCCTTTTCAGTACGGGGAGCTGGCATCTCTCGTATAGCTTTCACTTTTGCAGGATCCACTTCAATACCTTTTCCACTGACAATGAAACCCAGGAGCTTACCAGATCTAACTCCAAAAGTACACTTATTTGGATTCAATCTCAACTTGTATTTCTTCAACCTCTCAAACAATTTGTGCAGATGATCAAGATGTTGTTCTTCATTCTGAGACCTGGCTATCATATCATCCACATATACCTCTATCTCATGATGAATCATATCATGAAACAAAGCCACCATAGCACGCTGATATGTTGCCCCTGCATTCTTCAAACCGAATGGCATTACCTTATAGCAAAAGGTGCCCCACTGTGTCACAAATGTTGTCTTCTCCATATCTTCGGGTGCCATCTTGATTTGATTGTAACCAGAGAAACCATCCATAAAAGAGAATACCTTATGCTGAGCAGTGTTGTCTACCAGAATATCAATATGAGGAAGTGGAAAGTCATCTTTAGGGCTAGCCTTGTTCAAATCTCTGTAGTCCACGCACATACGTACCTTACCATCTTTCTTTGGAACCGGTACCACATTTGCAACCCACTGAGGATAAGAAGTCACTGCTAAGAACCCTGCATTGAACTGTTTCATTACCTCTGCCTTGATCTTTTCTGACATTTCAGGACGCATACGACGAACCTTCTGCTTCTTTGGACGACAATCTTCTTTCACTGGCAAACGGTGAACCACAATGTCTGTATCCAACCCTGGCATATCTTCATAAGACCAAGCAAAGATCTCCACATAGTCACGTAACATCTGAATCAACCTGCACTTGACACTGTCCTCTAAATCAGCCCCTACCTTGACCTCTTTTCTGTTTTCTTCAGTTCCCAGATTCACAACTTCGACTGGCTCTTCATGTGGCTGTATAGCTTTCTCTTCTTGTTGTAACAACCTAGCAAGCTCTACAGGTATTTCACAATCGTCCTCATTTCCGTCTTCAGTTTGATAAATCGGATTCTCGAAATCATAATTGGCAATAGTAGAACTGTTATCAACAGGATCCAGAGTGGATGAGGATCTGCATTTTAGTGATGTGGGTGTGTGTAAGAACACATAGCTGATAAAGCAAAAATAAAAGAAAAGAAAGACGAGGAACACAATATTTACGAAAACGAAACGTCCACTGATTTTATTGAATGAAGTATGCAAATGAAATGACAACCCGTAACAAGCACACCATTGTGCCCCAGGTAAGGCACATGGCTTGAAAGTTTTATTGTTCAAGAAATTACAAATTTAAAAAAACAACACAGTAATAGTATTTACTCCTGACTAAAGGAGATAGGGATAACATCTTCAGCTTTCCAATTATTGAGTCCAGCACCCACAGTAGGAAAAATCCATGAATCCAAGTTGTAGTCTTCATCTTGATCTCCCACAGCATTAATCTGGTCCTTCACAACCCCTTGATTAGTGATACGGGCAGCACGAGCACGACGAACAGCCTTCTGGGACTCTGCAGTGAAACCCAAACCAAACTTGTCAGACTTGTATGGAATATCAGGAAGCTGACCCCAAATAGTACAACCACCTTCATCCACCACAGCTCTAGCATCATTGAGGGAAGCCATTGCCATTGTTGGAGGTTTTCTGGTGACCACAGGAACTTTCTTCTCAACAGGAGGAGCTACATAATTATTAACAACCCAAGGAACCACTTCAAATGTATGACACGGAGTCTCAATGTATTCACCTTCCACTTCCAGATACTTGAAAGTGTTTACATGGCTGACAAAGTATTCTTCCTCTCCAAAGACAGTAACAACCTTTCCATTCACCGGATATCTCAACTTTTGGTGCAATGTAGAGGTCACAGCACCTGCCCCATGGATCCAGGGACGACCAAGCAGACAGGAGTATGAAGGACGAATATCCATCACATAAAATGTAGCAGTAAAAACCTGAGAACCAACTTTGATTGGAAGATCAATTTCCCCATGTACTACTCTTCTAGAACCATCAAAAGCCTTTACCACAATATTACTGGGCTTCAGCACAGCATCTTCAGGACTCAGCTTGTTCAGGACTTCCTTAGGCAACACATTCAAAGAGGAACCATTGTCTATCAATACATGTGACAGGGTAGTGCCCCTGCATTCAATTGAGATATGCAGAGCCCTGTTATGATCCCTCTTGGCAGGGGTCAAATCAGCATCAGAAAATCCCAACCCATTATCATAGGTCAGGTGGGCAACACAGTTCTCAAATTGGTCAACAGAAATTGCACTGGGTACATGAGCAGTCTTCAAAAACTTGATCAATGACTTGGCATGAGCTTCAGAACACAGCAACAAGGACAACATAGAAATCTTTGAGGGAGTATGCCCCAATTGATCAACAATGTCATAATCACTCTTGCGAATGATTTTCAATACTTCTTCCATCTGCTTAGAGAGATCATCAGCAGCTGGCACATCAGTAGATACAGGCTCAATAATAGGACCTTTGCCCCGGGCATCAGTGGTGGAAGTAGTAGCAGGAGTAACTACATTCTTGGAAGTATCTGGAGGAGAGAAGACTCTTCCACTACGAGTGATCTTACTAGATCCGACAATATTGTCAACATCAACAGGTACATCAGCTACAGGCTTTTGCTTAACACCATGGATGTAAACATCAGATCCATAGTGCCAAGGTACAGCTTTGTCAGACGTATAGGGGATAGGACCAGGAGTAGTAATGACCACAGGAGCTACTCTGGCTTCAGCAACAACTTTCACGGGACCTTCAGCAGTAATTTTGATTGGACCCTGATGGGTGATTTTAATGGGACCCTTTGAAGTGATTCTTAGTGGTACTTTGTCAACCATGTCAACCTCTTCAATCTTCTTACCCCGAGTCAGATGATCCACCATACTTTCTACAGATGCTGGTCTTCTTTCAAACACTATAGCATACTTATCCATGAGACGTTGAATGCCATCTCTCAGAATGAAGCAGCTATCCGGCTTATAGGTACAATACAAACAATCTTCACGGCAACCTGGAAAGATCCCAGCTTGTACTAACCTCTTTTTGATAACAGACAGTGGTGTGGTCAACTCCATAACTAAATAGACATGCAGATCTTCATCAATGGCATTGACAGTCTTCTCGTGATTTGGCATTGGAGCTGTAATCACATTTGGAGTACCTGGTGGATCAAACTCAATCTCTCCAGCATCAATCATATCTTGAATTTTGTTCTTCAAGACCCAGCAGTTATTAGTATCATGTCCTGGACAGTTTGAATAATATGCACATCGTGCATTGGGATTGTACTTGGGAGAGGTAACATTGGGATTCTGAGGAGCCTCCCCCAGGGTAATAAGTTCAGCCTTCAACAAGTGTTGCAATGCCTGAGCCATTGACATGTTGATCTTCGTGAACTGTCTTCTAGCCCTCTGTTGGTTGCCCTGAGGCTGCTCTGTTGTTGCAGGAGTTGGATTTGAAATATGAACTGCACTAACAGACTGATGCCTTCTGTTACGATCAGGTTGACCATAAACAGCATTGGATTCCTTCTTCCCAGTGGGAGGCTTCTTTGCAGCACCTGATGAAGAAGTGCCCACTTGGATCTTTCCACTCTTGATACCATTTTCTACCCGCTCTCCTGTCATGATCAACTCAGTGAAGCCAGATGATGAGCTTCCAATGAGATGACTGTAAAACGGACCATTCAGCGTACACATGAACATATCAACTAATTCCCTGTCAGTTAAAGGGGGTTGAACTCTTCCAGCTAAATCTCTCCATTTCTGAGCATACTCCTTAAAACTTTCTTTGGCACCCATAGACATGCTCTGAAGCTGCATGCGAGTGGGGGCTAAGTCAGCATTGTATTGATACTGCTTATAGAAAGCTTCAGCAAGATCATTCCAGTCTCTGATGTTGACACTCTCCAATTGATAATACCACTCCAACTGAGCTCCAGATAAGCTCTCTTGAAAGAAATGGATCCACAACTTTTTATCAGCAGTGTGAGGTTGAATTCTTCTGACATAAGACCTCAGATGCAGCTTGGGACAAGAGACCCCATCATAAACAACAAAGGTAGGAACCTTGAAACCAATGGGTATGACTACCCCATATATCAGGCTCAAATCTTCAAAATCCAGCCCAGATGACTTCTGCAACTCCATGGCATCCATCCTATCCACCAGCATCTTGAATTTGTCTTCATTAGGCTCATGGTAGTAATTAGCCTCAGAATCGGAGTCCCCCATTGAATGGTGGAGACTGCCTACCTCTTGCTCAGATTCTTCAGATTCATAGTCTTCAGCTGGTTCTTTGGTCTTGGCAAGACCTTTGAACCTTCTTCCCATGTTGATCAACCCAGCAGACCTTCTAGTCTTCTTAGTCTTCTTGGCCAGCAGTGCCTTCAATTCATCTTGCCCCTTGGACAGGTTCAAGATCAGCTCTTGGAACTGTGCATTTTGTGCCTGGAGATCCTTAACTGATTGTTCAAGAGCCATTGCTGAAATAAACAGCGAGAAGATGAGAAACCTGTGCACAATTATAAACCTGTGATGCAATGAGATGATATGGGAATGCATATGCAATGTTTTCAAGGACCGCAGGATTTAAATTTGCTTAGACAAACACGAAAGTAAACTTTTATTAGTAATAACTTGTTTTGCCTTTTAGGCGTACATCAATGAAATGAAATAAAATAAGGACAAAAGATGGGGTTTTAAGTCTCCCATGGACGTTTCCTCTTTATGTTGAGGTATGAATTGAGGCTTCGTTCCTCATGAAGTTGCTTTGTTAGCTCTAGGACTCTTGTTTGGCTTGCTTTGTAATGAGCCTCGAAAGTATCCCTTTGCTCCTTCAGTTGGATCCATGATCTCTGCAAGTCTTCCATATCAGTAGGCATGTCTGGGTGAAGGATGGTATAAGCTGTGTCTCCTTCAGCAACAGGTTCCATGGTAACTGGTAGGACGGCAGGATATGGCATCATGAGTGTCTGAGCACGAGATCGTACCCATCTGAGATAAGCCTCCATAGGAATAGTGTACTTAGGCTCCAGTGTCTTGCTGTCAACCCTGTTTACCTTTCCCCAAGCTCGTATGAATCTCTGACGGTAACCCTGAAGGTCGTTGTCGTAGTCAAATACAATGCCCTGAATCAGCATGTCATGTGGACCATCACTCCGGGCGTAACCAAACTGTCATAAAGCTAGAGAGGGGTTGTAGGTGATGCCTCCTCTTATGCCTAGAAGTGGCACATTAGGAAACTCCCCACAACGGTCAATGATGGTGATATTCTCCATAGATCTGGAGCACCAATGAATGTCTGAGTGAGAAAGTGACATGATCCTCTTGGACCATCTGAACCCTTGCTCATTCTTCATTACTGAGCGAGGAAGGTGAGAAATAAACCACCTAGAAAGCAAAGGTATGCAGCACATCAAAGTTCCTCTTGCCCTTGTGGTACGGGTGTGAAGAGAATGCAGGATGTCTCCAAGCAATGTAGGCACTGGATTGTGACTCATGAATATGTTGATGGCATGAACGTCTATGAACTGATCTGGATTGGGGAACAATACTAAGCCATATATCAGCAAGGCTAAGATCTCCTCAAAAGCATCATAGCTCATGGCCTTCAAGAACACTTGAGCCTTTTCTATCAACACCTTAGCTAGAATACCCTTGACTCCACTTCTCGTTTCTAGAACAATGTCTGACTTCTTCAGATGTAGAGCTGCAGCAATAACCTCTGGTTTAAGCTCCTTCTCCAAGCCTGTGAAGGGTCTTTGATCAAGAACAGGTATGCCCAGAAGTTTAGAGAACTCCTCCATGGTTGGAACCAGCTGATAGTCGGGGAATGTAAAGCAGTGGTGCTTAGGGTCAAAGAACTGAAACAGGACACTCATCATGTCTTCATTGAACCCTGAAGTGACTAGATCCAATAGGTGGCCATGTCTCTTGATGAAATGGGAATGATCAGACAATTGAGAAACCAACTCTTTAAGCTTGGGAGGTATTCCCACAAAGTTGATCCTGATGGTGTTTCTACGAGCAGAAGCCATGACCTGCAACAAAGAACAAAGATAAATCCTTTGGTCCTTGAAATGGTTAGTGAAAATGCTATGCTTATGATGCATGATGATGTCATGATGTTATGTTCAATCACAAACATGTGGCACACACAAACAAGTCATACCATAGCCCTAGGTTTAAAGGCTTGCATGAGGTTCAAAGGTAAGTACCCTCCCCTGAAGTTAGATGGTTCATCCTGTCCTACAAAAGTAACCGGGTTCTAAGGGATCTCAATATCATTGATCCTTCACAAGGGTGGTTGTTCAGAAGGCAACTTACTTGCCAACCAAAACCCTCCAAGTTTAGAATCTCAATGAGCGTAGTATCGAGTGTCAACCAACTTCAGTCTGCACCAAAGCCGGTTACCTCACTACCTTCTAAAGGCCAAGATGGGATAACTAGGGTTCTAAAAGTTAGTTAGTGCATTGACAACATATGGCAGCCTCATATTATCCTCAACTTGACTTAAGGAACATAAGCACCAACCAAGAAGTCGCACTAACTATGGCCACCAGATCAACCGTATCGATATACGTCGTACAGTTTCCTTGGTCTATTGCCATTTACCTAAGGTACACTAGATCCGGGTTAGGATCTTTCACACATAAGAGCACCCAACAGATAAGTATAAAGCAAACAAGGCAAACAATTTTAAAGTGATCTAATTCCTAAGGGTACCCCTCTACAGGTATCAGGTATTGATTCCTATCCTTGTTTCTGGCACATGCCATGAAATGTTAGGTCTTTTGCTTAGCCCAAACATAAACTTAGATAAGTTAAAATAATATTCCCCTCTTATCAATGTCTCAAACCCATAGGTGATGGGGCTAAACCAAAAATTTCCCTTGAAGAACCTACAGACGTAGAACCTAGTGTCGAAGCAACCATAAACCTAGGATATTTACAAAACACTAGGATATTTAGGGCTTCTCCCAAGTCGAAATACATCTCTGAATACCTTTCCTGGGTGAACAAAGTCGAAAAGGTTAAAGCCCCATTCTGGAAAGAATAAGGTATTTTCGACTTAATCCAAATGTCGAAAGTAGGTCTTAACAATTGCCCAAACATGTTACTGTCATCCTTTTACTTTTGGGATATCACTTACAACACTTTTCATCTTCCATGTGGAATGGTCACCCCTACCTTATTTGACACAACTGCTATTGTTGGACTAAGTCCATTAGGGGTAGCTTTCGACCCAAATACCTTGAATCAAGATACCATAGGTTTTGACACCAGCAAATCCTCTTACTCTGGGTTCATAGAAGAATATCACGATAAGAAAACCAAAAATGTCTATGACAAGGAACATATAGCCTTCTTGACCTTATGGCTGTCGAGATTTGTTTTCTGCTCTCGATCGCTCCAAGTAGCTAAACGTTTTATTACCTTAGCCAATCAACTTCACCATGGTACGAAGCTGTATTTAAGTGAAATGATATTGGCAAGTCTCTACGAATCCTTGAGTGACAGCGTCGGTTTCTTGAACACAATGAAGGACAAGGGAAATCTGAGTGTATCAGGGCCAATCTGGCTCTTACAATTATGGCTTAACACCACTTTCAAAGCCTCTCTCCCCATCAAAGACAATGTTGATGAAGATGAGGTGAAGGACAAGTCTGTCGAATGGCCTTGTTTAATGCAGTTGACTCCGTCTGAAGAGGGACTTAGTCTTTGTCACTCCTTCATCGGTTCCATCTTGATGTTTGCCAAGAGGTACAATTTCACTCCTCCTATGGCCCCTTCCGCCAACAGGAATGTTGGCCCTGAATGGTTCACTAAACAACCACCCTTGGAAATGCAAGAGGATGAAAATCAATTCCTTGACATTTGGGAATCCTTCCTGACACCCAGACTCCTTGCTTCTCACCAAAATTTGACTAAGACCAAGATTGCCCTCCTTGTGTATCAACCTAACTTAGTTACTAGGCAATTTGGGTTGGTTCAGCTAAAACCAAAGCCCATTTATCCCAAGAAAAGCTTCATCATTTGGTACAAATCCCTACACACTGAAGAAGATAGTCAAGAACTCATAAGACAATTATCTGAAGATTCCCTGGAAATTCATCCAACGGTCTTTCGGCCTTCTTTCCTATGCACCCCTGAATTCGATACTTGGTGGAAAGAGTACTATCTTCACAAGTTCTACAACGTGGAAGCATTCACAACTCTGCTGACCAATGCCTTTGCTCTTGTGCAGGACAAAACGAAGAAAGGTAAAGCACAACATATCAAAGAGATACAAAAGTTTCAAAATTACTTTGAAACCATTTATAGGCCAGACGAACTAAGTCGAACCATCAACGAAGCGACAGTGACTTTGAAACACAAGTTCACAGAAAAAATGGATAAGTTGAATCTGCCTTCATATGTTCGACCAAAACTAAAATATGAGGTAGCCTTCAACCTTTATCCACCAAAATTTCTCCCTCCACCTTCTGTTGATTTTGGCGTGGCGTTGAGCCCTTCATTTCCAGATTGGTTTCTCTGTGGGGATTCTTTGAAAATTATTTGCCAACAATCTAAAAAACGTGTTGAACGCGTGGTTTCGACTAAGTATACCCTGGATGACTATAGAGGACACCTTCATATTGGAATAGAACACGTTTATGCGGAAACTCCAATTCTTGAAGGTGTTTACGAAACATTTTCTTATTTCGACATTTTTTTAACTTGTATGCTTTTCACTTATATCTGACTTCATTTTTTTTCTTAGCTAAGAGGATGACTCCCAAGAAGGTTGTTGCCGAAAACACTTCTGACGCTATTGTAACACGGTGGGAGAACTGACTTTTAGTTATGTTGCGGATAGCAAGAGTCGCCACCGACTTTTATTTTATCCAAAAGGAAAGGGTATAAAAGAACAGGAAAGACCTTAAGAGATATTTTTGGGTCCGGGGGGTAGGTTATGTAAAGGGAAGGTGTTAGCACCCTTTACATCCATGGTTATCCATGGGCTCTTAGTTACTTAGCTCACTTTTGAATTGTTTTTGAAAGTGTAGTGTGTGAATAGAAAATTTTTCAGAATAGTTAATAATGATCCATGTACGGATGCGTAAAAACTTGTTTTTGAAAATTTGTTTGAAATTGTGAAGAGTTTGAAAAGTTTTTGAAGTGAGCAAGTACATAAGAGGAACCTACCCTAAAGTTTAAAGTCTTTTTTGTTCTTTATCCTTTGATTGGTAAGACTATCCCTACTATTAAGGAGTAGGTAGTCATTACCTTGGATGTGAGGGACATGAGAGGGACATCTGTTTTTATGAAGGCAACTGTGGGGTGTAATAAGCATATAGGAGGGACTATCATCATTATTCGAAGGGACTTGATTCGTAGAGGCAACTATGAGGGACTTGATGATTTTTCTTTTTAGAGGGACTTGCTTTATACACCCCACTTGACCTTATGATTTAGGCAACTTGAGGGATAACCTTAGAAAGTGAGACGGCGATTAAAATCGACTTACGTGTGTGAGTGTTTAATTTAATTATTTTATGATTAAAGTGATCTAATTTATTTTAAATAAAATACATATTTGCACTCCCTAATTACTAACCATAGCAAAAATAATTAAATAATTACAAAATTTACATCCAGGAGCATTTACATTATAATAATAAACAAATTAAAATAGCAAAAATAAATAATAAGCAAATAAATAAATAGCAGAAAATAAACAAATAAAATAAGCAATAAACAATAAATAAATAATAGGGTTAGTGATAATAATAATTAAAATAAGGTTAGTAGAAATAATAAAAATATAAGATAATAGTAAATAATAAATAATAGTATAGTTATTAACAATAATTAAGATATTGGTAAAAATATTATAAGAATAAAATTAAAACAATAAACAAAAATATGGACAATTAAATAATTATGATATTTTATGTACAAATTATTATTTTCCAATATATTACAATTATAAGATTTAACTTTTTATAGATTCAATTGTTTAAAAGAAAATAATTTGGATTATAGATGTAGTATATAAAATATATTTACATATTATTAATAATAGATTATATACATAATATCTATACTAAGAATTAGGAAATAGAAATTATTTAGAAAATAAAATTAGATTTTTTTAAAATTAAAATTCATTTAGAAAATATTTTTAGGGTTTTGTTAGAAAACTATTTAAGGTCCAATTTAACAATTATAATTTATTTAAATAATACATACATACATATATTTTACATTTGAAATTTATAATAATGAAAACTATTTTTTTTTAATTCTTACAAAAATAAATTTTTAGACACTAGATAACATACTATACATATATTATAATGTAGAAAAATAATAAAATTTATTTATTTGAATTTATTTATGAAAATAAGATAATGACTAAATATAAGAAAATTGAAAGAAAATAAAAATAAAAAAAAAACAGGACCTGGGATTTGAACCCAGGTCCTTTACCTGAATAGTGAGAAGAACAACCACTAGGCTACGCTGCATGTGCCGCAAGAGGAATGAATTCCATTTGCTTTTGTTCTTTAAACCAATGAACCAGGAAAATAATGAGAAAAATAAAAGGCTTGGGGTGGGAATTGATCCCAGGACCTTTACATTCACAAGCATACGCATCACCACCCGGCTGGAAGAGCCCACCTGATAACTGGATGGCTATAATTGATTATATATTATACCTGCGAAATAATCAAAATAAACAAACAAAATGTCATAAACGGGGAATCGAACCCCAGACCAAGTCCATGTATGCGCACACCTACAACCACTGGGACACAAGCGCTTGTGTGACAAATAAACAGAATGCCAAAATAATATTTTAAGTCACAATTTTGAATATGAATTTCGCGCCAGGATGCCTTCATCTTCAACCTCCTATCCTTCAAAATTTGCTGCGAAATCTACTAGGGAATCACCTGCGAATTCTATTTCCCAGGAAAACCTACAAACATCAATGAGCAACAAAGCTGTACAATTTTACAAAATTAAACACAGCATTATAATCCATACATTCACACGATTAATACTGTGTTGTTAGAATCCATTTAAACTTATTGAATCCTCAAACCCTAATTTCAAGAACTAAACCCTAACAATGGCGTATCTGGATTCCTGCAAGAAAAACGCAATTGAACGGCCCAGAAACAATCCAAACAACATTATAAACCATGTTATGGAATCAAATTAAACAAAGAATCATCATGTAGTCGAAATCGAATTTCAAAAAAATAAGAACAAAGCCAGAATCGGGTTGTATGATTTATGGCATGAATGAATGTTTTTATGATTCAGAAACATTCTATGATCCTTCATGAACATGTTTGAACCTTCAAAAGTCTTTGAGAGAGCTTGAATATTGGAATCCGAATTGAGTTTTTTGTTGTGAATTTTTGATGTGATGAACTTACTCTTTGGGCAGCCAACTCGTGAATGAAGATTAGGTTTGTGATCAGCATATATAGGTGAATGATTCTAGGTTAAAACATTGATTGATCATGTGAGAATTTTGATATTTTAAGGTTGAAAAAGATCATGGTGTAAAAATCAAATATTTGTTCATGAAGACTTGTTATTATTGGATTAATCACATGATTTCCTTCTTCTTTAATTCTAATCACCAATTAAGAATTTCTAGAAGCATTATCTTCCTCCAAAAATAGATTTTCATATTTTATATTTATTTAAAATGATTTTTATGAATTAAATCAATAATAAATAAAAATAAAATAATAAAAATGCTGAATTTTGGTCAATTGGGTCGTGCATAATGATATGATGTGGATTGGATCACAATTTGGCAAGCCCATTTGGAAGGAATTGGTTCTAGACCCCCATTTTCAATATAAACCATCACAAAATTTCCCAACTTTGCAAGAGCATATCTCCCTCAATTTTAAAGGTATGAGGGTGTTCTTGGACTTTTTGGAAAGCTTGAAGAGTCCTCTAAACAACCCCATTGGTTTAAGGTCCATATCATTTACCAATCTCAAGTTATGCCCTTTTGAAGTTGTTGACTTTTTGTTGACTTTTGAAATGACCTATAATGTCTTAGGACATATCTTCCAAATGAAGCATTTTTGGGCTTAACTTGCAACATCAAAGTTGTAGAGAATTCAATTTCCTTCAAAATGAGATTTGGATGGAGACTTGGTGATGAAGTATGTGAAAGTTATGGCTGGTAAAAGTTCAGTTGACTTTTACTGAGGAAACCCTAATTTAGAAACTCCTGATTATTGATGATCTGGAATCTCCTTGATGAATCATGATCAACCCTTGATCAAATGATGAATTTTACTTCATATACTTGATGTTGGCAAAAAAATCATGAAGTTTGACTTTGGTTTGACCACAGTTGACCTCAGTTTGACTTTTTAACTGTATTGACTGATTTTGACTTATCTGATCATTTGACTGAGCAAACTTTTGAGAAAAGTATTGAAACTTGTCATGGGGGTTCTTACACACATATAAGATGTTATGAAACTCACTTGAAGTCTTGGAAGTCCATTTAGCCTGATTAAAGTCAAAACCCTAGTTTTGGATGCACTGCTTAGGAGGTGCATTGTCTGAGGGAATTGTCAACTCTTCTGACCCATTGTGAACTTTGTGAACCTTGTGAACCATCATAAAATGTCTTGTGAACCTCATGGGAGGTATTGTGAAGCTTGTGAACCTTGTGAACCTCATGAAGTGGCTTTGTAGACCTTGAAATTCTGTAATGAGATGTCCTAAGAGATGTTCCAACACTTAATAGGACATTTGACAAATTTAACCAAAAACTTAAACAGCAGGAAAAAATAAACAACACAGAAGTTTGTTAACCCAGTTCAGTGTATAACCACACCTACATCTGGAGGCTACCAAGCCAGGAGGAAATCCACTATTAGTAATATTAATTCTAGACTTAAACCACCCTGTTTAATCTATCACTTAATACTTACCCAATGCAATTTCTACCTAAGACTCACTTTGATAAGAGTACCCTACTCACTCCCCCTCAATCACACAGTGATTTTGTTTACAAGTTTAATTAAATTGAAGTCACACTTCAAACAAAAAAACAGCTTGATCTTACTTCACAGTTTCAATCAAGTCACAAATGCACTTTTGCTTAAAAGCTCATAAAGTGGTACATAAAAAACAACCTGCTATTAAAACACTAGACACCCTATTTAGTCTTCTGAAATTCGTACTAAATTCTATGATTTTCTGTTGTTTAAATAGGTCTCTGAATTTTGGGCTTTCTGTAGAATGATCCAGCCCTAATGTGCAGCAGCTGTCACCTTGAATTTAGGGTTTGTTACCTCCTATATTCTAGGTGCATTAGGTCTTCTGTTTTAATCTGAATCTTCAATTTAAAACTCCCTACAGATGCGCCTTGTTCTGTTTTATATCCATCATTAATTAATTCCAGATAATTCTCCTTAAATATCTCTGATCTGTTAATCAATAATTAATTCTGGTAGCAGGTCTGAGATGTCTCAACATCTGTTGGGACATCCTGACAAAACTGAACTTAGTCATTTATACAATGTCCCAACATCTGGTAGGACATCCTGAACCAAGTTCACATACTCTGTTTGCTAATGTCCCAACATCTGATAGGACATTCTGAACTGAATTTAACATTTCTTGTTTGGTCAAAAATTCTGCCAATTCTTAAACATCTACAAACTCCCCCTTTGGCTAATTTTTGGCTAACATCTTTTCTGGTTTTCAGAGTGCAGCAGAAGTTCTTTTTATCAGAGTATATCATTACTTTTCTGTTGAATTTTATTTGAGATTACTCCCCCTCAAACATATATGTGTCCTGTCTTTATCCAGTCTTGTTCCAACAGAAAAACTTATTCAGTTCAGAAGCAAACAAACAGATTTCATTCATTTAAACAGCAATTACATTTGATGTTGTTCTCCCCCTTGGTAGGCACAAAATTAGGGGCCAAAGAACTATTATCCAGAATTACAAATCATTGCTGTCATTACAAATGCCTCACATACAAAGATCACTCAGATTTATCACTCTCAGTAGCTTCCTCCACCTCAGTGTCTTCATCTTTATCAGCTTCACTGTCAGCTTCACTGTCTTTATCAGATGCAGCTGTCTGATCTTCTTCACTTTCCAACCTCTTAATTATTTCTTCAAGCTTCTGCTTTCTAGCTTCAAGCTCTTTGCAGGTGCTTTTTAGCTCAGCAATTAAGGTCTTCCTGGAGATTGGATTCTTAACAGTGGATGGACCAGCAGATGTCCCAGAAGGAGCTTCAACATCTGCAGCATGATGACTGAGGAATAACTTGTAGTGAAAAGCCAGGGGGCTCTCTCTCTTGCAGGCAGTATCCTTGTCAGTTAAAATCCCAGGATATTGATTGAGTACAATACCACACAGCAATGATGGAAAGGCTATTGGTAGCTTGGTTGCAGAGGAGCTGGCATGCTTCATGGTTTGATCAAAGATGAAAGCTCCATAGTCCATTTTGGTTTGAGTTCCAACAGCATATATAAATCTGGCTAGACCAGTTGAGATTGAGGAAGTGTGGTTAGTAGGCACCCAATTAGATGTACCAATCCTGTTCAGCATGGCATACTTTCTGGTAAGCATGCTTACAGATAGTTTTCCCTTCACAGGCCATGCCTTTACCTGGTCAGCAGTTATCACCTTGCAGATTTGATTATCTGTTTTCCCTAGCTCATTGGGTCCATCTGTGTCCCTTCCTAGATACTGATTAATGATTTGAGGAGAGAACTCAACACACTTACCTCTTACAAATACCTTTCTGAACTCTGAGGACTTACCATTTGAGCAATCCTCCTGAAGATTCACAATGAACTCTTTAACAAGAAGTTCATAGCAGGGAGAGAACTCTGAGACTGTCTTGAATAATCCTGCAGCAGAGATTAGGTCAATGAGTTCTGTGCACTCAAGTGCATTGCTGCTTAGTTCTCTTTCCAAAGCAACCCTTCTTTGGTACACATATTTCCATCTGTTAACACTGGAAACATGATGGAAGGATATGTTGTCCAAGGGAGCTTCTGGAACAACAGTTGAAGTTCTAGCTGCTGCTGGTTTCTTCTTGGGAGGAGATGTTGGGACATCTGATCCAACATCTGAATCTGATGGTGTTGCAGCTTTTCTCTTCTGGGTTTGAACCTTGCTCCATGGTTTTGCTGGACCAAAAGTGGCTTTAGCCTTGCCTTTCTTTGGACTAGCCTTCTTTTTCTCAGGAATGACAGGTTCATCTTGTATCTTTCCTTTCCTGGACCTTAGTCTTTTAGCAATGCTGGGTTTCACAGATGATATGATCTCTGCATCAGAATCCTGTTCCAGATTGACTATTGGAGGGGATTGAGCAGTCTCCTCATCAGCTTGTTGATCAGTAGAAGATTGATCTTCATTTGAGTCTTTAGCCTGTTCCATAGAAACTTCTTTGTCACTTTCACTTGAGACCTCTTTCTTGTCCTCAGTCTGTTCAGTATCAGCATCAGATGAGTTTGCTTTCTCATCTGCATATGTTCCAACATCCGTTGGGACATCTTGTTCTGCAGCATTGTTCTTTGTATCTTGAGCAGGTTCTTCTTGAGGTGCAGGAATGGTGTTCAAGGGAACAGAGATTCCTTTCACTACTCTTTGTTCAGAGAAAACTTGATTGACAATCTCCTTGATGGAGTCATCAACATATTTGGAGTATTTAACATGTGAAGGAATTTCTTTAGCTTTGCTTCTGATTTTATCTTTACCTCTTTTTGGTGTTCTTGCCTTCTTAGTGTGAGAGGCATTTCCCTTGAGCTCGTCTAATGGTGTTGATTGCATTGGCACCATAGAAATAGGAATGGCATGAACCACGTCTTCCTGGTTGAGAACTTCTTCAGCTGTTTTAGGGTTTTGAGACATTGTTGAGGAAGATGAATGTGCAGCTTTAGGGTTTAAGATTTCTGAAGGATTACTAGTCAATGTGATTCGCTTGTGATGATGTGATGAGACTCTTGATAGCTGCTTATAAGGAAATACTAAATAAGTAGCCGTTACAGTCCAAATGATTAGGAATGAAATTCCCAAGGATCTAGTCCAGACTAGCTTTGCCATCTGGAACTTATGCCATGCAATGTCATATGACATGTTGGCACATCTCATTAACTGCTAGATATCACATAAACAGATTCCAAGTTTGCCCCTTAAGTTCTCAAATTGTGCAGCATCCAATGCCTTGGTAAAGATATCAGCTAACTGCAGATCTGTAGCTACATGCTCCAATGAAATCACCTTTTCTTCTACAAGATCTCTGATGAAATGATGTCTGATATCAATATGCTTTGTCCTGCTGTGTTGGATAGG
Organism: Lathyrus aphaca; assembly: GCA_963966055.1. Lineage (NCBI taxonomy): Eukaryota > Viridiplantae > Streptophyta > Magnoliopsida > Fabales > Fabaceae > Lathyrus > Lathyrus aphaca. The sequence continues at coordinate 737,855,283 of OZ014519.1, read as the reverse complement.
ATTTTTAGATATGTTGATTGCACTTAAGTTGTCACAGTACAATGTCATGACATCCTGTGGGACATTGTACTCAGTGAGCATATGCTTCATCCAAACCAACTGAGAACAACTGCTACCTGCTGCTATGTACTCAGCTTCAGCTGTAGATAAGGATACACAATTCTGTTTCTTACTGAACCAAGAAATCAGATTGTTTCCAAGGAAGAAGCATCCTCCTGAAGTGCTTTTTCTGTCATCAGCACTTCCTGCCCAATCAGCATCACAGAAGCCAGTGAGAATTGGTTTGCATCCATGAAAGTACATTATGCCATAGTCACATGTACCATTAACATATTTAAGGATTCTCTTGACTTGATTGAGATGACTGACTTTTGGATCAGCTTGATATCTTGCACAAACTCCTACTGCAAATGCAATGTCTGGTCTGCTAGCAGTCAAGTATAACAAGCTTCCAATCATGCTTCTATATAAACTTTGATCTACCTTCTCACCCTTTTCATCTTTAGTCAGCTTTAAATGTGTAGGAGCAGGAGTTCTTTTATGAGAAGCATTTTCCATTCCAAATTTCTTCACTATGTTCTTGGAGTACTTGCTTTGTGAGATGAATATTGAGTCTTCCATTTGCTTAACTTGCAGACCAAGAAAATAGGTTAATTCACCTACTAGACTCATTTCAAATTCAGCTTCCATCTGCTTGACAAAATGTTTGACCATCTTATCAGACATCCCACCAAACACAATGTCATCAACATATATTTGTGCAATCATGACATTTCCTTCTTCATCTTTAACAAACAGGGTTTTATCAATCCCACCTTTTCTGTATCCTTGCTTGATAAGAAATGTGGTAAGTCTCTCATACCATGCCCTTGGAGCTTGCTTCAGACCATAAAGTGCTTTCTTGAGTTTGTATACATGATTTGGACAGCTTGGATCAACAAATCCTTTAGGCTGTTCTACATATACCTCTTCATTAAGATAACCATTAAGAAAGGCACTTTTCACATCCATTTGAAATAGCTTGAACTTTAAGATACAAGCAATTCCCAACAGTAGTCTTATTGATTCAAGCCTTGCTACTGGTGCAAAGGTTTCATCAAAGTCTACCCCTTCAATTTGAGTGTATCCTTGAGCCACAAGTCTAGCTTTGTTCTTTGTAACAATTCCTTGTTCATTTGACTTGTTCTTGTACACCCATTTTGTACCAATCACATTTATGTCATTAGGTCTAGGAACAAGATTCCACACTTCATTCCTTGTGAATTGACCTAATTCCTCTTGCATAGCACAAATCCAGTATTCATCAGTGAGAGCCTCCTTGATGTTTTTAGGTTCTATTTTGGACACAAAACAAGAACCTGAAATCACTTCTCTTGATCTAGTGCTCACACCTCTGTTGGGATCACCAATTATTAAATCTTTGGGATGATCCTTCTGTATTCTGATGGAGGGAGGTTTGCTTGAATCTTCTGACCTTGTATCATTTTGAGTGAAGTTATATTGATCATTCTTTTCTTCAGCTTCAATCTTGATATCAGCAGATGTTCCAACATCTTCTGGGACATCTGTAGGAGCATCATCAATTATCACATTTATGGACTCCATGATAACATTTGTTCTGTAGTTAAATACTCTATATGCTCTGCTGTTTATAGAGTATCCAAGGAAAATTCCTTCATCACTTTTAGAATCCATTTTTCTCCTTTGCTCCCTATCTGCCAGAATATAGCATTTACTTCCAAACACATGAAAGTACTTCACAGTGGGTTTTCTGCCCTTCCAGACTTCATATATTGTGGACAGGGTTCCTTTTCTCAAGGTAACTCTGTTATGGATGTAGCAGGCAGTGTTCATAGCTTCAGCCCAGAAATACAGAGGTAACTTCTTAGCATGGATCATAGCTCTTGCTGATTCTTGAATGGTTCTATTCTTCCTTTCAACAATCCCATTCTGTTGAGGAGTGATAGGTGAAGAATACTCATGGTTGATTCCTTCTGAAGAACAGAAATCTAAGAACTTTTGATTCTCAAATTCTTTTCCATGATCACTTCTTATTCTGATCACACAGCTGGATTTTTCCCTTTGCAATCTTTGACATAATTCTTTGAATACATCAAATACATCTGACTTTTCTTTGATGAAGTTTATCCATGTATATCTTGAAAAATCATCAACCACAACATAGGCATACCTTTTACCACCAAGACTTTCAATCTGCATAGGTCCCATAAGATCCATATGTAAAAGTTCCAAAACTTTGGAAGTTGTCAGATGTTGGATCTTTGGATGGGACATCTTGGTTTGTTTGCCTATTTGACATTCACCACATATTTTGCCATCATCAATCTTCAGTTTGGGAATACCTCTTACAGCATCCATAGATATGATCTTCTTTATGCCTCTGAAATGAAGATGACCTAGCCTTTGGTGCCATAGTTTTACTTCTTCTTCTCTAGCTAGAGAACAAGTTGAAGTGGGACTGAAGTCTAATGGCTCCCACATGTAACAGTTGTCTTTTGACCTTGCACCTTTCATGACAACTTCTTGCTCTTGGTTAGTCACTATGCATTCAGTTTTTGTAAAGTTTACACTGTATCCTTGATCACATAGTTGACTTATACTGATAAGGTTAGCAGTTAACCCTTTAACTAGCAATACATCATTTAGTCTTGGAACATCTTGACAGTCCAAGGTTCCAACTCCTTTGATCTCTCCTTTAGCTCCATCTCCAAAAGTTACATACCTGGATGAATGTGATTTTAAGTTTACTAGCAGATTCTTCAATCCAGTCATGTGCCTTGAACATCCACTGTCAAAATACCAGTCTTCTTTAGCTGATACTTTCAGTGATGTATGTGCTATGTATGCAGTACTTTTCTTTGACCAGATGAGTTGAGATTTCTTTTGATGCCTCTGCCCTGTGTGTTGTTCAGCTGATCTCAAAGCTTGATTGTTGATCTGGTTCTTGGGACTGTGGCTTTGATCAGTCTGAGTGTCAGCTTTTGGTCTCCAAACCTTCTTGATGACCTCTGTCTTCTGCTTAGGAGGTTGCTGATTCCTTTGATGTCTAAGCACTTTCTTGGTACCTTCTACTTTCTGTTTGGAGGGTTGCTGATACATCTGATTTGGATATCCATGTAGCTTATAACAGTGAGGTTTGATATGCCCAAATCTTCCACAGTGATGGCATCTCCATCTTTGATACTTCTTCTTCATTTTGTTCTTTCCAGAATGTTGAGACATCTGTTGGAACATTAAGTTAGTCTTTGTGTTCTGATGTTGAAGCATCTGTTGGGACATCTTGTTTGACTGTGTAATTTTTGAAGTAGCTTTGCTGGAGCTGGCTTCATCTCTGTTATATCCCAGTCCACTTTTGTCCCCTGAATGTTTATTATTGCAGAGAATAGCATCCAGTGTATTTGAGCTGCTGTTCATCATTCTAACAGATTTGGACATATGTTCCAGCTTAGAATTGAGAAGAGTTACTTCACTTTTTAAGGTATCAATGATTACTTGATCACTTGCTTTTTCTTCTTCTAGTACTTCATTCTGCTTCTTTAGCTTTATGACCTCACTGCATACTTCAGTACTACTCTTGTACAGATCCTTGAAGGCTTGCTCAAGATCTGCATAAGTAAGCTCTCCACAGCTGGAATCACTATCATATTCACACAGTCCAGCTAGAGCAGTAATATGCTTAGCTGATTCTTCTTCTGACTCTCCTGAGTCTTCATCAGACCAGGTCACAGAGAGTCCTTTCTTTTGCCTCTTTAAGTAGGTAGGACATTCAAACTTGATGTGTCCATATCCTTCACATTCATGGCATTTGACTCCTTTATCTTGACTGGTCTTTTCAGCAAACTTTGACTTTCTGTTAGCATCATATGTTCTCCTGTTCTCAGAGTTTGTGTTTCTTCCACTGGATTTGGATTGGCCTTCCATTCCTCTGAGAATCTGTTTGAATTGTCTTCCAAGCAAGGCAAGGTTTTCTGATAAGCTTTTGTCATTTGCTGATTTATCATCTTCTTCTTCATCTGCATTTGAAACCAAGGCAATGCTTTTGTTCTTTTTAGCATGTGTGTCATTCATTCCCATTTCAAAAGTTTGAAGGGAACCAATGAGTTCTTCAGCTTTCATGGAGCATATGTCTTGAGCTTCTTCTATTGCTGTGACTTTCATGTCAAATCTTTTTGGCAAAGATCTGAGAATCTTCCTTACAAGCTTTTCATCAGTCATCTTTTCTCCCAAGGCTCCAGAAGTATTGGCTATATCCAAGATGTTCATGTAGAACTCATGAATTGATTCATCTTCCTTCATTCTCAAGTTTTCAAACTTGGTGGTGAGAAGTTGAAGTCTTGACATTTTTACTTTTGATGTTCCTTCATGAGTTGTCTTGAGGGTATCCCACACATCTTTGGCCAGCTCACAATGATGCACCAGTCTGAAAATATTTCTATCAATGCCATTGAATAAAGCATTTAGGGCTTTTGAGTTGCCTAGTTCTGAATCTTCTTCCTCTTTACTCCATTCTTCTTCAGGTTTCAGAACTATTGATCCATCTTTGGTGTCTTTAACAGGATGTTTCCATCCAACAATTACTGCTCTCCATGCCCTGTTGTCAAGTGACTTTAAGAATGCAATCATTCTTGGCTTCCAGTAGTCATAATTAGAACCATCCAGTATAGGTGGTCTATTTACTGACCCTATATCTCTGTCCATGTTACAGAATTTGTTTTCCCTAGATCTCACCCAGTATAAACAGGCAGGGTGCCTGCTCTGATGCCAATTGAAATTCTGTAATGAGATGTCCTAAGAGATGTTCCAACACTTAATAGGACATTTGACAAATTTAACCAAAAACTTAAACAGCAGGAAAAAATAAACAACACAGAAGTTTGTTAACCCAGTTCAGTGTATAACCACACCTACATCTGGAGGCTACCAAGCCAGGAGGAAATCCACTATTAGTAATATTAATTCTAGACTTAAACCACCCTGTTTAATCTATCACTTAATACTTACCCAATGCAATTTCTACCTAAGACTCACTTAGATAAGAGTACCCTACTCACTCCCCCTCAATCACACAGTGATTTTGTTTACAAGTTTAATTAAATTGAAGTCACACTTCAAACAAAAAAACAGCTTGATCTTACTTCACAGTTTCAATCAAGTCACAAATGCACTTTTGCTTAAAAGCTCATAAAGTGGTACATAAAAAACAACCTGCTATTAAAACACTAGACACCCTATTTAGTCTTCTGAAATTCGTACTAAATTCTATGATTTTCTGTTGTTTAAATAGGTCTCTGAATTTTGGGCTTTCTGTAGAATGATCCAGCCCTAATGTGCAGCAGCTGTCACCTTGAATTTAGGGTTTGTTACCTCCTATATTCTAGGTGCATTAGGTCTTCTGTTTTAATCTGAATCTTCAATTTAAAACTCCCTACAGATGCGCCTTGTTCTGTTTTATATCCATCATTAATTAATTCCAGATAATTCTCCTTAAATATCTCTGATCTGTTAATCAATAATTAATTCTGGTAGCAGGTCTGAGATGTCTCAACATCTGTTGGGACATCCTGACAAAACTGAACTTAGTCATTTATACAATGTCCCAACATCTGGTAGGACATCCTGAACCAAGTTCACATACTCTGTTTGCTAATGTCCCAACATCTGATAGGACATTCTGAACTGAATTTAACATTTCTTGTTTGGTCAAAAATTCTGCCAATTCTTAAACATCTACAGACCTCATGAACCTCAGGAGAGCTTTGTAATCATTGTGAATCTTGTGAACCTTGTGAACTTTCATAAAGTAACTTGTAGACTTCATGAACTTCATGAAAGGTGTTGAAAGCATTATGGAACTTGTGAACCTTGTGAACCTTCAAGAAGTAACTTGTAGACTTCATGAACCTCATGAAAGGTTATGTAAATGTTGAGAAGCTTGTGAACCTTGTGAACCTTCATAAAGTGACTTATAGACTTTATGAACCTCATGAAAGGTTATATAGGCATTGAGAAACTTGTGAACCTTGTTAGCACACAAAGTCTTGTATTGTGAGGGCAAATTTTGGGGTGCAACAGCTATGGATGAAGATCTCCCTACTATCACCAAGAAGATTGTGACAAGAGTATAACTTCTTTTTTAAGACTAATGGTTCCCTTCTAGTTCCTTATAACTTACATGTTTTATCCAAACCTACATACTGGTCGAAAACCACCTTCTACTCCAAAGAGAAAGCAAGAAGAGAATGTCTCTAGTGAAGAATCAGGCGATTAGTCACCTGAACCCAATCAACCCATAAAAAAGAAGAAAGCTACGAAATTTCCTCTTCCAAAACCCAAAGTAAAGACACCGAAGCCCACTCCCCCCAATAGTCCACTCAAAGTTGTTCAAGTGAAAGATGCAGAGAGTGGAAACTCTAGTTTCCATACCCAGTTTTCTCAGGTAAACTTTTGACCATGAATATTTTCTTCTTATTACATTTCTTTTCCTGACACTTGAAATGCTTTTTTTGCAGGAAAACATGTCTGAAAATTCTTCGACAGAATAGAACGCAAAACAACCAACAAAATAAGACACTCCTACAAAACCTCATGAACCCAATCAACAATTCGTTAGTCTGACACCTCCTTTTCTAAAGAACTTGATGAAAGAAGGAATCATAATGGATGATCATTCTCCTGGAGCCTCCCAACATTTTGACAACGATTCTTCTCCTCGTCCTCCTCCTCAATCAAATGTTGCTGACGAAGGTGAAACTAATGTCACCCCTGAGGATGATAAGAAAGAAGGAAACGTTGATGGCAACGACCAGTCGATACAGCCAATGGTAGAGCTGACCAAAGGACTAGGCAGCCAACCTATTGTTGATCCCCCAAAGGGAGGTTCCATATCATCTGGATCGACCAGCCTTACTCGTGAGGAGATCGAGAATCTTAAGGTGAAAAGACCTTTGGAGTATTTGAAAGTTGTACTCAATACTCACTACAATTTTCAGGACTCTTCTCAAAGTACTTCATCTGCCTCGGGAGCCACTTCCAGCGCAACTTCTCTCGAAACCATACTAGCTGAGATCAAGACGAAAATTCTTGACGTGGACTTGTTCAAAATGCTTGAAGATAACCCAACTTCCATTTTCGACCTGAAGAAACTCTTGAAGCAGGTGAATGTCTTGGAATCGCCTACAAAAGTGAGCAGTTTTGTCATGGACGTAACTTCCCTGGTTGATTTGGTGATTGCTGACCTAAACCGGCTACAAGGTTTTACAAGGCAAATCTCTGAGAAGACAGATACCCATCTCGCAGAATTGGACGCTGCAGCTGTTTCAAATAACAAAATCATGGAGTTGAACCAACTCTCTGAAACTTACACTAAACAACATGCCGATTGTGATGAAATAATTTCAATGTGGGAGAAGCAGATAACCCTTCTTCAAAAGAAGATTTCTCGAGAAAATAGGCTTAAAGAATCTCTTCAACCACCCAACCAAAAGGCACTTGATGAATAGTTGAAGGTAGGCGTTCATCATACCGAAAGGGCCTAGATCCTTGCTCAAGAAATCGAAAGTCTTTCGACCAACAAGAGTTTTTGTGAGCGTTGACTTCAGATTCAGAAGAGGAAATTTGATGACCTGGGGAAATCTTTTTCTAGCATTCAATTGTAATAGGGATAACTTATTTGTACTAGTTTTCTTTTTTCTTAAGTTACCTCGCCAATAGGCTGTTTGTACTGAATCTAATGCCATTTGTTCTGGAAATGCACAATATATTTTCACTTATATGTAATTTACTCTTTGGCTATTTTTACTTCTTGCAATATTGGTTTATACTTTTTTAAGTACTTTCCATTTATCTTAAATATTCTTTCATCTTTCCCTATTTCTTCAATTTCATACGCGTCGTTCGAAAAGATTTTTAAAACCTGGAAAGGTCCTTCCCACTTGGGGGACCATGTTCCCAAAATTCTATCTTTTCGATCCATGGGAAGAATCACCTTCCAAACCAAATCACCTACCGAAAACGTTGTATGTTTTACATTCTTGTTATAAAACTTTTCAACTCTTTCTTTTTGTCTATTTAACAAATCCAATCCACGTAGCCTTTCTTCGTCTAAGTCAATTAATTCGTCCATCATCATGTTCCAATATGTGTTTGATGGAATCTCATGATGCCTCTGAATTCGTACTGATTGTAAATGAACTTCAACTAGCAAAACTGCATCATGACCATAAGTTAATCTAAATGGGGTCGAGTTTGTAGCCTCTTTAGAAGACATTTGACAAGCCCATAAAGCTTGATCTAGAGTCTTATGCCAATTCTTAGGTTTTTTACCCACGTGTTTTTTAATCAAGTTGATCACCACTTTGTTAGCCGCTTCGACTTGTCCATTTGCTTGAGCATAATATGGTGTCGAAGTTAGGAGTTTGAATCCTACTTCTTTTGTAAACACTTGCATATTTTTTTCCGGTAAACACCAATCCCTGATCTGTGGTTATTGTTTCTGGAATTCCAAACCTGTAGATTATATGTCGTCGAATGAATTCGATGACCGTTTCCTGGTCTACATTTACTAAAGGTATAACTTCTATCCACTTAGTGAAATAGTCTATTCCCACAAGAATGTATTTTTGTCCCTTTGAAGAGCTGGTCGAATCTCCCCTATTAGGTCTAAAGCCCAACCCCTAAATGGCAAAGGTTTCACAATCGAATGCAGTTCACTCGCAGGAACGTGTGGTATGTCTGCGTGCAATTGACATTCTTGACACCCTTTGGCGAACTCAATACAATCTCTTAGCATTGTTGGCCGGTACATTCCTTGTCAAAACAACAACCATTTCATCTTGTGTCCTACTTGATGCGCGCCACAGGCTCCACTATGTATGCTTGACAAGGCTACATAAGCCTCATTTTCACCTAAGCATTTTAACAAAACTCCTTCTGAGGTTTCTTAAAAATCTCATTCCCAAAAAGTACATAGCTTAAAGCTTTGTACTTAACTTTCCTTTCGACCCTCATATTTGGGTCTTGTAGATATTCCTTAATAGGTTTTCTCCAATCTTCATCTCTTGAGTTGTCCACATTGAAAATTTCAAAGTTTTCTTCATCACCATATCCTAGCTTTATTGTTTCCAAATCTGATGGGGATAACTTAATGGACACAACTCTCCCTCTAACTTCAATAGCCTTTTCTAAGTTTTCTTTCGACACCTTATACTCGGATACTATTTGAGCAAGGTCATTAGCCTTTTGATTCTCTATCCTAGGTATATGTTTAACGGCCACACTGTCGAATTTTTTAAGAAGTCTGTTGGCTATGACGAAATACATGATCAAATTTTCTTTAACACATCTATATTCTTTAGTCAGCTGTTTTATTACTAATTCGGAGTCACCCATTATTTTGACTCTTGTTGCCCCCAATTCCAACAATATTTCAAGTCCAGCGATCAAAGCTTCGTATTCTGCTTCATTATTTGAACATGAGCCTTCAACTTTGTACTTGAATTTTTTTGGAATTTTATTAGGAGAAATAATTAGCATTCCGACTCCAGTTCCATTTTTGTGGCTGGAACCATCAAAATATAACTTCCAAGGTTCCATTTTGACATATTCCACTTCATTTTCATTTATGGAATGGTCTGCTATAAAATCAACAACCACTTGTCCCTTGACAACCTTTAAAGGCAAGTACTTTAGGGAATACTCCGTTAATGCTAAAGCCCACTTCCCAATTCTACTATGTAAAATAGATTTTAGATAACATATATTTTATTACGTCGAAATGAGAAGATACATATACATCAACAGGTTTGATATAATGCTTTAATTTCATACAAGAAAAATATACACATAAACATAATTTTTCTATGACACTATATCTAGTTTTAGCGTAGTTCAGGACTCTACTGAGGTAGTAGATGGCTCTTTCGACGCCATTCTCATCTTCTTGACACAACATACTCCCCAATGTTTTATCTGATGCCGAAATGTATAATCTCATGCTTCTTTCTCTACAAGGAGGGATCAAGATTGGAGGGCTGGTGAGGTATTCTTTGATCACGTTGAAGGCGACTTGCTGTTCTTGCCCCCATGTGAAGTCCTCCTTCTTTAGTCGAAGCAACGGTGAAAAGGTATGTGTATTTCCACTAAGGTTGGAGATGAACCTTCTTAGAAAGTTAATTTTCCCCAATAAAGACTGCAACTCATTTTTTGTTGATGGCGCTTTTGCTTCCATTAAGGCTTTGGCTTTGTTTTCGTGGATTTCAATCCCCTTCTTCTGAACTACAAAGCCTAAAAAGTCACCCGCCTGCACACCGAAAGCACATTTTAGGGGATTCATTTTCAAACTAAACTTCGTCATCCTTTCAAAGGATTGTCAAAGATGGTCTATATGACTTTTTTCCTGAAATGGACTTAACCATAATATCATCAATATAAATCTGCATGAAAGTTTCAATATAATCGTGAAAAATTGAATTCATAGCACGTTGGTAAGTCGACCCAGCATTTTTCTGGCCAAAAGGCGTCATTATCCATTCATAAGTTCCCATCGCTCCAGGACAACGAAAAGCTGTCTTAGGAACATCTTCTTCGACAATAAAGATTTGGTTATAACTAGAGTATCCATCTAGCATGCATAAATACTCATGGCCTACTTCCGAATCTACAAGCATTTCTGCTACTGGCACAGGGTATTCATCTTTTGGGGTGGCTGAATTTAAGTCTCGAAAATCAATACATACCCTAAGTTTGCCATTTTTCTTTATTACAGGAACTATGTTTGCAATCCAATCCACATACTTGGCTGTACGAATGAATTTTCATTTCAGAAGTCTTTCGACCTCCTCTTTTATTTTCGACAGAACCTCAGGCGTGAAACGCCTTGGGGCTTGCTTCACTGGCTTCTTTCCTTCTAGTATTGGCAACCTCAATTCGAACACACTTCTGTCTAAACCAGGCATTTCATCATAGTCCCATGCAAAACAGTTTTTGTAATCGCGCAACAACTGGACTATTTCGACTTTGAACTGAGGATCCATCTTGGCACTTATGTAAGTTGACCTTTTTCCTACCTCATGTCCCAAGTCTATTTCCTCCAATGGGTCTTGAGCTACCATCTTCATGTTGGTCATCATTGGATCATGTTCGAACCCTAAAGGTCCGTCATCATAAATGGCGTCGAGCTTCTGGTTTTTCCATTCTCCATCTGGGATTTTCTTAGTATTTTCTTCAACGTCTTTTTCTAGACATTTTTGGTTGGACTCGCTTTGACTGGCTTCGACAACCATGAATTTCACTTCGGCTTCAAGTGCCGCTTTGAGTTTGTTTTCGGCTATGTAAGTCGTAATTCTTTCTAATGCAGATGCTTTAGTCATCATCTTCAAATTCGATTCCCCCACCCAGTTGGTTGTATGTGGCCGGTTCCCCATATATAATTTGACTCGTCCACCACTTCCTTATCCCACTGGAAGCCATACGTTGGGTGGAGGTACATGGAGCAATATGCGTTGTCAGTCTTCTTGAGGTTAAAATTGGCTGGACTACATGGGGGAATGTGAGCCTAATTTTTGTCGAAACTGAGGCGGTCGACGTGATTTACGTCGGTCATGAAATTGCTTTGATCTGCCTCTATATTTTCTACTATGCCATCTGGTCTCCAAATAGCAATTCTCTGGTGCATCGATGAAGGCACAACTCCCATGCCATGTATACATTCCCTCCCTAAGAGGAGGTTATAGTTTGCTTTCAACGCTATTACCATAAACATTGTTGGTCTTGTTATTGTACCAACGATTAAATCTACCTGGATAACTCCCATGGTAGTCCCTATTTTTCCTTCGTAATTCGACAATACCATATTGCGTGGTTTGGCATTATAGTCATTTTTGCCAATCTTTTTCAACATGAAATGGGGCATTAAGTTTATTGTTACCCCCCCCCCCCCCCCCCGTCCACTAGTATTTTGTTTATTCCAACATTCTCAATCTTCCCATTTATAAATAAGGGCTTCAAATGTCCTTTTAGCGAGTCGTTTGGTCTTTCGAAGAACATATTTTGTTCCTCTACACGGCCATTGTTCATGATGTAGTAGTATACGGGTTTGTAAGCCATTTGCTCTTCTTCGACACTATCGTCTTGGTCTTCCACCTGCATTACTCTGTCATAATCCCTGGGCAACACTGAGACAACATTGCACACTACATCGAAAGAGGCTTCAGAACCAGACGTGAAGTCGTCAGTCATTTCTTCATCATCTTGCACTTTCTCTTTTGGTTTTATTTGCTCCATACTTGTTGTAGCAGTAAAAACATGAGTGTAAGCTATTAGTTAACTTAACTCAAAGTAAACAGATTTGCCACCGCGCTTTTATTTTATTCCAAGAGGAAAAGGAAAAAATAACGAATAAATCCTAATGAATCTAAAAGCAAAAAGTTAAAGAAACACAACAGAGAAACATGTAAGGGGATAGGTTACACAATGGGAAAGTTTTACGCACCCAAAATGTTCGTGGTACTCCACGGGAGCCCTTTGAAAAATTTACTGCTTTTGGTTTGAAAATGGTTTGTAAAATGTGAGTCGAGGGATGAGAAAAGAATTATTTTTGATATTTTTGTGTTTGGAGAGGTTCACCACCTCATGCCTACGTACCCACAAAGTGCAATGTAAGATCAAAACCCCGTAGTTCGTGGTACAAATAGTGAAAAGGATGGGTTATGATTCATTTTATTAAGTGAAGAGAATTTGTCATCTTCAAGTGGATAGCCAAACAAATCTACCATGAGAATGAAGGCATGGACTCATACATCATTATGGGGAGGGCGCCAACTCGGATAAAATCAACGAGTATGCCACTAAACCCCCACAAATGACAAGAGACTCAATTACATCAAACTACAACCATGGAGATTGAGAGACTTGCACCCGACTAAAGAATAATGACTCATAATTGACACTCTTTAAAAGAAAATAAATAAAAATGCACAAAGGCACGAAACCACTTGAATGAGTTTGGTTCTTTTTATTTTTGAATTAAAGTCAACATGATTAGATTCATTAATTTTTTTAAAGAGAAAAGAAAGAGGTAAAAAGCCACTTGACAAAATTCAAGGTTTTTGATTATTAAAGAGGTGATGATTTAAAAAAGAAAGAATACTTTGAAAAAGGGAGAAGGTTTTGAAAATTGAAGAATGGGAGGAAATGAATGGACTATCCTAAAAGAAAGAAAATAAGGAGATAAGGGAAGAAAGATCTAACCAAACTTGATGACATTCCAAATTATAAGCATAAGAGTTCCATCCTTATAAGCTAGCAAATGGCCAAATAAAGGCTAAATCCAACTTCATGAAGATCAAAGCAAGGGGAAGGGATCCTAAAATCTAAGTCCAAAAATCTCCATTTCAATGCCAAGGATAGTAACCATAAGTCCACAAATTAAAGTCACAAGTTTTTTAGAGGTTTAATCCTTTATTAATGTTTTTGTGTCCAAATGGACAAAAGGAAAATAACTATAAAATAAGAGCAAATAATAAACATGATATGGATGAATAAAGCAAAATAAGATAAAGGCAATAAAAGTGCAAAAATTAAATGTTAGTAACAAAAGAAATTAAAGTGCAAGAATATGAAATATTAATAGTAGTAATAGTATAATAATATTTACATAATAATGGTATGGTGAACTTAATCAACCACAACCAAAAAAGAAAAAGTGACCAAAATTGAAGGCAACCGGATCCGCTTAGCATCTTACACTATATTGATTAATCAAGGCAAACCGAACCGAATTCAATGAAATTTGAAAGGCGATTGGGAGACCCAAAGCACCTACGTATCAAACATTCATAAGTCTCAATCCTTAATGCAATATGACCAACCACTTTGGGATTACGCGATCAACAAGAGACCCGGTCCACGAAAGTGCAAGTACCCAATTAGATTTTTATTCCGAAGTCGGGACACATTTAGGTCTATGTTAAGCAATCACCAAGTAATTTACGAAGTAATTACCCTACAAATGAGGCCGGCCACCACCAATTAAGGTGCATAATGTTAGTGCTAATTCATGCGAGATAAACAATATGTAAATCGTTATTCGGACGCGATACCACACAAAACTAAAGGTGAATACCAAATTGAGTCACACTTATGGTATTCTTCCATCCTTAAGTTCAATCACTCATCTTGGTGGATTCAAGCATGAAAATGTATCACTAATGAAAAGTACCTTAAATGAATTGAATAATCCACTTAAAGGTAGTTTTGAATTAATGAACATTAACTACTCTAATCTACACCCAAAGTTCATTGAAATTAAGGAGAAATCACTTCTAAAAGTGATTCCCAAGGTAAAAATGAAAAGGAGGAAGAAGAAGAAGAAGAAAGAGGAACCAAAAAGGGGCTTGAAATACGCCAAAAACACCATTCTGACTTGTGTTAATCGGTTAACCAAATGGTTAACCGGTTAACGCTAGCAAATTTTGAATAATCTGCGCTGTTTTTAAACTGGTTAACCGGTTAACCGGTTAACGCTGTACCAGAGGTTGAAAAATGCAGAAAATTCAACATGATCCTTTTTGAAACCTTTTCTCAAACATTGGATGATCATGATCTGAATTTGCACGAATTTTAAAACCAAAATACAGTGGAATCTATGCAATCAAACAACAAATAAAGATCCAAAGGATCTAGAAACAAAAGCACCAAAGATCTACATCTTGAATGTTGATGGTGAATATGGGTTTATGGAGGAAGATGAATTACCAAAAGCTCTTCTTCAAATTGGACCAACACAAGCTTAGATCTACTAAAATTGATGAACAAAAGAATAAAAGGATGAAGGTTTTGCTCAAGTTAATCAAAAATTCAATGTGAATTCTTGATAACTTCAAAAGAAAGAAAGATGAGCTTTGGAGAATTTTGGTGTTGGGGAGTATTTTGCAAGAGGTTTTGTGGTTATCAAAAGCTTGTGGAATGAATGAAATTGTGGTCTTATTTAAAGGCCTTAGGTATGGAAATTTGATGGAATGGAGCTTGCTTTGGTAATTTGAATTTAGGTTTGGTAATTGGAATTTTGGTGGGAAATGGAAAATAGTGGTGATTAGTGAGGGTTTATGGTAGGAAAAGATCAAAGTGATGTAGAGAAATCAGAAACCAATGGATCTAGAATATTCCAATTAAATCAATGATCTAAGGGTGCTGAATTTGAATAAAAAATTCAAATTTCGCACTGGTTAACCGGTTAACCATTTGGTTAACCAGTTAACCAAGCTGAAATTTGAATTTTTTTTATTCAAACATGGTTGCTTGGTTGTTTCGGCCCGATTTTTCTTGTGCGTTGAAGAAATGAACACCTTAACCTTGGAAACCCTTTGAATGAATCAATTAACTTGGGAAGTCCTCGATCTGATAATTTTGAATTATTTGCGGATCATCTTTAACTTTTGTCTGTGAAATTTTGCTCGAGCTGCCGGATTACTATTTTTGGCATTTTCACATGGTTCCTCTTCCTGGAAAAAAAAGGTTAGTTAAAGGAAACAAAAATATTTTTGGATTTTGATTAATGGTTAGTGAACACAAACAAATAAAGTAATTAAGGACAACTGTGATCCCCTGCGAGGCATAAAACTAACCCGAGAAGAACCGAGTAACCCGTGTGATCTTGTTTGTATGCAAGATGCAAATGAAAATGCAAAGAAAACCTAGGGCAAAAATTAGGGTGAAACACTTTCACTTGGAGCTTTTTTGTTGGAAATCTCTTTCTTCTCTATCTCCTGGATGTTGTGAGTTGGTGCAGCATCGTTGCACCCCAAAATTTGCCCTCCACAAGACAAGTCATTGTGTACTAAGAGGCTCACAAGGTTCACAAAGTTCACAAGACATCTCATGAGTTTCACAAGGTTCACAAAGTTCACAATTGGTTGACAAATTTGACAATTCCTTCAGACAATGCATCCTCCTAAGCAATGCATCCTAAACTAGGGTTTTGACTTTAATCAGGCTAAATGGACTTCCAAGACTTCAAGTGAGCTTAATAACATCTTATATGTGTTCAAGAATCCCCATGTCAAGTTTCAAGACTTTCCCAAAAGATTTGCTCAGTCAGATGATCAGATAGGTTAAAATCAGTCAAAGTAGTTAAAAAGTCAAACAGAGGTCAACTGTGGTCAAACCAAAGTCAAACTTCATGATTTTTTGCCAACATCAAGTATATGAGGTAAAATTCATCATTTGATCAAGGGTTAATCATGATTCATCAAGGAGATTTCAGATCATCAAGAATCAGGAGTTTCTAAATTAGGGTTTTCACAGGAAAACTCAACTGAACTTTGACCAGCCATAACTTTCACATGCTTCATCAAATATTTTCCATCCAAAGCTCATTTTGAAGGAAATTGAATTCTCTACAACTTTGTGTCTCACAAGCCAAGCCCAAAAATGCTTCATTTGGAAGGTATGAGCTAAGACATTATAGGTCCTTTTAAAAGTCAACAAAAAGTCAACAACTTCCAAAGAGCATAACTTGAGAATGGTAAACGATATGGACATGAGACCAAAGAGGTTGGTTATAGGACTCTTTAAGCTTTCCAAAATTTCCAAGAACACCTTCATAGCATTAAAATTGAAGGATTTGTGCCCTTGCAAAGTTGGGAAAGTTTTGGGAAGTTTATGAAGCAAATAAGGCCTTAAAACCAATTTTTGCTAAATGAGCCCACCAAATTGCCATCCAAACTTTACAATATCATCAAGCACGACCCAACCCACCTATTTTCTGATTTTTTATTTTTTATTTCATATTTATTTGAATTTTATTCATTAAAATACAATTTAAATTGAAATAAAATATAAAAATCATATATTTGAAAAGGATTTGGTTTCTAGAATGTCTTAAAAAACATTTAAACTTGATTGGTACCATTTAAAATCAGATCATCCAAACATAGCAATGTTAGATCAAAATAAATCAAGTTTTAAGAACAAATCTTTTTCAATCTTCAAATGATCCAAATATCCATCAAATTGGTGAAGTATTTGACCTAATTCACTCACTCATATATAATGAACACTTAACAAATCATTGGACACGAATTCACAGCCTCCTCATATCATCTTCAAGCTTCAAAAATCTCACTAAAACTCCAATTCGGTTTGGCACTTATAGCCCCTTTCAAGACAAACCAAAGGTTGCAATTTGTTCCTTGAAGTTCATTGATTGATTTTGGATCATAACATCATTCATTCATGCCCTAAATCGTGAAAACCGAATGCACATTGTTCATGTTTTAAAAAATTTCGATTTGAATGATTTACACTTTGTTAATGAAAACTAACTGTTGGTTTGTGTTTATGATGATGTTTGGATGCTTTCTGGATAAGTTAATTTGATTTTAGGTCCAAGATGGAGAAATCACCATGGCTAGGGTTCTTCGGCCGTTTTAGGGTTTTACGATTTATCAATTATAAATGAATTCTAAGACCATAGATCAACTCTAATCAACCTCTGGATTGTATTGGTATATTCAATTTGATAAAATTTTACTGTTTTGTTGATGATTGAATTTCGTAGGGTTTGCTGCAAATGAAAATTCGCAGGAAAATTCATAACAGAATTCGCAGCAAATTTTGCAGGTCTGGAGGTAGAAGAAGATCTGCGCGCGTTTTCATAATTTGAATTTTTGTTATATATTATAATAAATTTGTTCTGTTTGTATGTCACACATGAGCATGTGTCCCAGTGGCAAGGCGTCTGGCTTGGTATGCGAAGGAGCAGGGGTTCGAACCCCAGCCTCAACATTTTTTTGCTTATTTTCTTCATGATTTTCAGGCTTAAAATATAATGAATACTAGTCATACATTGTTCACCAAAGCACGCATAGCCCAGTGGAAGGGAGGCTGGTCCAGGATGTGTAAAGCCTAGGGCCTGGGTTCGAATCCCAGCCCCAGGTAAGTTGCAATTTTTTTTGTTCTTTTATTTTTGATTTGTTTATTTAATTCTTTTGTTTAATTATTATAAAAATATATATAATTATGTTTAATATGTAAATAATTCTAGGTTAATATTTATATGTTCTAAAAAATTTCTAAAAAAATATTTTCTAAAGCTAATTTCTTATTTGTTTGAATTAAAATATATGTATATTTGTTTAATAATTAAATTAGTATTAGGTATTAAATTAAAATGTTTTGTATTTAAAACCCTAATTATATAAACCCTAATTATTTTCTAAAACCTAATATTTAAAACCCTAATTTATTTTTCTAAACAATTCAAAACCTTAATTTTCTTTTATAATTTTAATTTCTTATTTTTATTATGTTTGTTTAATTATAATTAATAAATATTTCTAATATGTATATATAATTAAATTATTAAACTATTAATCATGTTTATTAGTATATAATTATTATTGTTTATTCTTCTTCTTAAAAATTCTTAAAAAAATGATTATTTATTTTGATTTCTATATTATATTATTATGACTAACCTTTTTTTTCTTTTATATTTATTTTTTTGTTATTACTAACCTTTTATTTATTTATATGCTTATTATCTAAAATTGTTTTATTATAATGTAATTGTGCAAGCCATGTAATAGTTGTAGTAATTTTTATTTATTTATTTATAATTTGCTATGGTTAGTAAATTAGGGAGTGAAAACATGTTTGCTTTTAAAATTAATTTAGATCACTAATTATAAGATAATTATTTGAATTTATACACGCACACACGTAAGTCGATCTTGGATCGCCATCTCACTTCTTAAGGGTTACCTCTCATGTTGCCTAAAGAAAAAGGTCAAGTAAGGTGTATAAAGCAAAGTCCATTCTCTTATTAATATCATCTTGTCCCTTTAAAGATTATAAGATCAAGTCCCTTCATGGTTGCCTTCGTAAATGATCTTGTCCCTTTCGAATAAAAGATGATAATTATAAAGTACTTAAGAAAATTTCTAATCACACACTACACTTCTCAAAATATTTTAAAGTGAGCTAAGTAACTAAGAGCCCATGGATAACCATGGATGTAAAGGGTGCTAACACCTTCCCTTTACATAACCTACCCCCCGAACCCAAAAATCTTTTAAGGTCTTTCCTGTTCTTTTATGCCCTTTCCTTTGGATAAAATAAAAGTCGGTGGAGACTCTTGCTATCCGCAACATTTAATGAAAGTCAGTTCTCCCACCGTGTTACAGAACTGGCAACTCTGTTGGGGACTTAATAAAAGAGGGGTACCCTTGGGAATTAGATCACATTAAATTGTTTGCCTTGTTTGCTTTATACTTATCTGTTGGGTGCTCTTATGTGTGAAAGATCCTAACCCGGATCTAGTGTACCTTAGGTAAATGGCAATAGACCAAGGAAACTGTACGGCGTATACCGATATGGTTGATCTGGTGGCCATAGTTAGTGTGACTACTTGGTTGGTGCTTATGTTACTTAAGTCAAGTTGAGGATAATATGAGGCTGCCATACGTTGTCAATGCACTAACTAACTTTTAGAACCCTAGTTATCCCATCTTGGCCTTTAGAAAAGTAGTGAGATAACCGGCTTTTGTGAAGACTGAAGTTGGTTGATACTCGATACTACGCTCATTGAGATTCTAAACTTGGAGGGTTTTGGTTGGCAAGTAAGTTGCCTACTGAACAACCACCCTTGTGAAAAATCAATGATATTGAGATCCCTTAGAACCTGGTTACTTTATAGGACAGGATGAACCATCTAAACTTCAGGGGAAGGTACTTACCTTTAAACCTCATGCAAGCCTTCAAACCTAGGGCTATTGTGTGACTTGTTTGTGTGTGCCACATGTTTGTGATTGAGCATAACATCATAGCATCATCATGCATCATAAGCATAGCATTTTCACTAACCATTTCAAGGACCAAAGGATTTATCTTTGTTCTTTGTTGCAGGTCATGGCTTCTACTCGTACGAATACTATCAGGATCAACTTTGTAGGAATACCTCCTAAGCTTAAAGAATTGGTCTCTCAAGTTTTTAAAAACTCCCAGTTCATCAAGAGGCATGGTCACCTACTAGATCTAGTCACTTCAGGGTTCAATGAAGACATGATGAGTGTTCTGTTTCAGTTCTTTGATCCTAAGCACCATTGTTTCACATTCCCCGACTATCAGCTGGTTCCTACAATGGAGGAGTTCTCCAAATTGTTGGGCATACCTATACTTGATCAGAAACCCTTCACAGGCTTAGAAAAGGAGCTTAAACCCGAAGTCATTGCTGCAGCCCTACATTTGAAGAAATCAGACATTGTCCTAGAAACAAGGAGTGGAGTTAAGGGTATTCTTGCTAAGGTGTTGATAGAGAAGGCTCAAGTGTTCTTGAAAGCTATGAGCTATGATGCTTTTGAGGAGATCTTAGCTTTGTTGATTTATGGCTTAGTGTTGTTCCCCAATCCAGATCAGTTCATAGACGTTCATGCCATCAACATATTCCTGAGTCACAATCCAGTGCCTACATTGCTTGGAGACATCTTACACTCTCTTCATACCCGTACTACGAAGGCACGGGGAACTCTGATGTGTTGCATACCTTTGCTATTTAGGTGGTTTATTTCTTTCCTTCCTCGATCAGTGATGAAGAATGAACAAGGGTTCAGGTGGTCTAAGAGAATTATGTCACTCTCTCATTCAGATATTCATTGGTGCTCTCGATCTATGGAGAGTGTTACTATCATTGACCGTTGTGGGGAGTTCCCTAATGTGCCACTCCTTGGCATAAGAGGGGGCATTACTTACAACCCTTCTTTAGCTCTACGTCAGTTTGGTTACGCTCGGAGTGATGGTCCTCATGACATGTTGATTCAGGGTATTGTGTTCGACTACGACAACGATCTTCAAGGTTACCGTCAAAGGTTTATACGAGCATGGGGTAAAGTGAACAAGGTTGACAGCAAGACTCTGGAACCCAAGTATACCATTCCCATGGAACCTTATCTCAGATGGGTGCGATCTCGTGCTCAGACTCTTATGATGCCATATCCTGCTATCCTGCCAGTTACCATGGAGCCTGTTACTGAAGGAGATACTTCTTATACCATCCTTCATCCAGACATGCCCACTGACATGGAAGACTTACAGAGGTCCTGGATCCAGTTGAAGGAGCAACGGGATACTTTTGAGACTCATTACAAAGCAAGTCAAGAAAGAATCCTGGAGCTAACAAAGCAACTTCACGAGGAGCGGAATCTCAACTCATACCTCAACACAAAAAGGAAACGTCCATGGGAGACTTAAAACCCCATTTTTTGTATTCATTTCATTTTTATTGTAAGCCCAAGGGGCAAAACAAATTTATTACTAATAAAAGATTACTTTTTGGTTGTTTAAACAATTTTAAATCCTGCGGTCCTTGAAAACATTGCATATGCATTTATACACCATATCATTGCATCACAGGTTTCTTATGTACAGGTATCTTATCTTCTCGTTGTTTATTTCAGCAATGGCTCTTGAACAAACAGTCAAAGATCTTCAGGCACAAAATGCACAGTTCCAAGAGCTAATCCTGAACTTGTCCAAGGGGCAGGATGAATTGAAGACACTGCTGGCCAAGAAGACCAAGAAGACTAGAAGGTCAGGAGGCCTAATCAACATGGGAAGAAGGTTCAGAGGTCCTGTCAAGACCAAGGAACAGGTTGAAGATTATGAGTCTGAAGAGTCTGAGAAAGAGGGAGGCAGTCTCCACAATACAATGGGGGATTCTGATTCTGAAGCTAATTACTATCACGATCCTAATGAGGATAAGTTCAAGATGCTGGTGGATAGAATGGATGCTATGGAATTGCAAAAGTCTTCTGGGCTGGATTTTGAAGACCTGAGTTTGATATCTGGAGTGGTCATACCCATTGGGTTCAAGGTCCCTGCATTTGTAGTGTATGATGGTGTCTCTTGTCCCAAGCTGCATCTGAGATCCTATGTCCGGAGGATCCAACCCCATACTGCTGATAAGAAGTTGTGGATCCATTTCTTCCAAGAGAGCTTGTCTAGAGCTCAATTGGAATGGTACTATCAGTTGGAGAGTGTCAACATTCGTGATTGGAATGATCTTGCTGAGGCCTTCTACAAGCAATATCAATACAATGCTGATCTAGCACCAACTCGCATGCAACTCCAAAGCATGTCTATGGGTGCTAAGGATAATTTCAAAGAGTATGCCCAGAAGTGGAGAGATTTGGCTGGAAGAGTACAACCTCCTCTAACTGACAGGGAGTTAGTGGATATGTTCATGTGTACGTTGAATGGCCCTTTTTATAGTCATCTCATTGGAAGCTCATCATCTGGCTTCACTGAGCTGATAATGACAGGAAAGCGCGTAGAAAGTGGTATAAGGAGTGGCAAGATACAAGTGGGTGCTTCTTCATCAGGTACTACAAAGAAGCCCCCTAGTGGGAAGAAAGAGTCAAATGTTGTTTATGGTCAACCTGATCGTAATAGGAGGCACCAATCTGTGAATGCAGTTCATATCTCCAATCCTACTTCTACAGCACCAGAGCCACCACAGGGCAATCAGCAAAGGCCTAGAAGACAGTTCACCAAGCTCAACATGTCACTGGCCCAAGCCTTGCAACACTTGTTGAAGGGTGAACTCATCACTTTGAAGGACCCTCCTCAGAATCCCAATGTTACCTCTCTCAGATATAATCCTAATGCACGGTGTGCATATCATTCTAATTGTCAGGGACATGATACCAATAATTGCTGGATATTAAAGAATAAGATCCAAGATATGATTGATGCTGGAGAGATTGAGTTTGACCCTCCGGGTACTCCAAATGTGATTACTGCTCCCATGCCAAATCATGAAAAGACTGTTAATGCTATTGACGAAGTTTCACATATTTCCTCAGTTGCAGATATGACTACACCATTGTCCTTTATTAAGAAGAAGTTGGTACAAGCTGGGTTCTTTCCAGGTTGTAATGAAGATTGTTTCTATTGTGCTTATTGTAACACCCCAAAATTTGCCCTCTTATTTATTATCATCTAATTGACTTTTTCACAATTATTCACATGCATCTTCCGTTAGGTCATCTATAATATGTCATGTATCTGTCATCATGGGCTTGTTATTTGGGCCAAAAAGCTTGAAGAATCAGAATCTTGCAGTACCCTGTGATTTATCTCTTCAGGCGCGGTTCATTCGAAAATACGAAGATCAGTGATACTCATCGTCAACATCCGATCAGGGTGTATTTCCTCAATCATATGGCCTTCAAAGGGTATATGGAATAGATATTGATGGTATATTGATACTAGTAGCTAAGAATGGTGTTTTCATTAAATCAAGGTGTTTCTGATGGGATGTGGTTTCTTATGGTTCAAGCCAAAGTTGGAGGAAGATTCATATGGATTGCTTTAATTTCATGCTATCAAGGCAATATCACATTCTTTGTTTGTCCTTAAGCCCATATAAAAATGTCAAATTATCCAAATAATATCCCAAGCTTTTTGTTCCATTCAAAACATGTTGAATTCCATATTAAAGGTCCATACCCAAAATTTGAATTTGAATTTTTGTCATTAGAAAAAACCATATTTTCCCAAATAAAGCCCAAAATCCATATTAGAATATCCAGCTCAAATTCCATCATCCATAAACCATTCTTAAATTCAAGTCCAATCCAAGCTTCACTCATTATCCAAATTCAATTATTCAAATATCTTATACCCATGTTGTACACTCATTTTTAAACCAATTATCCAAGTCATTTTTATCCATTTCTTATAATCCATTTACAAAAAGAAAAAGAGAAGAAAGGA
The DNA here is from genome assembly GCA_963966055.1 of Lathyrus aphaca. NCBI lineage: Eukaryota > Viridiplantae > Streptophyta > Magnoliopsida > Fabales > Fabaceae > Lathyrus > Lathyrus aphaca. Next base: position 737,831,493 of record OZ014519.1, on the reverse strand, counting down.
CTTTTCAAATAATTTTTTTGATCAAATATAAGTCATTCTCAACTACAAATCCGATTATATTATATACAAATGAAAGCCTTGACAAAATTCAAAACCTTGTTGAGGAAAAGTTCAAAGAGATTAGAAACACCATTCGAAATTATTTTCGCACCTTTGTTCAGTCATGCAAATCAGATCATTTACAAACTGTTGTCAGGACTGTCTCATTAAAGCATGGTCATAATTAAAAGTGTATAACAAAATTCAGATTTTAAAGTAAATAAATAAAAACTGACAGCAAAAGTAATTCAGTTATAAAAACCCAATAACTTTATACACAATTGTTTACATTCATAACAAAAGTTTTACAAAAAAATATAAAAAAACAATAACAACAATTGAGGGAATAAAAATAAGAAGCGCTTCTTCAATCAGGGAATCCTTTTCTATAGTTACCATCACAACCTAGCATCAACCAACAACACACTCTAGATCCCTCTTCTCCTTCATTTTCCCCCTTTCCGCAGCCATGTTTCCGCTAGCAAAATCAAAGCGGTTGATTTTTACAGAAAAATTCCTAGAGATTTGACTGAGACGTCGTTGTCAGGAGCGGGGTTATCCATTGTGGCAGCTCTCTCCATGATGTTTTTGTTTGGAATGGAACTTAATAATTATTTTGCTGTCACCACCACTTCATCTGTGATTGTTGATACAAGTTCTGATGGTGACTATTTACGTATAGATTTCAATATGAGTTTTCCTGCACTCTCGTGTGAGTTTGCATCGGTCGATCTGAATGATGTGCTGGGAACAAACAGGCTCAATATAACAAAAACAGTTCCGGCATTAGAGATTCCAGCCAAGCAAGCGGAACTCATCATCATCAGAACCATCAGCTTGGGGTATCAAAATGTTTGGTGAAGCTCCAACAGGAACGATGTGATCGACGGAACGAGAAGGCCTTTCCTTTGCACCTTATCAACTGTTGCAGCAGGAACCAATGGATTCAAGTTTGTTTCACAAGAAAAGGGACTTTGTCGCTTGAGAAGTCGCAAGCCACTTAAGACGATTTTGTGCTTCCGTATCGGCATCCTTAAGGTTCAACATTTCAATATCTCCAGCCGAATGCAGTTCACCGCAATACACCTGCAAATGGAATCAGATCCACAATTATGTTTCAGTTAAGAAATGGGATGTTGTACGGGAGAATTTCGATGATGGAAAACCTTTATCGGGTTCCGCCTCTGAGTTGAATCGGTAGGAGAATAAAGGTTGAGCCATTACCAATTGAAGTTACTTCAAAACAACCATGTAAACAACAAATCATTCATTAGTTAAATATTATTTCTAACTTCTAAATCATATCGCTTTTCACAATAATAACCTCGTTTACATAACAGAATCGCTCTCAACACAACAGTTGAAACTTCCCATAACAGAAATGCCAATTGTTTCTAAGCTCTACCCACCAATTTCTAAACAGGGAAAATTGTAACCCAAAGGAAAAGTCAGAGTTAACAAAAACTCAGGAAATGGATCAAAATCAAAACTAAAAATCAGTTACATATTGATATCTATCTAACAGAATCAGTTAGAAAAAATCATAACAGAAAATGTAACAGAATTTACCTGAGAGGATTTGCTATAAAACTGGAACTAGATACAATCAAGTTTTTTCGGCTCATTCTTTTGGATTCACCTTTATCTTCTCTCTCAAACTTTCGATTTTTTGTCAGTTTCTTTCGTTCTTTTTCTTCATTCAGTACCTTCCTCTTTCATCTTCAGCTCTAGCCATATTCATTCCTCCATTTCCATTCCTGCACCTTCTGTATCCTTCATCACTCTTCTCCCATCAAGCACCTGCGATCGATTATCAATAGTTCATCAACAATCACTCGGACAATCGCGCAGAAATAAAAGTGGAAGAGGAATCAGTTGAAGCCTAAGAAAGAGATATTGAGCGGAGATCATAAATACCTCAATTCACGTCGTTTCCGAAACCGTCGTGTCAACACCATAGCTCTTGTGCGTACTCGACATCCTAATCGGTGAGCTATCTTTGCAATCCCGGCCGAATCGATATCTTCAACGGCCCCCACTTCTATCAAGATCGGCATCGTCGTCCTCGTCGTACAGCTACTTCGTCGCCGAACAACCACAACAAATCGCAATGGCTTGGATTCGCGAGCAAAGGTCATCTATCACGCATTATCGAGTGTAGGTGCGTGAATCTTGATTTGTTTCTGAGTTCGTATCCTCTTTCACTTCTATATGTACTTTGATTCGGGCATTTTGTTGAATTTAAGAGGGGTTTTGTTTTCGGATTTGAAGGAGGGGTGATTTAGTGTGATGTAGGAATGTGCGTTTCGGATGATCGGAGGGAGAGAGCGCCGTACGACGACGGCTAGGGTTTTCTTTTGGGGTTTCCATTGAAGAAGAACCTAGAGAGAAGGGAGGCGTACATTGGGAGAGAGGGCAACGAGTTATTGTTCTGTTTCTTATATTTTAATTTTAAATATTGAATCTTTAAATTTTATGTTAATTAAAAATTACTGTGTTTTAAATTGGAAAGTTGAAAGGGTCAAAAATCCCCTTAATGCATAATTAAGTTAGTAAAAGGCCATTAATATTCATAAGAATCCATTTAAACTCCACCGCCCATTTTTAGTAGATGAGATTTTTTGCTCTGGTCCAATCCGGCGGTGACAAGTGTCACCGTCCGGTTGGACCACCAAATGCCAATCACACGCGCCACCTATCCACCATAAGTTCCATGTACCCTCAGGCCACCTGCACATGTGGGCCTAGCGAATTACTATCAGTACCCCATATACAAGCCCAACCAGTTTTGTAACTTAAAAATATTGTTATTTCTACAACCTTTCTATTTCTTTTCCTTTTTAATTTCTATTTATACCTTTTCAATTTAAATCCAGAAAAAATACTAAAATTAATATTAAAAATCCACAAAAATTATCTTAGTAACTTAATTCAATTTAGAAACATTTCCAATTTTTATTTTCTGAATTTAATCAATTTTCGATTTAATTTCGTTTTTTTAATTTAATTGGCTTATATTGAATTTCCACTTGGATACATAAATTTGTACAATTTGTTTATGCCACCTCCCATAACATTTTGTGCCCATTCTTTTTGCCATGATTAAAGGACAAATAGAAGTACCTAGAATATTTTTTGTGTATTTTTTAGGGCATTTTTTCTACTATTATGGTAGTGCAATTAGTACAAAATTGGGGTTAGACCTTAGTTTGATTTAGAGGACCATTCACCATAGTTAAGATTAGAATTTTTAAGAGATTTTTTAATATAGTGTTATAATCAGGTTTAAGACCTTAGGAATTTAATTTCACATTTTTCCATGACTTTTAATATTTTGGCATTTAAATTCATTTCCATCATATTGTGCATATTCATGGTGCATGTCATTCACTAACTATTTGTTTTTTGTGTGCAAGGTATTTTTCAAGGTGTGGCTTATGGACTTGGATATTATTTTATGCCTCGATTATACTCTTGTGATTTGTACTTTGGGATGTAATACTCGTATGCTTGTATAGTTCTTATAACTAGGTTAGAAAAGATAAAATGAATCGATAGAAAACCAAATCTCAAAAAAATAAATAAATAAAACTCGATCCAACGTCGAGTATACTTTCAAATAAACAAATAAAGTTGCATGTGACATTAGGGTTCCTCGATTACCATCGTTCCACTCCATTCAACCAAAATCAAGCCTTGTATGTTTCACACCATAAGTCGTGCGTCTCAGCACCACGCAACCGACCCACCCGATCCATTGTTTCATCTCATTTACATTCCATACCGTGTTTACCCACCACGACTTAGGAGGAACCTATTGTTCATTATTAACCCTTGTATTCTCATTTGTAGTTTAATATCTTTTAGGTAGATTCAATATTTCAAACCTCATTAACCATAGGTCATCCATGAATTCAATTAACTTAGGGTAAGTTTAGTTTCCCTTAGAATTTTTCCTTTTATAATTTGAGTCTCACTTCTCATCTTAAAAGAAAATCAAAAACACTTAATAAAAGGAAAGGTGTACAATGCGCCACGAGCCTTAAGCTATACGGGAAATGATTAGTGAAGGTCTCCTTCACTCTTCTAGGATGCTTTACAAACGTTCCATTGGGGGCGATCTTGGAAAGTATTCGCTCCTGTGTTATAGTCTTTAGTGTTGTACATTCAAAAAACACAATCTCAAAACATTTCTTATAAAAGACAACAAACCAAGAAGTCACGTCTTCTTTCTCATCTCATACTCTTTGCGGACGAACATGACTTGTCTCGACAGTTCAAACAGCGACACGGTAAACACCCTCGAGTCAGAGCCGGTAACACCTGAGCTAGAACTATGGCAACGTCATCCTAAAAATCACAAATGAGTGTAAGCCTTAGTCAGACGAACTACGGCGTCTCTGATCCTCATTTATCCCGATGAGGTACGTAGGCAGTGGGGTAGGGCCCATTCGAGCACAATCTTTCTTTTTCCCTACATTTTCCCGTTTTATTCCCATTTTCCAATTTCATTTATTTTCTCATTTCCATTTCATTCCAGATAGCTATTCTTTCAGTTAAACAACATATTATTTCTCACCCTTTGAAAACAGTCTTATAAGCGTGGATCCCGTCGGGTACGGCGGACGGATTGGGGTGCTAATACCTTCTCAATTCGTAATCGACTCCCGTATCCAGATCTTTGGTTCGTAAGGCCTCGTCCTTTTCCTTCTTCCTTTGGTTCGTGCAACATTACCTTTCCCATTCCTTCGGGATAAAAATGTCTGGCTGGCGACTCTAACCTTTTCGCGCCACTTTCACGTTTGTACTAGGATGAAAATCCCGGGAGCTACACTTATAAACCGCATAGTTGCTGGAAGTTGAAGGACGGAATTCAACGCCTCATGGACAATTACACAATATTGTTTGAGAGGACACCTTCTGTAGAGAGCAAGGTTGAACATATAACTCGAGGAGCGAAAGTTGAAGAGGTAGACATGGTTGATAAAGTTCCGGTAAGGATTACTTCCAAGGGTCCTGTCAAAATCACTCATAAGGGTCCAATTAAGATTACTGCTGAAGGCCCTGTGAAGATTGTTGCTGAAGCTAGAGTGGCTCCTATGATCATTACCACTCCTGGTCCTATTCCGTATACTTCTGATAAAGCGGTGCCTTGGCATTATGGATCCAATGTTTATATTCATGGTGTTAAGCAGGAACCCTTAGCTGAGACACCTGTTGCTGATGAAAACCTGGATGTTGACAATATTGCTGGATCTAGTAAGATCACGAAGTGGAAGAGTTTTCTCCCCTCCGGTTACTTCCAAGAATACAGTTACTCCAACTACTACCTCCATTGCTGATGCTCGGGGCAAAGGTCCTGTTATTGAACCTGTGCAAACTGATGTACCAACTGCTGATGACCTTTATAAGCAGATGGAAGAAGTACTGAAAATCATTCGCAAGAGTGATTATGACATTGTTGATCAATTGGGGCATACTCCCTCCAAGATTTCTATGTTGTCTTTATTGTTGTGTTCCGAGGCTCATGCTAAAGCCTTGATTAAATTTTTGAAGACTGCTCACGTACCAAATGAGATTTCTGTAGATCAGTTTGAAAATTGTGTTGCACACTTGACCTATGATAATGGGTTAGGTTTCTCCGATGCTGATTTGACTCCTGCCAAGAGGGATCATAACAGGGCTCTACATATCTCTATTGAATGCAAGGGCACTACCCTGTCACATGTGTTAATAGACAATGGTTCTTCGCTAAATGTGTTGCCCAAAGAAGTTCTGAATAAGCTTAGTCCTGAAGATGCTGTGTTGAGACCAAGTAATATAGTGGTGAAGGACTTTGATGGCTCAAGAAGAGTGGTGCACGGTGAAATAGATCTCCCAATCAAAGTAGGTTCTCAGGTCTTCAATGCTACCTTTTATGTAATGGATATTCGTCCTTCGTATTCTTGTTTGCTTGGGTGCCCCTGGATCCATGGGGCAGGTGCTGTGACCTCCACCTTACATCAGAAGCTGAGATATCCAGTAGAGGGAAAGGTTGTCACTGTTTACGGAGAGGAAGGGTATATGATTAGCCATGTGAACACATTTAAATATCTTGAAGTGGAAGGTGAATATGTTTAAACTCCGTGCCAGACGTTTGAAGTAGTTCCTTGGGTAGTTCCTAATTTTGAAGCTCCTCCTGTTGTCAAGAAAGTTCATGTGGTCACCAGAGTACCTCCTACAATGGCCTCCCTCAAGGATGCTAGAGCTGTGGTGGATGAAGGTGGTTGTACTATTTGGGGTCAGCTTCTTGACATTCCTTACAAGTCTGACAAGTTTGGTTTGGGTTTCACTGTAGAGTCCCAGAAGGTTGTTTGTCGTGCTCGTGTTGTTCGTATCACCAATCAAGGGGTTATGAAAGATCAGATCAATGTTGTGGATGACTATGATGAAGACTACAACTTGGATGCTTGGATTTTTCCTACTGTGGGTGATGGGCTCAATAACTGGAAAGCTGAAGATGTTATTCCTATCTCCTTTAGTCAGGAGTAAATACTATTACTGTGTTGTTACTTTTAAGTTTGTAATTTTTGAACAATTAAACTCTTAAGCCTTGTGCCTTACCCGAGGCACAATGGTATGCTTGTTTCGGGATGTCATTTCATTTGCATACTTCATTCAATAAAAATCAGTGGATGTTTCATTTTCGTAAATATTGTGTTCCTTGTCTTTCTTTTATTTTATTTTTGTTTTATCAGCTATGTGTTCTTACACACACCCACATAACTAAAATGCAGATCCTCATCCACTCTGGATCCTGTTGATAACAGTTTTACTATTGCCAATTATAATTTCGAGAATTTGATCTATCAAGCTGAAGATGGAAAGGAGGACGATTGTGAAGTACCTGTAGAGTTTGCTAGGTTGTTACAACAAGAAGAGAAAGCTATACAACCACATGAAGAGCCAGTCGAAGTTGTGAATTTGGGAACTGAAGAGAACAAGAAAGAAGTCAAGATAGGGGATGGATTAGAGGATGGTGTTAAGAGCATATTGATTCAGATGTTACATGATTATGTGGAGATCTTTGCTTGGTCCTATGAGGATATGCCAGGGTTGGATACAGACATTGTGGTTCATTGTTTACCAGTAAAAGAAGATTGTCATCCAAAGAAGCAGAAGGTTCGCCGCATGCGTCCTGAAATGTCAGAGAAGATTAAAGCAGAGGTGATGAAACAGTTTGATGCAGGGTTCTTAGCTGTGACTTCTTATCCTCAGTGGGTTGCAAATGTGGTACCGGTACCTAAGAAAGATGGTAAGGTACGTATGTGTGTGGATTACAGGGATTTGAACAAGGCCAGCCCCAAAGATGACTTTCCACTTCCTCATATTGATGTTCTGGTAGACAACACTGCTCAGCATAAAGTATTCTCTTTCATGGATGGTTTCTCTGGTTACAATCAAATCAAGATGGCACCTGAAGATATAGATAAGACTACATTTGTTACACAGTGGGGCAATTTTTGCTATAAAGTGATGCCATTTAGTTTGAAGAATGTCGGGGCAACATATCAGTGTGCTATGGTGGCTTTGTTTCACGATATGATTCATCATGAGATAGAGGTATATGTGGATGATATGATAGCCAGGTCCCAGAATGAAGAGCAACACCTTGATCATCTGCATAAGTTGTTTGAAAGGTTGAAGAAATACAAGTTGAGATTGAACCCAAACAAGTGTACTTTTGGAGTTAGATCTGGTAAACTCCTGGGTTTCATTGTTAGTGGAAAAGGTATTGAAGTAGATCCTGCAAAGGTGAAAGCTATACAAGAAATGCCAGCTCCCTGTACTGAGAAGGAAGTTAGGGGTTTCTTGGGACGATTGAATTACATTGCAAGATTTATTTCCCAATTAACTGCTACCTGTGAGCCAATCTTCAAGTTGTTGAAGAAAGACCAGGTAATGGAATGGAATGATGAGTGCCAGACAGCATTTGATGAAATCAAGAAATATCTTCTAGAACCTCCTATTTTGATGCCACCAGTTGATGGAAGACCCTTGATTATGTACTTAACAGTGTTAGACAACTCAATGGGGTGTGTGTTGGGGCAACATGACGAGTCTGGTCGAAAAGAGCAGGCAATATACTACCTTAGCAAAAAGTTTATCGACTGTGAAACAAGATACTCACTGCTCGAGAAAACTTGCTGCGCTTTGGCATGGGCTGCTCGCCGACTAAGACAGTATATGTTGACTCATACTACCTTATTGATTTCGAAGATGGATCCAATCAAGTACATATTCGAGAAACCTGCTCTCTCCGGAAGAATAGCGAGATGGCAAATGATCTTAACAGAATATGATATACAGTACACTACTCAGAAGGTCATTAAAGGAAGTGTTGTGGCTGATCATTTGGATCATCAAGCAGTGGATGATTATCAGTCAATGAGTTTTGAGTTCCCTGATGAAGACATTATGATCATTACCAAAGAACCTGGACAATATGACGGACCTGAACAAGGATCCCGATGGACTATGGTTTTTGATGGAGCTTCTAATGCACTTGGTAATGGTGTTGGTGTTGTGATTAGTTCCCCTGAAGGTTGTCATACCCCGATTACTGCAAGACTTTGTTTCTATTGTACCAATAACATGGCTGAGTATGAGGAATGTATCATGGGTATCAAAGTTTCCATTGATATGAAGATTCAGTTCCTTGACGTGTATGGAGATTCAGCCCTGGTAGTAAGTCAGATCAAAGGAGATTGGGATACCAAGCATGATAATCTCATTCCTTACAGAGAGTATGTGTTGTCTTTGATTCCACATTTCAAAGAGATTACCTTTGGACATATTCCACGAAGAGAGAATCAGTTGGCAGATGCATTAGCCACCATGGCATCCATGTTTGAGATTAGCTGGGACGATGAAGCTCCCAAGATTACTATTGATAGATTTGAGAAGCCTGCATACTGCAATGAGATTGACACTAAAGAAACAGAGGAGAAGCCTTGGTTCTATGAAGTGAAAAAATATCTTGAAGCTCAGGAGTTCCCTGAAGGGGCATCTGTCAAAGATAAGAAGTTTCTGAGGAGGTTTTCTGCTAAGTTCTGCTTGAGTAATGGGATTTTGTACAAACGTAATCATGATTCGACTTTGCTTCGTTGTGTGGATAAGAAGGAAGCAACAGAAATTATGGAAGACATGCATGATGGGCTCTTTGGCACTCATTCTAGTGGTCATACCATGGCAAAGAAGATGTTGAGAGCAGGGTACTATTGGTCTACCATGGAAGCTGATTGCTATCAACATTCCAGAACATGTCACAAGTGTCAAATCTATGCTGATAAAGTACATATACCTCCATCTCCATTGAATGTGTTGACTGCTCCTTGGCCTTTTGCCATGTGGGGCATTGATATGATTGGTGAGATCAAGCCTACTGCTTCTAATGGGCATCGTTTCATCCTGGTTGCTATTGATTACTTTACTAAGTGGGTGGAGGCAACTTCATTTGCATCTGTTACTAAGAATGTGGTGGCTCGATTCATTAAGAATAATCTCATATGTAGGTATGGCATCCCTGAAAGGATTATTACTGACAATGGCACTAATCTGAACAACACTATGATTATTGATCTTTGCACACAGTTCAAGATTAAGCATCACAACTCTTCTCCGTATCGTCCGAAGATGAATGGGGCAGTATAAGCTGCTAACAAGAACATTAAGAAGATTATACAGAAGATGACTGTCACTTACAAGGATTGGCATGAGATGTTACCATTTGCTCTTCATGGCTATCGTACTACAATACGTACTTCAACAGGGGCAACCCCATTCTCCTTAGTCTATGGTATAGAAGCAGTTTTGCCCATTGAAGTTCAGATCCCTTCCTTAAGAATCATGAAGGATGCAGGCTTGGATGAAGATGAGTGGATTCAGACTCGACTTGACCAGATAAATTTGATTGATGAGAAGAGGTTAGCAGCTGTTTGTCATGGTCAGATGTACCAGAAACGGATGATCAAGGCTTTCAATAAGAAGGTTAAACCAAAGGTATATCAGGCTGGTGACTTGGTAATCAAGCATATCATACTACCACAGGGTGATCCTAGGGGCAAGTGGACTCCTACATATGAAGGACCATTTGTAGTCAAAACAATATTCTCAGGAGGTGCCATGATACTTACTACTATGGATGGTGAAGACTTCCCACAGCCTGTAAACGCAGACATAGTTAAAAAATACTATGCATAAAAAGAGACCCGCTAGGTTGACTGGCCTAGGCAAAAATAAGGGCATCCCGGCGAACCAAAAGGGTTCGGGCAAAAATTAGGGATATATATAAAAAACGTACACCCGACAAGTCGAAAACCTAAAAAGGCGGCTTGGGCAAAAAAGGGTATCTCGGTGGATTGAAAACCTGAAAGGGCAATCCAGGCAAAAGTTAGGGATTAAAGCGTATGACTATGTCTCGTTTGGATCACCCATGTAACTACAATCAGTTGTGCTACTTAGTTCAGACTCTAACAGATAAAGATCAATCCAATCATTTCCATCTCAACAGCAGAAGATGAGATACTTGAAGATAATGGCAATAGTAGAATTGAAACTCAACGAGGATTATTTCTCACATAGCTCATTTTCTTTGTTTTGTAAAATTTTTATGACAAAGTCCTCTTACTAGGGTTTTTGTCTCCTTGTACAAACTTGCCTATGTATAGGTCACTTTGTGATATAAATAAAATTTAATCTTTGAATCCAGATTTACTTTTACCCTATTTACATAAGCGAAGCGTCCATTGGTTGTGTTTGAATGTGTGTATGCTTTTGAATATGATTGATGTTTACCAGAAATGCATAAAATGCTTAGTATGATTAATGTTTACCAGAAATGCATGAAAATGCAGTAATAGTATTTACTAAGGACGAACGAGGGAAGGAATTCAACGAAGCTTCGCCGGTTCATCCCCACAAGACAGCTACAAATCCCCAGTAGGGCAAATCTATCATCATAGATACTTCGAGTTACATCTCCCCTTGAATTTATGTTCATCTCTTTTATCCTCAGTCGGGATACTCAGGAACTTATCCCTTCAATAGAAGCACAACGAACGAAGACGGGAGGTTATGAATACTATACTATCAAACGAGACGGAAACGAGTTCCTCATATTCTTCAACAACAAATCGGGATTTATTTTCCCTAGACAGCAGTTGTTATACAAAGATATCCAGACGCTTCAGGCTGCATGACTCATACATACATCATTTACATCATACCATAACATACATATCCATAAATACATAAACTTAGGTGCATCATACTATGCATGCATACATATTTCATAAACTAACATTCTCCTTGCAGGAAATTTATATGCAGATAAATCAATATCAACAATTCACAACAGGTCAGAAATGATCCATACATTACTCAATATTTCCTCGGAGAATAGGCAAACGGTCTGTAAAAAGATCCATTCCCTAATCCAATATATTTTCAGAAGATTTAATCTATTGGCCCTTGAATATCAGGCAAACGGTCTGTAAAAAGATCCATTCCCTGGTTCAAGATATTTTTCAGAAGAACTAATCCTGACGTTCTTTTGGCCCTTGAATAGCAGGCAAACGGTATGTAAGAAGATCCATTCCCTGGTTCAAGATATTTTTCAGAAGAACTAATCCTGACGTTCTTTTGGCCCTTGAATAGCAGGCAAACGGTCTGTAAAAAGATCCATTCCCTGGTTCAAGATATTTTTCAGAAGAACTAATCCTGACGTTCTTTTGGCCCTTGAATAACAGGCAAACGGTCTGTAAAAAGATCCATTCCCTGGTTCAAGATATTTTTCAGAAGAACTAATCCTGACGTTCTTTTGGCCCTTGAATAGTAGGCAAACGGTCTGTAAAAAGATCCATTCCCTGGTTCAAGATATTTTTCAGAAGAACAAATCCTGACGTTCTTTTGGCCCTTGAATAACAGGCAAACGGTCTGTAAAAAGATCCATTCCCTGGTTCAAGATATCTTTCAGAAGAATAAATCCTGACGTTCTTTTGGCCCTTGAATAGCAGGCAACCGGTCTGTAAAAAGATCCATTCCCTGGTTCAAGATATTTTTCAGAAGAACTAATCCTGACGTTCTTTTGACCTTGGAGAGTAGGCAAACGGTCTGTACAAAGATCCATTCCCTAATCCAAGATATTTCCAGAAGAGATAATCGCCACAAAGATTTATTTCTACTGGTCCATTCAACAATTCAAATCATGTTGCATAAACGATTCAGAGACGACCTATATGAAGACCTAGTATCGATATCCAGTATCAACATAAAGACATCATCACATCCTGATACTTTAGATGGCATCTCCAAGCCCATCTCCAGATGGCATCTTTAAGCCCATCTCCAGTTCTTCCTGTCATACCCTAAATTTGTCCTACCCTATTTGTTTTTCTCCTCTAAAAGGGTCATCTGATTCGTGGCCACGATTTCCCGATATTTGCTCATTGTGACTAATAAGCTTTGTAGATATATTCGCGTTTATGATCTAAGCCAAGGTGTTAAAGGTTATTTTGTGGAGGATTAATCGTGTAGATGTATTCGGTTGTGCAAAAGATAGGCTTAAAGTGTGAAAAGTATTCGAAATAGAAGATTTCAGAAGGAAAAGCTCAAATTTACTTCCAAACTCATTCTTCATGTCTTAAGGTTCAAAGAAAAGCCTTGATTTCCATTTGATCTTAAGGAATGATCCATTTGTAGTGCTTGGTTTCAAAGTGTTATCATGTAATTAATTTATATTGTTTCAAGAGTCACGTTATGTCAAGAGCTGCGGCAATTTATTTCTTGGAGATAGAAGAATTCGTATTCATTTGGAGTCCACCTTGTGGTGCCTCCATACTAATATGGCTAGCTATTTGCATCATTTTAAGCTCAAACCCTTCATGATAAATTCATGGTGGAGTAATTCATGCCTAAGGTGTTTTCAGGGTGTATTGAAAGACTAAGTGTTCTAATACGAATTGCAGAAAAAGAAAAAATCCAAAGATATCAACAAGAGGTCATTAGAAGGTGTCCAATTGAAATTTATCAAAGTTAAAAGAACACACAGTTCACTATGCTATTAAGTCTTGAGATTACAAGTTTGAAATTCAAGAAAATTACATTGGTACAAAGGTTATACAAAGGGATTCAAGGATTTAAATTTCTTCAGCTAATCTAAATCACTCCAAGTTTCATTCTCAACTATTCCTTGCCAAAGCTAAGCCGTAACAGTCAGCTTACATGCAAAAAAAATGATTGCAAAGATTCAGACAATGCTACACCAAGCTGCAAGTAAAAAGAGCCAACGGCATAATCTGTGAACAGAAGGTAATAGAAGATGTCGACGCTTCGACAGCGTGTGGAAACCAATCCATGCCTAGAGACTTCCATGCCAAGTTCCGTACCACCTTCGTCATTATACTATTATCGTGACATCGCGTGGTTCGTGATATACTTGGGCTTGCCATTGTATTCTCCATAAATCTGCCTGCAAGCAAAGATACAAAGTTCTTCACGCTAAACTCTTACAAAAGAAAAAAAGCAGTACAACGAGATAAAAAATGTAAAGACGGAATTCAGGTCCAAGAAGTTTCACTACAACATCCATTGTGCACAGTTTATGCAATATTATAACCTGTCAAGAAGTACGGACCAAATGGAGGGTTAGAAGCAAACAGGAGAATGATTAATCTTGAAGGTTAAACCAGAAGCATCATGTTTTTTTACAAAGTATAAGAAAGTTTAGTTTACAAAGAATATTCATGACGGGATTTCTACAAACTCCTAAGATCGGGTCGCTTACCTTAGCCACACCACTGCATCAGGTGGCAGCAAGCCTTATACTATTGCTCCATTGAGTTATTCATAACCAACTAGTATGGATTTTTGTCTTCAATGTTGGTCGTGTTAACCGTGTTGCCTTCTAGTCAAGAAAGTCCTACGAAACAAAACGCCAATAAGTTACACGTAGGAATGTTTGCAGAATTTCAGTTGCAAAGCAAAATTCAACAAAAGTTCAAAGCAATTACAAAATGTTGCAACAAGTATTACGAGCAAGCCGAAGATTACGATGTGATTAGAGTCAAAACAATACAAAGAGTGTTCATAAGACTTACGATCAAAGCAACACAATCAAGTCTCCACGATGTTTATATCCATGATTGACATTCTAAATGAAAAATAAATATGAGCGAAAAGTGATAACGGTAGAATCCATAACATGAATAAGATCTGCAAGAGGCAATAAAAACAAGAAATATCAATAGAAGTTCAAGATGTATGCGACCATTAAAACAACATATTTGAAGCATTATTCCTCACCATTGTGCTTTTCTCCCCAGGCTTCCATGTTCCTCATCTTTGCACCTTCCTCAATCCCCTCATATTACAACCTGTGAACACAGCTGTTGGGAATGTTAGAAAAACAGATGAGCAGTTTTGTAATGATCACAAAAATATTATCAGCATGTCGCACATAAGTGATTTCCCAAGGCAAATAAAGTTCAAGACAATTAAGGTTAGAACAAAGAACTCAGAACTTCTGCAGAAAAATAGAATCTAAGCTTATGGTAAAGACAACAGATACCTGATTTTTCATAGCAGCTCCTGTAAGCTCTTCTGAGTTACCTGCAGAATATCCAAACAATTGGATTAGTTTACCATTACCAAAGCATGAGCAGCATTGTTATCATGGATAAATGGCCAGCAAACTGAAGTCATAATCAGAGTAATAGAAACATAGGCTATGTTTCTTTTCATCCTTCAGTATAATATCCACGAGGTCCCTCCAAGAAATGCATCTGTCAATGTTGAAAACCTCAGGTTAATGCACACTTCGAATGACAAAAGAAAACATCCAGGAAGTAACAAAGGTGAATGTTAGCAAGGAGCAGATTTATCTATAGCAAGATGAAATTCAAATTCACATCAGAATAACAAACAAGGCCATAAAAGCTGATACTCAAAAGGACTCAGTTTCGATACTTCAAAGATTCCAGACAATTCCTGCAAGCATGTTTTTGTTTTGAAACACAATAATGAAAATATTTGCAGATTTGAACAAGTTCAGAGAAATCTTACACAGTTACAAGGTGCACTCATTTTGCCAAAGGTCTCATGAAACTCTCATATCAAGGATCTAGCTCCAAGATTCCTCCCATCCAGTCATCATGAAATTCGCGGTTCGCCAAAGTCCTCTCATTCCCTTGTTTTCAACCTACAAAACGGATGCGACAAATATGTCATAAGTATTATATCAATCAAACATGGAAAGGGGTGTTAGGAGCTCACATTGCAGCCAACAAAGATGAGGTATTAAGGATACAAAATCAGAGAAAAAGTGAGATGAATTTTATCCCAAGCTTCGCCAAACACATGGCTCACGAACTGCCGGATCCACCACCTTCATGCCAATCTCATGGAAAAGCTCCTCATACCAAGTATACATGAAGACAAATGAAGCAAATATGTCAAGACAGTATACAAATGTGGATAAGGAAATAAAAGCTCAAAATCACATTCAGGAATTGAAGTCCGCAAGCAGAAGAATTCAACACACTTGTCACAAGAGCATTATGTTAATCATAAGCAAATTGAACCAGGAAGTACATTGAGACAAGAAATAACAAGGGGAGCATACTCAGTACAAGAAATTAAGAAATTTACAGCAGTGAAAAATGCAGCATATCAGTAAAAAATCAATTTCAAAATTGATGGGACCACATCCTTTCTAGAATGATTTACAAATGCATTACAGACAAAAGTGAAAAATAGTGACTCACCCTAAGCTGGCCCACAAGATATTGACAGCAAGCAGAATCTTCGTACAATCCTAACGGATTGATTTCCACAGCTCACTATTCTCACTCCAAAACGGATTTTATCACGCATATGAGCGAGCTCCCAGATTCACCTATAAAAAGAGGAGCAATCATTAGCAAGGACACCTGGAAAAAAAACCTAAAGAAATCTACAAAATTTTGCGAAAATTCTCCCCAAAGAAAACCCTAAATCCACTAAAAGTTCATTCAGAAAGGTTAACAGGGTCTCACACTGATACTCTGTTTAACTAGAACTAGACTCCTTTCTTATCACACAAAGAATCCAGCAATAACAAGAAACCAGAAGGAAAAGAGGGATATTGAGAAGTACATCTACATACCTAAAAGCGTTGTGAATCACACTCGAGGTAATCTTTTCTTTTCGTTCATGCTTGATTCGTTCTTCTTGATTGGAATCTCCACGCTTGATTGTCGTTGTTGTTTTCGCGGACCTATCGTTGAAAAGTTTCCGATTGATTTAGCGCTCGTCATGTTTTGATTCGGAATCTCGCGTTTTGACGATGATATGCGATGATGGTTTGTTGTCTCGTTGAGATGATAACCGAGCATGGAGTTTCAAGGTCTCGTGTGGAAGAGGACGGTGATAGGACATCCGTTGTGATTCTTTGTTGTCTCTCTGTGAATTTTGTTTCAGAAAGTATGAATGTGACGATCTGAGTTTTGTGTTTTCATTTTTAATTTATGAGCATTTCAATGGTTTCTTCCTGCACATGCCCAATGACTGCCAACCTTGATACACGTGTCAGCAGCTGTTTAGCTGCTTTGACCCTACAGAATTTCAAATGGCTAGGGTTTTGTCTTTGAGGTGGGTCATGTTTTGGTTTGTTTATGACTCGGGTTGACTTATTGCAGGCTCCGTGGGCCTTTGTGCTCCTGGGCCTAGATCCAAATCCCTAAGCACAACTTTTTTCTACTACAACAGCAAACCATTTATTTTCTCTTTTATTTCTATTTGTTTTTCTTTCATAAAAATTTCATACAAACAAAAGTCTTATTAACTAATTTTATTGAATAATGTTTCTTAATCTAACTAATTAATTTATAAATTAATTTTATTAATTAGTCTTATTTAATTTATTTGGTTATCATTTTCTCTTTAATATTCAAAGAAAAAACTAAAAAAATCATTTTCTAATCTAGTTTTGTGCCAATTTTGATTTCTCTTTTCAATTTAACTTCTCTATTTGAATAAAAAAAACAAATTTTGTTAATTAATTATCTTAAATATTTTTATTTAATTCTATTAATTAATTCGTTAATTAATCTAATTAAATATTTCTATTTAATTTGATTAATTAATCTTTTCATCTTTGTTCGGTTCTATGTGTGTGATATGAGTTTTGCGTATGCTCGATTTTCTATTTGCTTGTGACATGATACAATGCTTACTCGTGTGATTACTTTTGCATTTTTGACGATAAATTGCTAAGTAAAAAACGAACGCACATTAAGATTAGTCATTTTCAAAGATAAACGAAATCTTTGGTCCAACGCCAAATAAACATCCATACGCACTTCACTACATACACACACGTAAGTCGATCGTTCCTCGATCGCCATCTGCACGAACTTTGCACCTTACACTTTTAGCGACATTTTCTAACTTAACGAATCAACGCATTGCGCTTGTTTTCCATAGCTAGTCTTTAGCTTATTTCCTCAACTTTGCGAGTCGAGCACATTGTGCCTCGCTACCAAAACCAACAAATCAAACTTCCATTTACATTTACCTTAAACTTCAAAAAAAAAAAAAAACGAAATGTTACTTCTTAGATACAAACCCTTGATACAACATCAAGCGGTCTTAGGAAACAAAACACTTCAATAAATACGAGGAAAATTGCACGCCACGAGCCTTAAGCGATAGAAAGGAGGATAACGAGCTCTCGTTACTCGCTCCGATTATTTCGGCGCAAGACATTCGTCTTGTTGGACGAAATAAACTATCCATAGTCTTTAGTGCAAATGGACTCTTAAATCCTTTCATCGAAGAAAGGTAATAAAAACGAACACCAATACCTGTATCAGGCCGAACTACGAAGCTCTGACTTTCCCATTGCACAAGGGAATACGTAGGCACGAGGATCTCAATCCTTGCCGAGCCCCTAGGATCAATAAGCCATTTAGTTCAACAAGTAATCATAAGTATAGACATCCTTTCGCGCGTGACAATCTAGATGGTTCCCATCGAGTACGATGGATGTAGGAGGTGCTAATACCTTCCTCCTACATAACCGACTTCCGAACCCCGACAATGGTTTGCGATGACCTTGTTTTATCCCTTATTGGTGGTTTTATCTATATTTACCATTTCCCTCTTTGGGAATAAATAAAATTAGGTGGTGACTCTCAAGTCAGCCCAGCCGCGACCGCGTTCGCGAGGGATCGTATTTTTCGAGGTACGACACTTCCAAGTGGCATCTTTAAGCCCACTCAAGCATATACAACTAATCATCATTGTAACTTTACGCACTGGCGAGTGCAAATTTTTGGGCTTTTGTGTTCAATCCCCTTCAACCTTCCAGGTCACGACTGACACATATACCAATCTAACCCCTCAGGTTTCAGAAAATTGAACAGGGGCAGCTGTTGCACCCCAAAATTTGCCCTCCACAAGACAAGTCATTGTGTACTAAGAGGCTCACAAGGTTCACAAAGTTCACAAGACATCTCATGAGGTTCACAAGGTTCACAAAGTTCACATTTAGTTGACAAATTTGACAATTCCCTCAGACAATGCATCCTCCTAAGCAATGCATCCTAAACTAGGGTTTTGACTTTAATCAGGATAAATGGACTTCCAAGACTTCAAGTGAGCTTCATAACATCTTATATGTGTTCAAGAATCCCCATGTCAAGTTTCAAGACTTTCCCAAAAGATTTGCTCAGTCAGATGATCAGATAGGTTAAAATCAGTCAAAGCAATTAAAAAGTCAAACAGAGGTCAACTGTGGTCAAACCAAAGTCAAACTTCATGATTTTTTGCCAACATCAATTATATGAGGTAAAATTCATCATTTGATCAAGGGTTGATCATGATTCATCAAGGAGATTTCAGATCATCAAGAATCAGGAGTTTCTAAATTAGGGTTTTCATAGGAAAAGTCAACTGAACTTTGACCAGCCATAACTTTCACATGCTTCATCAAATATTTTCCATCCAAATCTCATTTTTAAGGAAATTGAATTCTCTACAACTTTGTGTCTCACAAGCCAAGCCCAAAAATGCTTCATTTGGAAGGTATGAGCTAAGACATTATAGGTCCTTTTAAAAGTCAACAAAAAGTCAACAACTTCCAAAGAGCATAACTTGAGAATGGTAAAAGACATGGACATGAGACCAAAGATGTTGGTTAGAGGACTCTTTAAGCTTTCCAAAATGTACAAGAACACCTTCATGGAATTAAAATTTAAGGATTTGTGCCCTTGCAAAGTTGGGAAATTTTTGGGAAGTTTATGAAGCAAATAAGGCCTTAAAACCAATTTTTGCTAAATGAGCCCACCAAATTGCCATCCAAACTTTACAATATCATCAAGCACGACCCAAACCACCTATTTTATGATTTTTTATTTTTTATTTCATATTTATTTGAATTTTATTCATTAAAATACAATTTAAATTGAAATAAAATATAAAAATCATATATTTGAAAAGGATTTGGTTTCTAGAATGTCTTAAAAAACATTTAAACTTGATTGGTACCATTTAAAATCAGATCATCCAAACATAGCAATGTTAGATCAAAATAAATCAAGTCTTAAGAACAAATCTTTTTCAATCTTCAAATGATCCAAATATCCATCAAATTGGTGAAGTCTTTGACCTAATTTACTCACTCATATATAATGAACACTTAACAAATCATTGGACACGAATTCACAGCCTCCTCATATCATCTTCAAGCTTCAAAAATCTCACTAAAAACTCCAATTCGGTTTGGCACTTATAGCCCCTTTCAAGACAAACCAAAGGTTGCAATTTGTTCCTTGAAGTTCATTGATTGATTCTGGATCATAACATCATTCATTCATGCCCTAAATCGTGAAAACCGAATGCATATTGTTCATGTTTTAAAATTTTTCGATTTGAATGATTTACACTTTGTTAATGAAAACTAACTGTTGGTTTGTGTTTATGATGATGTTTGGATGCTTTCTGGATAAGTTAATTTGATTTTAGGTCCAAGATGGAGAAATCACCATGGCTAGGGTTCTTCGGTCGTTTTAGGGTTTTACGATTTATCAATTATAAATGAATTCTAAGACCATAGATCAACTCTAATCAACCTCTGGATTGTATTGGTATATTCAATTTGATAAATTTTTACTGTTTTGTTGATGATTGAATTTCGTAGGGTTTGCTGCAAATGAAAATTCGCAGGAAAATTCATAACAGAATTCGCAGCAAATTTTGCAGGTCTAGAGGTAGAAGAAGATCTGCGCTCGTTTTCATAATTTGAATTTTTGTTATATATTATAATAAATTTGTTTTGTTTGTATGTCACACATGAGCATGTGTCCCAGTGGCAAGGCGTCTGGCTTGGTATGCGAAGGAGCAGGGGTTCGAACCCCAGCCTCAACATTTTTTTGTTTATTTTCTTCATGATTTTCAGGCTTAAAATATAATGAATACTAGTCATACATTGTTAACCAAAGCACGCATAGCCCAGTGGAAGGGAGGCTGGTCCAGGATGTGTAAAGCCTAGGGCCTGGGTTCGAATCCCAGCCCCAGGTAAGTTGCAATTTTTTTTGTTCTTTTATTTTTGATTTGTTTATTTAATTCTTTTTTTTTAATTATTATAAAAATATATATAATTATGTTTAATATGTAAATAATTCTAGGTTAATATTTATATGTTCTAAAAAATTTCTAAAAAAATATTTTCTAAAGCTAATTTCTTATTTGTTTGAATTAAAATATATGTATATTTGTTTAATAATTAAATTAGTATTAGGTATTAAATTAAAATGTTTTGTATTTAAAACCCTATTTATATAAACCCTAATTATTTTCTAAAACCTAATATTTAAAACCCTAATTTATTTTTCTAAACAATTCAAAACCTTAATTTTCTTTTATAATTTTAATTTCTTATTTTTATTATGTTTGTTTAATTATAATTAATAAATATTTCTAATATGTATATATAATTAAATTATTAAACTATTAATCATGTTTATTAGTATATAATTATTATTGTTTATTCTTCTTCTTAAAAATTCTTTAAAAAAATGATTATTTATTTTGATTTCTATATTATATTATTATGACTAACCTTTTTTTTCTTTTATATTTATTTTTTTGTTATTACTAACCTTTTATTTATTTATATGCTTATTATCTAAAATTGTTTTATTATAATGTAATTGTGCAAGCCATGTAATAGTTGTAGTAATTTTTATTTATTTATTTATAAATTTCTATGGTTAGTAAATTAGGGAGTGAAAACATGTTTGCTTTTAAAATTAATTTAGATCCCTAATTATAAGATAATTATTTGAATTTATACACGCACACACGTAAGTCGATCTTGGATCGCCATCTCACTTCTTAAGGGTTACCTCTCATGCTGCCTAAAGAAAAAGGTCAAGTAAGGTGTATAAAGCAAAGTCCCTTCTCTTACTAATATCATCTTGTCCCTTTAAAGATTATAAGATCAAGTCCCTTCATGGTTGCCTTCGTAAATGATCTTGTCCCTTTCGAATAAAAGATGATAAGTCTCTTCGAATTGCTAATACACCCTACAGTTGCCTAATCACAAATGTCCCTTCACTTGTCCCTCATAACATCCAAGGTAATGACTACCTATTCCTTAATAATAGGGATAGTCTTACCATTTAAAGGACATTTAAGAACAGAAAAGATTTAACTTAGGGTAGGTTCCTCTTATGTACTTGCTCACTTATTCAAAAACATTTCAAAAACACTTCACATTTTCAAACAATTTTCAAAACAAAGTCTTTATATATATTCGTACATGGATCATTATAAAGTACTTAAGAAAATTTCTAATCACACACTACACTTCTCAAAACATTTTAAAGTGAGCTAAGTAACTAAGAGCCCATGGATAACCATGGATGTAAATGGTGCTAACACCTTCCCTTTACATAACCTACCCCCCGAACCCAAAAATCTTTTAAGGTTTTTCTTGTTCTTTTATGCCCTTTCCTTTGGATAAAATAAAAGTCGGTGGCGACTCTTGCTATCCGCAACATTTAACGAAAGTCAGTTCTCCCACCGTGTTACAAGCATCACCTTTCTTGCCAGTATCTTTCTTTGTCATTCCCTTCTCCGTAGTTTCCTTTTCGGCCCTCTTTTGCCTCTGGAATTTTCTCCACTGGGACTTAGTCATAGAGTTTTTTCCTTTGTAGTTCTCTGAAGGGTAAACTCTTGGTTTCTTCTTTTCGACTCCCATTCTTTGCACTACTGAAGATCCTCTCTGAATTTTGAAGCTGCTTCACTCCTTTCACCCTTGAGCATCCCTGATGGGTTGCACCCACCTATCATCGACACCTTTGTTTATTGGCTTATATGAACGGTAGTCTCGACCTCCAATTCCTAACTGGTGGTACTCACTTCTTCTTGGATCATATCTTTCTGCCTTTGGGGTTGGTTTTGCCCTACCAATTCCCTTTTCTTTTGGAATCTTCTATTACCTCCAGATTATCTGTCGCTTTCTTATTTAAAATGGCATTGCAGCGTGGACATAACATTACCTCAACTTTCCTCCTTTGACACCTTTTTATAAAATCAATCAAACTTTCTTCCTCCTTGGGATATGCCAACCTCTGATATTCTTCTCGACGACGTTCTTCAGGAGCCAGTGTTGGGTTATTTTGAGAAGTTTCGACCATGTTGATACTAGCTGATTTACCACTAGTGATCTTCAACTTATCCATTTTTTCGATCAGCTTCCTCTCATTCTCACCTATTTCTTATGTTGAGTTATCCTCTTCAGTTTTCGACTTGACTTCCCCTGGGATCCTCCATTATTCTTTGCAGGATTCCATAGGTGATTGGCTTTTCAGGTATTTCTTCAACCTTTGCTTCCAGCATGACAATACTTTCGTCCACTTCAGCATTGTCAGTGAGGCTTCCATCAATCTTCTTTTCAGCATCATTCAGGTCACCAGAGATTTCCTGGTTTTTTTTACATTAGGGTTGTCAGTAACCCTCCAATATTTTTCGACGGAGTCCTCAGTGCCTTCGTCGTTGCTTGGTTTGTTGTGTCCCTTAGTGGCCTCCACTTTAGCCATGTTGTTGGGGCCCTCAGTGGCCTCCACTTTTGCTGGGGCAGAATCCTCAGTGACTTCGCCAGCCTTTATCTTGTCAAGATCTTCTGTGACTCCAATCTTGCCTACGTCGTCGAGGCCTTCAGTGACCTTCTAATTGTAACCAGTTGATTCACCTTCAACCTTGTGCTTAACATTCTGCCATTCAGTAACTTCATCCATGTTTGTGAAATCCACAATAATCTCCAGCATGTTGACATTGGTATCGAAGCCTTCAGCAGCTTCCACCATTTCGAATCCATACTCAAAACTCTCTCCCACTTCCACCATGTTAATGATTGATGGCTCAGCGTAGTGGACGTCGACAGTCTGCATGGGATTTGAGTCAATTTTCATTTGTTGCTTTTGCTTATCACTGAATTTCAGTCTTCCGTCACAGATAGCATTATGCACTAGGTCCCTGAAAAGGAAACATTGAGACGTTTTATGACCCAAAAAACCATGGTACTTACAAAAACCTCTCTTTTTCTGTTGTTCCATAGGAGGCACTTTAGTGCCCGATGGAACTATCATCTGACCATCCTCGACTAATTTGTCGAAAATTTCGTCACACTTGGTGACGTCGAATGTATAAGTTCTTTTAGGAAATTTATCATTCTTTTGAGGCTCAACTGGATTTTTTCCGTTCGACGGATCTAGCATTCTACAAGAATCTGGTGGTCCCTGTTTTAATTCTGCTAAGTCAATTTCTTGTTCTTTGAAACATGATGGTTCGTCTACATTATCTACATCACTTTCGTCTTCTTGGCACATCCCTACATAAGCCACTCTTTCTCTTTTGTTTCTATTTGCTCTGAATTTCTCAGCCTTTAGTTTTTCGACTTGTCTCACCCTATCTGCCAATTGTGACATATCTCTCAAATATTGGGTGTCTAGTTTCTTCCTTATAGAGTAGTCTAGACCACCTGCAGCCATTTCAACCAATTGACGTTCGGGTACTTGGGTGAAACATCTGGCCTTCAATAATCTGAACCTATTCAAATAGTCATCTATTGGTTCAGAGAGTTTTCTTTTCACACTGGCCAATTCCTTCAGGCTTATTTTGGTTTGCCCCATGTAGAACTGTTCGTGGAACAATCTTTCTAATTGGGTCCACGTATATATGGAATTTTGCAGGCAAGGATGTAAACCAAGTAAAAACATTTTTCGTCAAAGAACATGGAAAATATTTCGTCCTTAGATTTTCATTATTTGCTATTTCTCCTGCTTCGATTAGATAACGTGCGACATGCTCTATGGTTGATTCACTGGTATCCCCTGAGAATTTGGTGAACTTGGGGACTTTCCACCTTGGGGGTAATTCTTGTTGTAAAATATACTCAGACAATAGGGAGACATAAATAGGCCTTTGCAATCCTACATTTACCCCATTATGTGCCATTATTCTTTCGACTATGGCTGCTAGGTTATTTTCGGTAGGCATATTATTATACCGCATCTGCTGCACAACATAATCAGCGTCTTGACCCCTTTGGACTAGAATTCTCCTAGGCTCTGGCTGGGCAGGAATTTCTACTCGAGGTTGTTCGACTACTTCCTCTTGGTTTCTAATGTTTACTTGGGGGATTTCTATTGGCCTCTAGTTTATGGTAGGTTCCTCTTCGACAGGTGTCCTAGGTTTTTGAACTATTTGTTCATTGGGCTGTGTTTGGGGTTCTCCAAAGAAATTAGCAATATGCGTCATTTGTGTTGCACCCCAAAATTTGCCCTTTTTTCCCGTTGTTTTGTTATTACTTTTCCACAGTTTATGCATTACATACGCATTGCATTCAAGTCATGATTCATACCCTGCATATCTTCAGTTTTGCTTAAGGCATGAATGGAGGATCTGTGGAGTTAGGGGGGCTTCTTTATTTTTAATTTTATTTCACTCGATTTTGGGGTTTGGACTGTAGACTTTTTATCATCACGCACGTCTCTTGGTTATCTCAGGGCTGGGGATCACGTTTGTTTCCCTAAGCCAGATTTTCTTGGATCCCTAAGCATTATGTTTATTAGACCTTGAAATTTTATTATCATAGGTTCTTAGGACAAGCTCGTGCATGTTTAAAGGTCCTTCAGAGTTTCATTTTTAGTATTGAGTTTCTTTTGTTCAACAAGTTAAGGGGTTTTGGATTTAATTTATTAAACCAAACCTAAAACGCTTTGAAGTAAAGGTTTATGTTCAAGATGCTCAAATTTTCTCTTGTAAGGATTATGTGTCCAATAATTTAAAAAAAAGGGGGGGTTAACTTGGGTGTCATTTGGGGGACTATGTAAATTATTTTGTTTGAATAATCGTATTGGTTTAAAAGGGCTAGAATTCTTTTAATTAGTGTAGGGAGAGCAATTAGATGTTGCATTTTGGTTTCACAAAGTTACAGAAAGTTTGGCTTAGATTAAAGTTTGGTCATGACAATGATTTGAACTTGCAAAAAGCACATGGGCCCAGGTTTCATTTCAGTCCGCAAGTTATCACTTGATATACATCACCATGTGTTCATGTGGTTGCAATGTCCTGTTCATTCGCGTTTAAAGAAAGTTGGCAACCACAAGGAAAAATCCTAAGGAGTAAAATGCGTGAGATGTTTTGTTTCCTTAAGACCAATTTCGGAGCAACCAATTTAGTCCATTACAGATAATAAAAAGAAAGTTAATACATCATGATGTCACTTGAATCACAAAATTCTTAGTTATTGTTTTCCTACTACACTAATGCAAACGGATTTAAGACATCATAAGCAAGTTGTAACTTTCACATCTTTTTAAACCTTGTGACAAAAAGAGTGCCTCCATGCTGCTGTTTGGAGGTTGACCCCACATACTCTTCATTGATGCCGCCTGCCACCCTCTTACCAGAAAAAAAAGGACCTGCAAAGAACCTGCCATAATATAATATGATCATCCATAGACATTGCTTTCCAATCACAAAACATTGGGATAAATGTGGGATCAGCTGCAGGTTCAATAAAAAAAAACACACCAATCCATTCATCAAAGAGTCACAACATAGTTCACTTAACATATTCCAAAAATCATTTTACTATGGTCTATACTTCACGTTTCAACATAACTTTCTACCTATGACCTTGACATATCAAACATGACCAAATATCATTTCTAAGCATTATCAGAACTTTATACACTAGAGAGAAAAAGAGCAGCAACATATGACTTCATTGGGCTTGGATAAAAAAAGGGCAAAGACCAATACCTCAAGAATCCAAGTCAGTACACGAAAAGATGCAATGCCTTGAGAACCTGAGAAATACGAGAAGGACCACACAATCAGCATATACAATTTGCTATGAGCTCACATCACAATGTGTCAGGACCTGCAAAATCATAGCATCAACAATGCATCAAAATAGGCATAAAAAACCTGCAGAGAGAAAATTATTGACCCTGAGATATTCACCAAAATGGAATGTCCCTGCTTTTGTTCCTGCTATTGAGACGTGACCAATTTGTTCAAAGATACACCTGATGGAAGCCTTGTGAATCCTGCAAAAAAGGGATTTTTACCACGGTTAAAAAAGGAAAATAAGTGGTTGAAAGGTAGGACTTTCATGACAGTAAAAAACAAGACTAAGTCATTTGAAAAAAAGCAAACTAATTCAATCTGAACTGAACCAGTTCAATTCACCTCAAGCCAAGGGAACTAAGTCGAAGGACACACTGACCAAAGTACAGACAGAGACCTCAGCAGGGCACTGGAACCGAAATTTCACAAATTTAGACTTTGCTTTGACATAGGGGAAAGTAATAGCATACATAGCAAAAACGGGGTTCTCTCGGCAAAGATTCAAAGGGGCCAAACCCTAATTTGACTCTATAAAGAGGGACGAAGTGGATGATATCAAAAAAGAGGGGGACAGCCATATAAGAACCTGAGTCGCAAGACGAAGAAAGCAAGTAGAAGACGAAGAAAGGATAGAAATTTTCTCAGAACGGAAGGAGCTTACCACAAATCGTCGGTGACTTCGAATCGGTAGTTTGCTGTTTATCTTTATCCTTGAACTATTGTTGTTACTCTTGCCATGTTTTATCTTGTTCCCTGGATTTTGCTTTCTTTTCTGTTTGTCCTGTGAACATGTGGTGTGCTCAATTGAATTAGGGTTATGTTTTCAAATTGGGATAAGGTTTGGTATGCTTGATCCGAGAGAAATAGAGGGCGTTTGAGCGAGTAGGCATTCGACAGAGAAATTTCTGGGCGAGAGAGGTATAGACGGAAGGGTTGAGGACGAAGGTGATAAGCGATTTGTGAAGGATTCGGTCTTCTCCCTATTTTCGCCGTTTATGCTGGTTGCTTTAGGGTTTTCAACCCTTTTCCTAACCTTGACCGAGTCGGGTCACGTTTGACCCACTCAGATCAGCATTCGGACCCACTTGGGCCATCAATTGACCCGTTATTCCCTGCTGGGCTTCCGCTGTTTCTTTTTTTTTTTCTACCCTATTCCACTAATTCTGTTTTCTATTATTCATAAATTAGTTTAGTTCTCTTCAATTATTTTTTTTTTTAAAAAAAGGAAAGAAAAATAATAATTTTAAAAAAGGGATAATTCATGTTAAGTATTTATGTTAAAATAATTTTATTAATTAACTGGCCTTTAGTAATTAGTTATGCTCAGATTATTTTGTTTAATTTCGCGTGTTCTACTTGTGAGGTGTGTGTTCATTTTATTTTCTTGCTTATCATTTAGTCGCGTGTTGATAATGTATGACAGGTATAACATAAAATCTTGGTTACAATTTTCTACCATAAACTGTTAAGCGAAACCATATTCCAAAATAACAATCATTCCGGAAACAATAAATTTCTTGGTCCAACGCCAAGTAAATAATTGATGCTTACACTTAGCACACACGTAAGTCGGTCGCTGTGTGATCGCCATCTGCACTTTATTCATCTTATTTAATTTACGGAAAAAAGGAACTCCGGAGTCTAGCATTCCGCACGTTCTGGATTGAATCGCAAATGGGCTAGCCCCACGCGTTGGTTCAATTACCGTTCGTTTAAAACTATTCAATTCATCTTATTTAATTTACGAAAAAAGAACTCCGGAGTCTAGCATTCCGCACGTTCTGGATTGAATCGCAAATGGGCTAGCCCCACGCGTTGGTTCAATTACCGTTCGTTTAAAACTATTCAATTCATCTTAATTAATTTACGGAAAAAAGGAATTCCAGAGTCTTGCATTCCGCACATTCTGGATGGAATCGCAAATGGGTTAGCCCCACGCGTTGGTCCAATCACCGTTCGTATATCAAATATTCAATTTAAAACATACCAACCGATTCAAATCATTTTATAATTAATTTACGAGTAACTGAACTCCGGAGTCTCGCATTCCGCACGTTCTTGGATGCAACCGCAACATGGGCTAGCCCCACGCGTGGTTCATTCGCCCTCTCGTTTTAAAAACACCCTTAACAAAGATCAAATATCTTTTCTCAAAACGAACATTGTTGAAATCTTTCTATCTCGCAAACAAGCTAGCGCTTCAGCCTCCTATCATGAGCAGATAAGCCAACGCTTAGCAGTAGAATGCATTTTCAAACAATCGTTCAATTAAAAAACACAAATCGTAGTCGCACAAACTACGAAGCTCTGACTTTCCCATTGCACAGGGGAATACGTAGGCACGGGGATTTTAATCCTTCGCGAGCATAATAATAAAAAACTTAATATTTTCTCCGTCGTAAAGCACAATAATAAAAAAACTTAACCTTTCTCCATAACAAATAATAACTAAAATATTTCCTTAAAAGAAGACAATAATAACAAGTTAACATTTAAGCGCAAATTAGACTAAGAGGTTCCCGTTGAGTACAACGGACGTGAGGGGTGCCTAACACCTTCCCCTTGCGTAACTGACTCCCGAACTTAGATTAGTGGTTTCGTAAACCATTTCTTATCCTTTATTTAGGTTGTGTCTATATCTCCCTTTTCTTTAGTTAGAATAAATAGAATTAGGTGGCGACTCTGTTGTTTGTTTTAGGATCGTATTTTTCGAGGTGCGACAGCTGACGACTCTGCTGGGGACAAATAGTGCTTGTGCATTAGAGAGTCGAGCCTAGCTTAGGATAGTATGCGTTTGTTTGATGATTTGTTTGATTGTCTTCTTTATTTACTGTTGATTATTCTATCTATTGCTTCCTTCTTTATTATTTGCTCATTATATCTGCCTGTTGGATCTCGGGTTATCACGGGTATGATTTTGTACTTGAGTTTTGAAAAAGAAGAGGGAACACCTAAGTTAGAATTGGATGTTATTAGTGTTAGTCTCCAAGGACTCGCTCCTTGCACGCCTAGCATGAAAGCTCCCCCAGATAGTTAGACTTTTCATAGATCTTGTCACAACGCAGCTAGCCTGTCGCGGGACCTGATTCATGAAAGGGCTGTGATTCTGGGACCCCCTAGAACCTATTTCAATTTTGGTAGTTGTGTAATGTTAGGTTCCAAGGACTCGCTCCTTGCACGCCTAGCATGAGAACTCCATTCAAGGTAGACCTTATCGTCATTATCGTCACAATGCAGCAAGCCTGCGGCGGGGCGTTAGTACGATAAACGTCCGTGACCTTGAGCATCCTTATACCATCACCATAGAAACTACCCTGTGAGTAGGATTTATGGGTAAAGAATTTAGAACTTTCCACTTAAGGCTTACCGGTTAAGAGATTCCGAGTTACTTGTACCTTGGATCCAACACCTTGCCTTTATATCCAATTCTGGAGTTGTTTATGTTAGTGATTTTGAGCATTCTGAGCATTGCATCCATTCGCATACCATTTGCATTTGCATTGCATACCATCTCCCAACAATCCAACTCACACGTGTCTTATTCATCGAAAGGTCAACTGTACTCGACCAGTCACCGGAAAAAGATGGACCAACTTGAGCAGGAAAACAGGGAGCTTAGAAACGAGGTCACCATGTTGAGAAATCGTATGGGAATATTCTCAACTACAATGAAGACTCTAATAGACAGCCTTGTGCAGGAGAACACTGAACTCCAGGAAGAGATTCACAGCTTGAAGATTGATAGAGGGCGACTGATTTCTTTGGCCAAAAATCTGGTCATTTCTCAGCGTCGGTCAAATTCTACTTCTACTCGTCAGCGCCGTCAGAATCAACGGAGGTCTCCGAACAGTCCCGAAGGAGCGGCCCATCAGTTTGACCCAATCCCAATAACTTACGGTCAATTATGGTCTCATTTTGCCCGGAACTTAATAATGACACCCAGAAAGACTATAGCCACGAGGTCTCGGCCCCGTGGGATCAATCCAAATACCAGTTGTGAGTTTCATAATGGAGTACTGGGGCATCCGATTGAAGAGTGCAAAGTCTTCCAGGAAAAGGTTCAAGAGATGATCGACTACGGGGTGTTGACTTTCAATGGGGGAATCCCATCTGTGGACGGAGTGCCTTTGTGCTGATAAAAAACTCAAGAAAGTCCTTTCCAAATCAATCTGTTGCTGGAGCCTGCGACCAGTTCCTCCATACACCTGATCGTTCGATACTTTGGAGCTATCCTCTCAGATGTTTAGCTCGTTTGCTGCTTTTCATATGTATTTTGCCATGTTTTGTTAATGCATTTATTTTGGCATGTAAGAACTTATTTGTTTTGAATGATTAATGCAATGAATATGTTTGTCTTAAAGTAATCCATTCGTATTCACTCATAATGCTTTTTCAATTTTATAATGCCAATATTATCCCATCTCTTGCCTAGGCAGAGAATTGGAGGGAGGATGACGAAATTAAAACACAAATCCTCTAGCTGATTGCTTTTGATTAAAACCCTACTGACGATGTACAGGCATTGTTTCAAATTCCCAAACACTGGAGAAATAAGGAGTTAATCCCTAGTCAACAACTTCGAGCCTAGAAGTAGGAGTTTCTTTCAGATATTTCAAAACCCTTACGCTTAACCTGGGGCAGGGTAGTGTTCAGTTAATCTGGTTACACAATCAAATCATAAGATGAAACATCCCATCAGGGAATCCACTACAATTAATGACTTGACAATCACAACTTCCAACCTTCCATTGATTTAAAAAAAAAATCCCGCTAAGTCAAGCACCCAAAAAGAGACTTAGGCAAAAATCAGGGACCAAAGAGAAATTCGAGTTAGAAGAGGCCTTTCAATCCTCAACCTAAAAGCATAAGATTTAGTGACTGCCATACCAAAATCAAAGGGTCACCAATATCCATCGAAGAATAAATAAGATGACTGTCATTTCAAGCGGACCTTGGAGCATCATCTCTACGCTATCAAGACAAATGTATGTGTCAATTTAGCTGAACCTAGGATTGGATAACATCACGGAGAGTGGGTGGGCACCAAATAAACTTTGAGCCTTTATCCTTTGTTTCTAAAAACCGTGAACTAAACCACATTACAACCCTCAAAAGTCCTAATTGAAGTAGGGTTTATTTCAAAAGCACACTCGATGAGAAAGTGTTTCCCGACTCCCACGAGCTTTGCTCAAAAGTTTTTGTTGGCTTTATAAAAATAAATATCACGTCCTAGCTAGTGATCCGGTCACAGGCTATTGTGAAAATCTTTCAAAAAAACAAAAAACAAGAAAAGCTTTGAGACGAACATGTGTGTTGCATTAGCAGTCTTAACATTAACCTTTTTGCTTGTTTAGCATTTGCTTGATATCATGGAAACCTATGTATGAGCACCAGTGATGAGCTTAATCTCTTGAGGTTTGAAACTCTGGTGAATAGTTGAACAACCATTTCAGAGAAATGATCACCCCCAGGGGCATGTTGTTTGAAAACTTTGCCAGACAGGGGCAAATTTATTGAAGACTATGCTAGACAGGGGCATGTTGCTTGAAAACTTTTCTAGACAGAAGCAAGTTTGCTTGAAGACCTTGCCATACAGGGGCATGTTGTTTGAAGACTTTGCCGCAGGAGCATGGTTGTTTGAATACTTTGCCAGTCAAGGGCAAGTTACTTGAAAATTTAGCCAGCCAGGGGCAGGTTACCTTAATACTTTGCCAGACCGGAGCAGATTGCTTGAAGATCTTGCTAGACAGGGGCAAGTTGTTTCCCAATTTGTGCTTACACATTCTTATCATCCCTAAAAGGACAAGCATTGAAGACTCGTTTGTGCCAAACACAGTTAATCTGAGGCAGTGACGTCGAGATTCGACAAATCTCTACAAGAGTTTGAAGGCACTAGGGCATCTTGAATGCCAAGCCTTCTATAAAATCCTCTCGAGATGATCTCTTCTCACAAACCATTTCGTGGGCGCATGACCACGTGTTCCCCTAAGCAAGACGCTCTTGGGATATACCTTGCGAGTACCTCCAGATGACGGGGTCCTTACACCAAGTTGCTATGATGTGTCAGGGGCATGACTCATTATTTTCTGGTGGATTTCTTTTACTACTTAGTGCTTCAAGTGAGATACTAAGTCTAGTATCCCCAATTGAGCCTTGATTCAAGCTTCTCCAGCTGAATCTGATTTTCTATCCCCAACGGAGTACAAGTTTTACTTCATCCTAAGCAAACGTAGTTTGTATGGTTGCTTCTTTCTGATAGATGTTGAAGTTAGAAGACTTGTCTGGGTTTATTTCCCGAATGAAGTGTCTTTCTCTCCTCAAAGAGATTTGAGCCTTGTTGCAGGACTTTGTTCCATGGATGGCTCTTTACCCTATCCTCAGTGTTTGTGTACACTTTGACGAGATTGGTCGAGTATCCGTTTGTTGTAATGTTTATTGCATCACCAGTACATCTCTTGTGTCTGTTTTGTCTGTTTGTCAGCATAAACATAACGCATATACATACATGTACATCATAATTGAATTCATATTCATATTCATATTCATATTCATGTTGCATTCATTAATGCATACCTCCTCCACATTGGTCGTGTTTATCCCCAAGTGATATGTCTCTCTCTAAATAGAGTTGTCAGCCTTAGGCAGAAAATGTACATTCTTTCTAATTCCCCACTGAGTTCTTACCCTCGTGGAAGATATTTGCTTTAGTTCTCCTTTCCACACTTGGATAGGATAAATCCCGGTTGAGTTCATTCCTCATGGGTTAGTGTCTTGCTTGACAGTTTCTTTCCAGCTCGTTCCTGGATTGAATTTTGGTCGCTGGCAATTTTTGAAGATTGAACTACCAATTGAAAAGTGCATTTATTTTGCACCTTTGGATGCTTAGTTTCCCATAAGGAATTTGTTGGAGGCTTCCATTGAAGACAAACTTTGCTCTCCAGCAGTGTTACTACAACACTCCCTTGGATTACTTATACCCGACAACAAGTGGCAGTCTCTTTATTCGAGAAGATTGTTTCGTCCTAGAACTTCTAAGTGGAATCAATAAGTGGCAGTCTCTTTATTCGAGAAGCTTGTTTCGTCCTAGAACTTCTAAGTGGAATCAACAAGTGGCAGTCTCTTTATTTGAGAAGCTTGTTTTGTCTTCGAACTTTTTAGTAAATCAACGGATGACCGTCTCTTTCCGAGCAGTCGTTCCATCCCCAGCAATTCCAGATGGAAAGTGCATTTATTTTGCACCTTTGGATGCTTTGTCTCCCAGAAGGAATTTGTTGAAATTCCCCCCAGTAAGGACAAATATGTGCTCCCCATCAGTTTTGTTGCAATATTCTCCTGGATTACTTATACCTGACAACAAGTGGCAGTCTCTTTATTCGAGAAGCTTGTTTCGTCCCTGTACCTCTAATCGGAATCAACAAGTGGCAGTCTCATTATTTGAGAAGCTCGTTTCGTCTTCGAACTTTTGAGTAAATCAACAGATGACATTCTCTTTTCGAGCAATTTGTTCATCCTCAGCAAGGTTTATGTTCTATCAAATGGCTGTCTCTTCCATACAAGTCGAGAAGTTTGATATGAACTTCTTTTATTTTTTTTCCAACAAATGGCTGTCTCTTCCATACAAGTTGAGAAGTTTGTTGTGAATTTTCCAATTTCCGTCAAATGGCTGTCTCTCCCATACAAGTTGAGAAGTTTGTTGTGAATTTTCCAATTTCTGTCAAATGGCTATCTCTTCCATACAAGTCGAGAAGTTTGATATGAACCTCTCTTATTTTTTCCAACAAATGGCTGTCTCTCCCATACAAGTTGAGAAGTTTGTTGTGAATTTTCCAATTTCCGTCAAATGGCTATCTCTTCCATACAAGTCGAGAAGTTTGAGCGTGAAATTGTTCTTCGTCATATGGCTGTCTCTTTCAGAAGAAGGGAAGTATGATGAATGTTCTATCAAAGGGCTATCTCTTCCATACAAGTCGAGAAGTTTGATATGAACCTCTTTTATTTTTTCCAACAAATGGCTGTCTCTCCCATACAAGTTGAGAAGTTTGTTGTGAATTTTCCAATTTCCGTCAAATGGCTATCTCTTCCATACAAGTCGATAAGTTTGAGCGTGAAATTGTTCTTCGTCATATGGCTGTCTCTTTCAGAAGAAGGGAAGTATGATGAATGTTCTATCAAATGGATGTCTCTTCCATACAAGTCGAGAAGTTTGATATGAACCTCTTTTATTTTTTCCAACAAATGGCTGTCTCTCCCATACAAGTTGAGAAGTTTGTTGTGAATTTTCCAATTTCCGTCAAATGGCTATCTCTTCCATACAAGTCGAGAAGTTTGAGCGTGAAATTGTTCTTCGTCATATGGCTGTCTCTTTCAGAAGAAGGGAAGTATGATGAATGTTCTATCAAATGGCTGTCTCTTCCATACAAGTCGAGAAGTTTGATATGAACCTCTTTTATTTTTTCCAACAAATGGCTGTCTCTCCCATACAAGTTGAGAAGTTTGTTGTGAATTTTCCAATTTCCGTCAAATGGCTATCTCTTCCATACAAGTCGAGAAGTTTGAGCGCGAAATTGTTCTTCGTCATATGGCTGTCTCTTTCAGAAGAAGGGAAGTATGATGAATGTTCTATCAAATGGCTGTCTCTTCCATACAAGTCGAGAAGTTTGATATGAACTTCTTTTATTTTTTTTTTTCCAACAAATGGCTGTCTCTTCCATACAAGTTGAGAAGTTTGTTGTGAATTTTCCAATTTCTGTCAAATGGCTGTCTCTCCCATACAAGTTGAGAAGTTTGTTGGGAATTTCTCCATGTTCTATCAGATGATTGTCTCTTCCAAAAAGAAAAGCATGATGAGAATTTTGTCAAATGATATTTCTCCGATGTGTGTTGTCATCTGTTAACCAGTTGTCATAGTTACACGCGGGAGACTTCTCATTAGAATTTGGGTTCAGACATGTGTGTCTAATCCTCATTAGAATCATCTTTTGCATCCCACTGGTTTTTGTTTTAGCAGGCGTCTCCACCACACTTTCCTTACTCTGTCAAGTGCAAATTTTCCGGTTATTTTTAGTATTCAAACTTCTTCCACCTTTCAGGTTTAAGCCGTTTGAATAGGGGCAGCTGTTGCACCCCAAAATTTGCCCTTTTTTTCTCGTTGTTTTGTTATTACTTTTCCACAGTTTATGCATTACATACGCATTGCATTCAAGTCATGATTCATACCCTGCATATCTTCAGTTTTGCTTAAGGCATGAATGGAGGATCTGTGGAGTTAGGGGGGCTTCTTTATTTTTAAGTTTATTTCACTCGATTTTGGGGTTTGGACTGTAGACTTTTTATCATCACGCACGTCTCTTGGTTATCTCAGGGCTGGGGATCACGTTTGTTTCCCTAAGCCAGATTTTCTTGGATCCCTAAGCATTATGTTTATTAGACCTTGAAATTTTATTATCATAGGTTCTTAGGACAAGCTCGTGCATGTTTAAAGGTCCTTCAGAGTTTCATTTTTAGTATTGAGTTTCTTTTGTTCAACAAGTTAAGGGGTTTTGGATTTAATTTATTAAACCAAACCTAAAACGCTTTGAAGTAAAGGTTTATGTTCAAGATGCTCAAATTTTCTCTTGTAAGGATTATGTGTCCAATAATTTAAAAAAAAGGGGGGGGTTAACTTGGGTGTCATTTGGGGGACTATGTAAATTATTTTGTTTGAATAATCGTATTGGTTTAAAAGGGCTAGAATTCTTTTAATTAGTGTAGGGAGAGCAATTAGATGTTGCATTTTGGTTTCACAAAGTTACAGAAAGTTTGGCTTAGATTAAAGTTTGGTCATGACAATGATTTGAACTTGCAAAAAGCACATGGGCCCAGGTTTCATTTCAGTCCGCAAGTTATCACTTGATATACATCACCATGTGTTCATGTGGTTGCAATGTCCTGTTCATTCGCGTTTAAAGAAAGTTGGCAACCACAAGGAAAAATCCTAAGGAGTAAAATGCGTGAGATGTTTTGTTTCCTTAAGACCAATTTCGGAGCAACCAATTTAGTCCATTACAGATAATAAAAAGAAAGTTAATACATCATGATGTCACTTGAATCACAAAATTCTTAGTTATTGTTTTCCTACTACACTAATGCAAACGGATTTAAGACATCATAAGCAAGTTGTAACTTTCACATCTTTTTAAACCTTGTGACAAAAAGAGTGCCTCCATGCTGCTGTTTGGAGGTTGACCCCACATACTCTTCATTGATGCCGCCTGCCACCCTCTTACCAGAAAAAAAAAGGACCTGCAAAGAACCTGCCATAATATAATGTGATCATCCATAGACATTGCTTTCCAATCACAAAACATTGGGATAAATGTGGGATCAGCTGCAGGTTCAATAAAAAAAAACACACCAATCCATTCATCAAAGAGTCACAACATAGTTCACTTAACATATTCCAAAAATCATTTTACTATGGTCTATACTTCACGTTTCAACATAACTTTCTACCTATGACCTTGACATATCAAACATGACCAAATATCATTTCTAAGCATTATCAGAACTTTATACACTAGAGAGAAAAAGAGCAGCAACATATGACTTCATTGGGCTTGGATAAAAAAAGGGCAAAGACCAATACCTCAAGAATCCAAGTCAGTACACGAAAAGATGCAATGCCTTGAGAACCTGAGAAATACGAGAAGGACCACACAATCAGCATATACAATTTGCTATGAGCTCACATCACAATGTGTCAGGACCTGCAAAATCATAGCATCAACAATGCATCAAAATAGGCATAAAAAACCTGCAGAGAGAAAATTATTGACCCTGAGATATTCACCAAAATGGAATGTTCCTGCTTTTGTTCCTGCTATTGAGACGTGACCAATTTGTTCAAAGATACACCTGATGGAAGCCTTGTGAATCCTGCAAAAAAGGGATTTTTACCACGGTTAAAAAAGGAAAATAAGTGGTTGAAAGGTAGGAATTTCATGACAGTAAAAAACAAGACTAAGAGATTTGAAAAAAAGCAAACTAATTCAATCTGAACTGAACCAGTTCAATTCACCTCAAGCCAAGGGAACTAAGTCGAAGGACACACTGACCAAAGTACAGACAGAGACCTCAGCAGGGCACTGGAACCAGAATTTCACAAATTTAGACTTTGCTTTGACACAGGGGAAAGTAATAGCATACATAGCAAAAACGGGGTTCTCTCGGCAAAGATTCAAAGGGGCCAAACCCTAATTTGACTCTATAAAGAGGGACGAAGTGGATGATATCAAAAAAGAGGGGGACGGTAAAAAAAAAACCTAATCACATCAAAAGAGAAAACTTAGCTTTCAAAGGTTCCAAGGGGCCGCATCCAAACAACCTGCAAGAGGCAAGGTCACAGCCATATAAGAACCTGAGTCGCAAGACGAAGAAAGCAAGTAGAAGACGAAGAAAGGATAGAAATTTTCTCAGAACAGAAGGAGCTTACCACAAATCGCCGGTGACTTCGAATCGGTAGTTTGCTGTTTATCTTTATCCTTGAACTATTGTTGTTACTCTTGCCATGTTTTATCTTGTTCCCTGGATTTTGCTTTCTTTTCTGTTTGTCCTGTGAACATGTGGTGTGCTCAATTGAGTTAGGGTTATGTTTTCAAATTGGGATAAGGTTTGGTATGCTTGATCCGAGAGAAATAGAGGGCGTTTGAGCGAGTAGGCATTCGACAGAGAAATTTCTGGGCGAGAGAGGTATAGACGGAAGGGTTGAGGATGAAGGTGATAAGCGATTTGTGAAGGATTCGGTCTTCTCCCTATTTTCGCCGTTTATGCTGGTTGCTTTAGGGTTTTCAACCCTTTTCCTAACCTTGACCGAGTCGGGTCACGTTTGACCCACTCAGATCAGCATTCGGACCCACTTGGGCCATCAATTGACCCGTTATTCCCTGCTGGGCTTCCGCTGTTTCTTTTTTTTTTCCTACCCTATTCCACTAATTTTGTTTTCTATTATTCATAAATTAGTTTAGTTCTCTTCAATTATTTTTTTTTAAAAAAAAGGAAAGAAAAATAATAATTTTAAAAAAGGGATAATTCATGTTAAGTATTTATGTTAAAATAATTTTATTAATTAACTGGCCTTTAGTAATTAGTTATGCTCAGATTATTTTGTTTAATTTCGCGTGTTCTACTTGTGAGGTGTGTGTTCATTTTATTTTCTTGCTTATCATTTAGTCGCGTGTTGATAATGTATGACAGGTATAACATAAAATCTTGGTTACAATTTTCTACCATAAACTGTTAAGCGAAACCATATTCCAAAATAACAATCATTCCGGAAACAATAAATTTCTTGGTCCAACGCCAAGTAAATAATTGATGCTTACACTTAGCACACACGTAAGTCGGTCGCTGTGTGATCGCCATCTGCACTTTATTCATCTTATTTAATTTACGGAAAAAAGGAACTCCGGAGTCTAGCATTCCGCACGTTCTGGATTGAATCGCAAATGGGCTAGCCCCACGCGTTGGTTCAATTACCGTTCGTTTAAAACTATTCAATTCATCTTATTTAATTTACGAAAAAAGAACTCCGGAGTCTAGCATTCCGCACGTTCTGGATTGAATCGCAAATGGGCTAGCCCCACGCGTTGGTTCAATTACCGTTCGTTTAAAACTATTCAATTCATCTTAATTAATTTACGGAAAAAAGGAATTCCGGAGTCTCGCATTCCGCACATTCTGGATGGAATCGCAAATGGGTTAGCCCCACGCGTTGGTCCAATCACCGTTCGTATATCAAATATTCAATTTAAAACATACCAACCGATTCAAATCAT
The DNA here is from genome assembly GCA_963966055.1 of Lathyrus aphaca. Lineage (NCBI taxonomy): Eukaryota > Viridiplantae > Streptophyta > Magnoliopsida > Fabales > Fabaceae > Lathyrus > Lathyrus aphaca. The sequence continues at coordinate 737,792,200 of OZ014519.1, read as the reverse complement.
TTTATAATTAATTTACGAGTAACTGAACTCCGGAGTCTCGCATTCCGCACGTTCTTGGATGCAACCGCAACATGGGCTAGCCCCACGCGTGGTTCATTCGCCCTCTCGTTTTAAAAACACCCTTAACAAAGATCAAATATCTTTTCTCAAAACGAACATTGTTGAAATCTTTCTATCTCGCAAACAAGCTAGCGCTTCAGCCTCCTATCATGAGCAGATAAGCCAACGCTTAGCAGTAGAATGCATTTTCAAACAATCGTTCAATTAAAAAACACAAATTGTAGTCGCACGAACTACGAAGCTCTGACTTTCCCATTGCACAGGGGAATACGTAGGCACGGGGATTTTAATCCTTCGCGAGCATAATAATAAAAAACTTAATATTTTCTCCGTCGTAAAGCACAATAATAAAAAAACTTAACCTTTCTCCATAACAAATAATAACTAAAATATTTCCTTAAAAGAAGACAATAATAACAAGTTAACATTTAAGCGCAAATTAGACTAAGAGGTTCCCGTTGAGTACAACGGACGTGAGGGGTGCCTAACACCTTCCCCTTGCGCAACTGACTCCCGAACTTAGATTAGTGGTTTCGTAAACCATTTCTTATCCTTTATTTAGGTTGTGTCTATATCTCCCTTTTCTTTAGTTAGAATAAATAGAATTAGGTGGCGACTCTGTTGTTTGTTTTAGGATCGTATTTTTCGAGGTGCGACAATTTGTTCTGCCAACAATTGGTTAGTTTGGGTCGTGTTTCGTATCAAATGGTTAAACACTTATCCCATTTGTTGTGTCAACATATGGACCATTTCATGGTTGCTTTCGTCCATTTGCTTCCTGATGGCGTTTGCCGAATTAGTGGTGATTGCTGGCGTATAATTTTGAAATCCTGGTGGGGGTTGATTTATTCTGCCCATGTTTCCACCAGATCCTGATCCTTGCAATGGTGATGACCTATTCACCAGGGAATCAGAATATAATGAAGATGCATTTTGCAAACTTGCCATAGTGGTAGTAGGCATCCCATAAGGTTGTTCCCTACCAAACAAGGGCATTGAAAAGTTTGTCACAAAGGGCCTATGAACACTCCATATAGGGGGAGGCGTTCCCATGGACATTTGGGGTCCCATGGAAGAGAAACTAAGTGCACTTTGAGATACTGCAAACGCATGTGTTGACCCTGACGAAGAAGGTATGGCTTCTGATACAGAGATTGACCATGTATTTCCTCCAGTCGAAAGAGTAGGGCTAAGCACCGTAGTATTTTCATTTTGACTGTGTGGCAGATTCACCATTCTTCTTACTCTTGTTCGTTTAGGTCTTTCTACGTCGGTTACGACTAATTTAATGCTTCTTAGAATCATGCAATGAATTAAAGCCATTTTGACTAAGAGTTGTTATGATATTTTTCGCACTAAAGTCCCACTGGGCGTGTCAATTTGTTCGCTGGTGTTTTTCGACGAACAACCGCTGGTTTCTAATTCAATGTTTAAATTAGTTAACTTGCAGGATCAACCATACAAATCATAGGGCATAAGTGCGTGTTTTATCTGGTAGAATGTATTGGTTGTGTCATTCTTAATGATTTCACTTTCATTCAATTTTCTTGAGTACGTTTGTATGATTCACAAGACTAAAAAACAAGAATAGAATAAACTTGACATAATTTAAAGAAGTAACTTCTGGGAATGTTTTAAAGTAATTGAAAACAAGTAATGTAATGCGTCGAAACGAAAGACTTATAAATTAACTAAAACTATGAAATGGTAAGGGAATTAAATAAACTTGGAATTTATTGAAACTTAAAGAAAATAAGGATGGTGTTTTTCACACGTACATTTTCCAGAATCACACTTTTTTCTCTCACGTGGGTACTTTGAGTTCAATAGGAATTTGTACAATATTTTCACACACATAAACTAACAACAATTATCCTATATATATAGGAAACTAAACTAACTGCCACTAACGGGCAAATTCTAATAATTTGACATTTGGCCTTTCGGCATGCCTTCGTTCCTCTGGATGCTTCCACGCGTCCTTTTGCCAAACGTTGCGACTTTACACTTTGAATTTCTTCTTTCAATTTGAATTGATGTCTTTTATTCAACATCCGTCGAAACTATCACAAACAAACTCCTTTGACTGACTAACCATGTCATGTTATCGAAACATAAGCCTTTTATTCTCCTTTGTCAAAAAACGTAAAAACGTCATTTCTTGTTGTCCGCGTCGAAATCTCCCTTTCATCAACATTTTCCTTTTTATACAGGTATCGTCGAAAATCACTGTCTACAATATGTTAAACTTATAGTTTTGTTTCACCGTACAAATTTCTAACCCAATTATTACCTGCATATTCAACTTCCTTCTAACATAATCCTAGATTTAGGCATTATTTTATGTTTACACCTATCAATTGTTTATACTAAACTAGCATTCTTACTTGTTCCGGACTGGGCCTCAAGACTGTATTAGGCTACGGCCCAACAGGTCGAGCAGGGGCCCATATACTCGAGCAGAGACGCCTAGCAGACGGGCAAAGACACCTAACAGTCGGGCAAGTTTAGCATACGACGGGCATGCACTCAGAACGGGCAAAGAACAAGTCTGCCAGTTCACTTGCCACGTCACCCAACTGTCCCCCATTATCTCTTGAAAGATAGGGGCAGCTGGACCAAGGACCAGACCACTTAGCTAGGTCTTCACGCTTCTCACGCGTTCTTTGACAGTTCTTCCTTGGGCCTAGCTGATCCAGCCCAAAGAAGGACCTTGGCCCAGCGTTGGGGACTCACTATAAATACCCCTTTTCACTAAAGGGTCAGGTATTCTAACTCATCCCATTAACTTACCTACTTCATTGTACCTCTATTAACTTTGGCATCGGAGTGCCTTGCAGGTACACCCCCTTTCTTCCCATTCTTTGGCTGTTACACCAAGTTGCTGGAAGGTCCTTCTGATCAGGTAAGATCATTACTCATCAAGTAATTTCTTATCCATTCACACATGATTAAGACTGGTTTATCTCTGACAACTAATATTATGTCATTAAAGGCTTCATACAAATTACTCATTAGTACATCACATTTAGGATATAATGAAAATGCATTTTTACACCATACTTTGGTAAGTATTTTGGATAACCACTCTCAAACCTTCATATTAATAACTTTCGATTTTTTCATTTTAGCATCACAAGCTTGAATATACGATACTTTAGTGGTTCCCATCATTAAGTTCTTAATGCGTGTGCCTACCCCAACAAATTTACCCCTATAATGAAAATTCACACTAAAACTAATTAGTGAAAACTTCACCTATGAATTTTAAGAACATACATGAAAGATAGAGGAAAACAACCACTTTTACCTTACAACAATGTTGAACATGGATAATGGATGAAAATCATAATCTCATAAGTTATAGGGATGAATGACATAGTTAAAAAGACACATTTCATATAAAAGATGAAAACGCGGGAAAATGGTAAGCTGCTAGTATTTGATTTTGGGATTTTCCTTTTGGCGCTAGAGAGTTCCCGCTCAGGACAAAATAAAGCAATCTCCATTTTCAAGTTGTAGATCTTAACTATTCACCTTTCAGAATCGTGAAATCTCAACATTTCAGATGCAATCAAAGCTCAACAAATTTTTCAAATCTTCCTCCGCCTCCACCACCGACGACGGCGACGATGATTTGGCCAACTGGAACTGGGAGAACAACCAACACCCTATCATCAACACTTACACCCGAACTCGTCGAAACCCTAATCCAATTCCTCCACCTCCCGCCGTAATCGATAAACCAATTGTAGTCAAGAACAAGAAGAGAAGCTACGCTCAGTTCCATTTGGAGTTAGGTCAATCCGATTTCCTATTACGCGCGTGTTCCACTTGTGGTATTGAGTTCACTCCCGGAGATGTCGAAGACGAGAAGTTACACGCTCAATTTCACAAACGTTATACACAAGGAATCCAATTTAGAGTAACTAGATTGAAATTCCCCTTTTCTCATCTCTATTATTTGATTCCTGTACCCAGTTTTTTCCTTATTCTTGTTATTCATTGTTAGATTCTGTTTTTATTTAGGGTTGGAATAATGAAAGGGTTATTTCTTCCGATAAAGTTGGTCGAGTTATTTTGGTGTTGGAGAATGATCCATCTTCTCACAGAAACAAGGTTTTTTATTTTATTTATTTACTGCTTTTAAGTTTTAATTCTTTTTTTAATGATTTCTCCGGTTTTTAAATGTTGAACAAGTTTTTGTGAAATTGTTGTTATGATAGGTTCAAGAAGTTGTTAAGATGATGGAAATTGAGATGGGAAGTGGATGGATAGCTCATCAACACTGTAAGGTGGATAATATTCTACTTCACCTCAAAAAACTTACTTGCAGTTTAGATTTAGATTTTGTTACTGTTTATATTAGCTTTTGATTTATATAAGTGTGTCTGGTAGTCTCAATCACATTCGCTGAAATTGATTTAATTATCTAGGAGTATACTTGATTTTTACATATTGGAATGTGCTTGAGTAGAATTGATTTTAACTTGAAGCTAGGTTTTGGACCTTGTTTCTTCAAAATTGACTTTTATTCTTAAATGTATTGTTCAACTTGGTGTTATATGAATATGCCAAACACTTTTAGCCATACTTAATTTTGATCAATGCAAATCCAAACAAGTTTATGATTATTTGTTTATGGAAAAATGCTTTTAAAGGTTAGATATTCATGGATATATCAAATGAGAGTCGAGTGAGGTTCTTAATAAATAAAATTAAGATGCAAAGGTTAAGTTGTGCTTATATTGTTCCACATTGAACAATATATGGACTGAACATGCACTTATATGTGAGTACAATCCTCACCCTACAAGTCTATTTTGTAGGGATGAGTTAAGCCCAACTAAATTTATTAATGTTTTTAATGTAAGTGAGAATAACGTGTTGGGTTGTTTTATCTATTATTGATTGGCATGTTGTTTTATATATTATTTATTGGCATGATTGTACATATACAGGTTTATTTGTTCGTTTCTCTTCAGAGGATTGTTGGTTGTGTGGTTGCTGAACCAATCAAAGAAGCTTTTAGAGTAGTGTCTAGATCAGACGATGGGGATTCAGCTAGCGCAAGGAAAAGGGAGAAGAAGCTGCGTCCAACCACTCTCCAGTTTGGGAATATTGTTTTTCAAAGGGTTGTTGGAAAAAGAGTGGTGAATGTGAGTGATTCCGAGGCAATGGATGGTAAGGCGATCTCCTGTGAAAGCGAACCTGTTGCTGCTGTTTGTGGCATTAGAGTCATTTGGGTCACTCCCTCCAACAGAAGAAAACACATTGCTAGCCAATTGCTGGATACTGTGAGGTAAATAAAACTTGGTATAGCTGTTTCTCATGAAAAACTAAATCATGCATGATGCAATCATAGGTCCCTGCAATATCTGAATAATACATAGATTTGAGATAGTCAACAATAACAACTAGATTCAACTAGTACACTAGCAATAGAGGATAGTGTTAAGTAACATAACATCTTTTAAGCATTCAATACTAACTATTTTGAATTACTGTTATTTGGTTTATTATTTGTTCAATTTCGTGCTTGTTGATTCTTTCTTTTTTTCTGCACTAAATTTATGGCAGGAAAAGTTTCTGCACAGACGAGCTTGAACGTGCTCAGCTAGCATTTTCTCTACCAACCTCGGTTGGGAAGGCATTAGCCTGTAGTTACTCTGGTACTGGATCATTCTTGGTGTACAAAGCAGTTTAAACAGTGTGTAAAACCAGATGTGGAAATCAAATGCAGAAGTGTAGATGCCATGTTCTTCCCTTTCTGTCTGAACATGTTTTGGCAAAAATCCGGGCCAGTAGTGTAATGGGTTTCAGTAAGAGATTTCATGTGCACTTAAAAATGCATTCATGTTTTGTATCTTCAGTTATATATGACATTTAACCATTAACGGTTGTTGATAATGAGCCACCATCAATAATAATGCTCGTTAGTATTTGATAATTCCTCTATAGTATGTCATGCTGAGTTCTGTATCAACATTCATTTGTGTAATTATTTAGGTACAGATGAAGGGTGCCATTTAAGGTGGAAACAATTGTCCATGTTTGCCTTTATTTCATGAAACAGTATTCTCAAATGTGAATCAAACCCGTTGTACTAGAATAAGAATTGTGAAATAAACCATTTTTCAAACTATCTTTACCAAGTATTCTGAAAACAAAATGTTGATTATCTTGGTGTTATATTAAGCAAACAATGTCTTCACATTAAACACATTTGGTAAGACTTTGTCAAAACAATCGCATACTTTTGCAACAATAATTTTCCTTATGTCCAGTTTAAAATTTCAATATAAGCTATATTTACACAAATGCAACCACGTGCTAACATACAATTTTTTTAAATTTCATTTAAATTTCCAATATTTGTTTTAAAATATGACAATAATGTAATAGTGGTGTCATACAAAGCTAAAATTGTTTTCGTTAGAAAATAAGTTTGGGATAACTTTATGCAAGAATGAAACAATTCCTATCAGTTTGCGTCCCATGTTACTATTGTTATGTAGATCAGATTAGTATTTAAAAGAAGCTAATCAAGAACACACATGTTCTCAAAGTCCTCATCAACGTTAGATTAAAAAGCTTTTCATCTATATTCTACAATTTTACAAGGCTCAATTTGCTTATTTCTACGTGTTGAAGTTAAGATATGCTATTGTGAATCTCATTTATCTTTTCATTCATTTGAAGTTTGAATTTACAATTAATTTATCGACCAATATACACGAGAGGTCGAAGTTGGTTGAGGTCTAACAAACTTCTAATTAACTGTGATCAATTTCTAATCGTCATAATAAATTAATCAAACTATCGACTTAATATATATATATATATATATATATATATATATATATATATATATATATATATATATATATATATATATATATATATATATATATATATATATATATATATATATATATATATATATATATATATATATATATTAGACTAATAGATTGTCAAAATTATACTTGTAATACTCTCCCTCAAACGCGCAAGGTTGTTGCAAATCGGCTATGAGCTCGACTCTAAGATCATGAAAGACTATAAATAAAGCCTAGAGGCGTGGTAAGTAGGAGCATGTTGTACAACCAATTTCTTGAAGGATACTCATTCTCTAACAAAATGAACGTTGATCTTAATTTTTGTGCGAGCATGTAGGACAAAGTTACGTGATAGATGAGCAATGTTGAGGTTGTCACATAGTAAGGTGGGACAAAAGAAAGGAATGCATAATTCAGATCAAAGAAATTCTAACCAAAGAAGTTCAGAAGTAGTGTGTGCAAGTTTTCTATGCTCAATTTCATCACTATATCTAGCAACTAGGGTCTGCTTCTTCGAACTCCACGAGACTAAGTTTAAACCAAAGAAAATATGCAAGCAAGAAATGGACCTTGTATCATCATTGTTACTTGCCCGGTCACTATCACTATATGCTATAAGGGAAAAAATTTCATGAGCATTAGACAGAGTGAGACCATAGTTGAGTGAGACACTTAGGTATATGAGAATTAATCGAACAATAATCCAATGTGTGGTAAGATGAAATACCATGAACTGACGTGTCTTCTTCAAATTGGATGTTATATTTGGCCTAATCAAAGTAACATACTATAAGGCATCCAGAGCCATCTACATGGTAGTTAGGGGGTGCAACTGCACCATCTCAACTTTTTAAATTTACACTAATAATCTATATTTTATTTTATTTGCACCCCTTAGATTTTGTGGATTTGCACTTTGCACCCACTGTAGTCACTTAAGTCACTTTTCAATTCTTCTGTCAAAGAATACAAATTGTTTAAATATAATACTTATATTTAAAAATAATACTTATATTTAATTTTTATTTTCTAATTAATATAATATTAATGATTTTTTTATAAATAATACCCTTAATTATTTATTGTAAATAAATTGAATTAAATAACAAATAATTAGATATCAAGAGATTAATTAAAAAATTGCCTTCTCAATTTAATTTTTCACTCCTCTCTCTAATTCTCTCACTAACCCTAGTTTCTCTCATCTTTTTCATTGACAGTTCCAACGGTGTATCAAACTTGCTCATGCTCTCACTAGCAATTTTTTTATCGATTTCAAATGTGTTTTTAGCTATTATGTTAAATCATAGTCAATTTAGAAGCATTTATCTTCAACATTAAAGTTATTAAGGTAGGATATATTGATTTTAAGGTTTTGTTAATTTAGGGTTTTTTGAAATTAAAAATTAGGGTTTGATGATTTTGTTGTTAAATTAGAATTGTGTTAATTTTAAAATCAGACGAAATTAACAATGTTGGTTGATTGAGTGTTTGAAGTTGTTGTTGAGTATGCCTCTTTGTTGAGTGTTTGATTGATGGAAATCTTTATTGGATGAAGTAAATTTATTTTGCAATATGCATGACATTCAAATTCCAAACATGGATGATATATATTTTTCGGGAAGATTAAGGCGTGGAAGTAATGTCGAGTCTATCACAGTAGAGAAACATTATCACATTGAATTATTTTATACTGTCGTGAACATGCAACTTCCAGAACTTAAAATTCATTTTAATGAGACAAATAGTAAGTTGCTCATTTGCATGTCTTGTTTGAATCCAACAAATTTGTTCTCTTCTTTTGACATGAAAATATTAGTTGAATTTGCAAAGTTTTATCCAGGAGAATTTTGTCAAACTAGTTTGATGTTGCTTGATAATCAACTTGAGACTTATATCAGTGATATGCACAATAGTATTGAATTTGCATCCTTGAAAGGAATTGACTGTCTTTAAAACAAGTTGGTTGAAACTAGAAGACATGTTGTTTATCCATTGGTTTATCAACTTTTGAAGTTAGCAATGATTTTTCCTGTTTCCACGGCAACCGTCGAACGATCATTTTCTACTATGAAAATTATGAAAACTAGATTGCGTAATCGAATGGGGGATGAATGGATGAACAATTTTTTGGTGACTTATATTGAGAGTGATGTATTGAAGGATATTGATAATGAGCTGATTATTCAACGATTTCAAAATATGAAATCGCGAAAAGGAAAATTATAGAACATGTGTGTAATTTTTTGAATAAATTATAATTTGGGTACTATTTTTTTTGTTAAGTATTTTACTTTTATAGATATAATTATAATAATTTATTAGTATAAAATATTTTGCTACCCCAGAGCCAGGGTCTTGGATCCGCCACTGAAGGCATCAATAATTGATTTGTATTTATATGGATATGAGAAAGCATTAATGTCATGCTTGTTGAGTTTGAGATAGTTGAACATTGGTGTGGGGACTTCATTAGCATTCAACATCATGGCTTTTTCTATCATATCTTTGATGTGCTTGGATTGGACCAAAAGAATGGAGCCTAAGCATGACAATTGTCTTCAATGCCTAAAAAGTATTCAAGATTGCCTAGTTTTTTTAAGGAAAACTTAAGATGAAGTTTGTTGATGGGATCATGAACTAGCTTTGATGATGAACCGGTAGAGTGTGTCATATACATAAACCAAAGCATACATGATGACACCTCAGTGAGAGTAAATGAAGTGAATGGTCAAATTTTCTAGATAAAACTCCAAACTGAAGTAGGGCTTGGTGGAACTTTTCATACCATTGAATTGGTGCTTGTTTAAGGCCATAAATTAATTTATGAAGTTTGAATACAAGAGTTTTGTTAGGGTTGGTGAATCCTTGAGGTTGGTGCATGTATACCTCCTATGTAAATAACCATTGAGGAATGCATTATTGATGTCAATATGATGTAGTTCCTATTTGTGTATGATGACAAGAGTAAGGATGACTCTTATGATTGTAGGCTTAACCATATGAGAAAAGGTATCATTATAGTCAAAACCAATTTGTTGGTGGAAGCCATTGACTGCCAAGTGTGATTTGTACTTGTTAGTTATACCATTAAGATTTTATTTTACTTTGAACACCCATCTGCAACCCACAACTTTCCTATGACTAGGTAAGTTATTGAATGTCTAAGTTTTATTGTTCAAAGGTGCATTATAATCTTGTTGCATATCTTGAGACTAGTGTGGATTGGACAATGCTTTTTTTTTATTGATGTAGGCTCAGTGAGAGTTACATAGGTCTTTGGTTAAGAATGACATGTCTTTCCCTGAATAAACATTGGATGAGCATTGATGGAGGTAATAACTGTCGCTCCCGGGATTTTCATCCTAGTACAAACGCGAAAGTGGCGCGGAAGAAGAATAGAGTCGCCAGCCATGCATTTTTATCCCGAATAGAGGGAATGGTAATGCTGCACAAACCAGAAGAAAGAAAGAGGAAGGACACAGGTCCTGCGAACCAGAGAGACTGAGTTCGGGAGTCGGTTACGACCTGGGAAGGTATTAGCACCCAGATCGTCCGCCGTACCCGACGGGATCCACGCTTGCAAAAGAAACTGTTTCAAAGGGTGAGGGTACGAAAAATGCAGCAAAGAAATGAATATGAAAAGAAACTGGAACTGGAAAAGAACTGAATAAGAAGGCACAAGGAAAAATGTAGGGAAAATAAAGATTGTGCTCGAACGGGCCCTACCCCGCTGCCTACGTACCTCATCGGGATAATGAGGATCAGAGACGCCGTAGTTCCCCTAACTAGGGGTACTAAAAAGAAATTGCTTGTGAATTAAGGCTTGAACTGCCTATGCCATTGCTCAGGTGTTGCAGACTCGGACGACGAGTGCGTAACCGTCTTGCAAAATGACAAGTAGGAGCAAGTTCGCGTACGGAGCGAAGGAGATGAGAAAAGAATTCCCGAAGGAAAGACGCTTATTGTTTGTTTTGTGTTTTTTAGAAACTTTTATGAGTGTGTCACAAGGAAGTGAACTCAAACTCTCACCAATGGAATGTGCACTTGTCACTACATTCCAAGATGGAATAATAGAACAAGCACACTCAAGTAAGGAGAAGATCCCCAAAACTTGAACCCAAAGATTAGGGCTTAGGCTCACTAACTTGCTTAATTATTAAGTGTTTTTTGGTTATTTACATGAAGAAGTGTTTTTTATGCTTTTCTTTATGAAGAAGATACCTTGATCAGACTTGTGCATCACAAGGTAAACATGTACTATCCCAAGATGGGAAGACTACAAGCATACCTCATGGAATAAGGCTATGGATCAATGCATCACTTCACATTTATTAAAGTGTTTTCTTTTTAAGAGTTATGAGATGAGAAGAGAAGAAGAACCAAAAGATCTCAAAGGAAAAATTCTAAAGGGGGACTAAAATAATCCTAAGTATTCACATGCATGGAAGTCCTAAGAGTTAGTGAGGTTTCTACCCTAATGAAGAAGGGAGAAGATAGAAAAAGAGAAGAGGAAACCAGAAAGGGGAAAGAGAACCACATGATGGCACAAAGCACATCAAACACCACAAAGAAAAAAAACAAAGCAAAAGAGGAAAGATGAAAAGTTGAAATGTGGATAAACATCCACACTTCTCTTACCATGAGCCCCTGAAATGTTAGCAAAAATCCAGCAAATTGACCAACACAATCATGGAATTAATCATGCTCAAAGGTTCTTGTAAACAAGAAACAAACAAAATGCCAAGCATTGCAAATACACGACTTACGCGTCGAAAACATGAAAGCATGCATCAACCAGCAAGCAAATCACCCTAAAATATCATGCTTAATGATCATGCAATGATCCAAGGCAATTAGAACAAACAAAGGGATCAAACAAGCTCAAAACAACACTAAAAAGCCCTTCTGCTTCAGTGTTAACCGGTTAACCAAATGCGTTAACCGGTTAACCAGCTCAAACCTGCACAAAATACACATGAAACAGGGGCGTTAACCGGTTAACCATATGCGTTAACCGGTTAACACTGATAAAACAGCAACAAATCCTGCAGAAAACAGCATCTCAAAACAGCTTATCCAAATAAGCTTGCACCAGACCAGCAATCAATTACACATGGAAAAATTAGATCAATTCACATTAATCCATATCATTAAGCTCATGAACAATAACATTCGGATCCGGATACAAATCAAACAATCAAATCGAACAACACAAGCAAATACACAAGCACATGGTGGATCTAAAGCACAAGCATGCAAATAAGCTAAAAAAAGAGCTAGATCTGAAATTAACCAACCTACAAAGCTGAGGTATGCTTTGGTAATTGTTGATTGAGCTGAAAACGGTAGATCTCGCGCAAAACTTTGAAGATCCGATGCTAAGCTCCACACTCCATGCAAAATAAATGCAAGAACAAGCTCTTGATGCAGAATTTTGGATCCAAAAGCACTTCTAGATCTCAAACCAGATCTGAATCTCCAATAAAACCAGCAAAAAGATGCAAAGAAGCTATGAATGGAGGTTTAGTTCCAAGATCTACACACCTCAAGGCAAGGTTGTGTGATCTTCAAAGAGGAACTTTGAGTGATTTGGAAAATTGGGAGAGAAAAGTGAGAGAATTGTGAGTGAGAGGAATGAAAATTCAGAAATGAGAGTGAAAAATGAGTGAGAGGTCCTTTGGTTTGGAAGGAAATGGAATAAATATGATTTAGGTTTGGGGCCCAAAATTTTGGTTGGGGATCCAAAATTATGGTTTGGGATTAGCTTAGAAAGTGATTTGGATTTAGGGTAGGAATGAGGCTTGGATAAATGCTCTAGATCCTTCTCTCAAATTCAAATTTAATTCAAAATGAATAAAAATCAGAAAATTGGAAAATGGGGCCAAAACACACATGCTGAAATTGCTGCTGGAAATTCAAATTTCGCAGCTGTTAACCGGTTAACCATATGCGTTAACCGGTTAACGCATGGAAAATTTGAATTTCCCTCCCTCTGGTGGGAACCTTCAAAAATAGACCTGCACCAACCGTTTCAAGCAAATTTTGATCCATCTTCTCTTTCTAGGGCTCTGAACATGATACCAGGCTTGTGCAAAATGATCCTGTGAGATTCTTGCCAGATCACCATGCTCTTGATTTTGACTTGCAGATTCAGATTTTCCCAGATGACCGATCATATGCCTTATGCTAGAACATGTAAGTGTTATGCTTTATTTTTCTATGCAAAATGATAAGGATATGGTATGCTCGTGATGATTATGATATGATAACGATGCTAAACAAGAAGAGGGCAAATTTGGGGTGTTACAGCTGCCCCTATTCAATCAACTGTTAATCTGAAAAGGATGAGAGCAACGGCTATCAGACATTCGAGATAAACTGTGATTGAATACCAAGAAGACCTGAAATTTGCACTCTGACGAAGAATGCAACACTGGGAAATAAACCCAACCAGATGACGCTCTGGGGATAAGAAGGAGAGAAAAAGCAGACGAGCTTCTTCCAAGTTGAAACTGATATCTGGAATACTATCATGCTGACAGACGAGTCTTCGCATGACCTGTGACGCCCGGTACAGAGAGCGGACGAGCCCTTAAGGATCTTCAAAGTAACCTGAGATGGACGAATCTCCTTCACTAATCCTTACGCAGATAAGTGGAATAAGACGGACGAGTCTTCTTCGGATAACCCTTACGCAGGCTCCGGGAATGCATATAAGTCTGTGGGATAGACATGCAATCAAGGCAGACGAACCTTCCTCATATATTATCCGCGGATATATGGCATAAGACAGACGAGTCTTCTGAGCAAACCTGTTACGCCAGATGCAGCAACCATAATAATTGGTGCTTGAGACGGACGAGCCTCCCTCGGATTTACCTGTTACGCCAGGCCCGGTAACCATTTCGACATTTAATTCCCACTGTCAGGATTTTAAACCTCTTCAATACAGACGAGTATTGGATGATCATCAAGAGAACACAGACGAGTGCCAATAGGTCAATGATACAGACGAGTATCAGACGATGATCTGAGAAACACAGACGAGTGCTTCAGGCGATGATACAGACGAGTATCAGTCACTGGTATAAACGAATACCAGAAATTCAAACACAGACGAGCATTTGGAGTAGTCACAGAGATATCAGGGTAAACAGCAAATCTTCACATTCAGGTGCAAGTTAGCACAGACGAGTGCTGAGGATGATACAGACGAGTATCCAGGCAAAGCAGACGAACTTCAGAACACAAACGACTTCTGGGGGATAAAAGCAGACGAGCTTCAAACACACACAGACGAGTGCTGGACAGTTGCAGACGAGCAACAACAGAGAATACATATCAAGGCACAGACGAGTGCAGCGAAGGACCCAATACCAAACACAGACAAGTGTTGGAAGGTTGCAGACGAGCAACAGCAAATATCATCTCAGAACACAGACGAGTGTTGAGGAGTTGCGGACGAGCAACAACGGAGGCATCATGACACAGACGAGTGTTGGAAGGTTGCATACTAGCAACAACAAATATCATCTCAGAACACAGACGAGTGTTGAGGAGTTGCGGACAAGCAAAAACAACTATCATAACCAAACACAGACGAGTGCTGGAAATTGCAGACGAGCAATAACAAGGTAGCCATTTCAAAGCACAGACGAATGCTGGAAATTGCAGACGAGCAATAACAAGGTAACCATTTCAAAGCACAGACGAATGCTGGAAATTGCAGACGAGCAAACAGCAACACAGAGCTAACACAGACGAGTGTTGAAAGATGCAGTCGAGCAGCCATAAAGCAGTGATATGTCCTCGCTGGGGAAACTTGCTTAGGGATAACACATACGAGTGTTGAAGATTGCAGACGAGCAATAAACGAATGCCTGATCGGCAACAAGAGATACAACTCTGCAGGGGAGAAAAAGTCAAGAGGTCTGGATACCCATTCCGACTGAGGTGATGAATACCTGGCTGCATCATCAAATAAACCAACAATAGGGCAAATCTGCTGGGGAATATTTCACGGACGGAGGTGAAAATCAAATATGAACTCTGTGGGGGGACAGATCATCTTCAGACTTGGCTGGGGAAGCTTCCTGGGCAAATACTCTGGCTGGGGAGAGCATCCGATGATTCAAGACTCTGAGGGGATATCAGGCCCTCAATCACGCCTACTGGGAAGGACTCTTGCTGATGATAAAATACTGTTAATTCCACCTCTGATGATGACATGCTCTCAGGTACTTGCTAGGCACACTCCGCTGGGGAAGAATGGACTACTACTTCACTTGGGAAGAAGAACCTGCTTGGGCTGCTGCCAAGACTTAGTTGGAGGAAAACATCTATTTAGACAAGTCAGGCTTCAGATACCTGTTGGAGAAGAAATCTCTGCTTGGGGAAATACTCTACTGGGGGAGAGTAAATTGCTTGATGTGACGCCATCCTGCAACCTGCAACAACAGAAAACACACGTGTGTCCCGGGGATTTGCATGGCGTGATCTGTTCATCCATTATCACCCGACGCTCAAAGAGGGTTACAGTTTCCCTGCATGTCAGTTTTTTTTTTCAAGATTATCACCATGTTTAGATGCAATGCTATTTTTGCCAAAAATTCAGGACATTTTGCAAACAAAAATAAACACACACAGCTTTTTGACTGAATATTATTTTTATTGAATGGCCTCTGAATAGGCAAAGATTTACATCAGGAAGCAACCACCTGGAAAGAGGTAGCCACTATAAAAATTGAGAAAAGAAACTGTCCTAATGGCAATGTGCATGGCATTCCAAGGAGTTCCATTTCTGCTATGACCTGCATGTCTTCAAGACTCTCCATTCTTCTTTGGCTTTCTGAGAGGACAAGGGAACTGTTTCCTATCCTTCCGATATTGTCAAACCGTACGAAACGATGACGTGGTTCAGATAACTTGGATCACAGTTGTTCGCTTATTCCCTTATTTTGCGTGGATCGCCCTCTCGGGTTTTCAATCCACCGGGATACCCTTTTTTGCCTGAGCTGTCCAATGCGGCTTTTCAACTCAGCGGGTGTACATTTTTTTTTGTTTATTTTCCCTAATTTTTGCCCGAGCTTTTTATTCTGTTTTTAGCTCGCCGGGATGCCCTTTTCTTGCCTGGACTTACATTCTGTTTTTGTGTCCAGCGGGTCTCTTTACGCGAAGTATTTTTTAACTGCGTCCGAGTTAACAGGGGATGGGAAGTCTTCTCCATCCATAGTGGTGAGCATCAGTGCCCCTCCTGAGAATACTTTCTTCACTATGAATGGTCCTTCGTAGTTTGGGGTCCACTTGCCCCTGTTATCTGAACCTGGAGGAACGATCCTCTTCAATACAAGCTCTCCCACTCGATACTCTCGAGTACGTACTCGTTGGTCGAATGCCCGCTTCATTCTCCTCTGATAAAGCTGACCATGACAGATAGCCGCTAATCTCTTTTCCTCAATTAGACATAGCTGATTGTAACGAGCACGCACCCATTCAGCCTCATCCAGCTTGACATCCATCATCACGCGCAGTGAAGGAATCTCTACTTCAACAGGCAGGACTGCTTCCATGCCATACACTAGAGAGAAGGGAGTTGCCCCTGTTGACGTCCTGACCGACGTTCGGTACCCATGCAAAGCAAACGGTAACATCTCATGCCAATCCTTGTAGGTGACAACCATTTTCTGCACAATCTTCTTGATATTCTTGTTAGCTGCCTCTACCGCACCATTCATCTTTGGTCGGTAAGGAGAAGAATTGTGATGCTGTATTTTGAAGTCCCGACATAAGTCTGCCATCATCTTGTTGTTGAGATTAGAACCATTATCAGTAATGATCCTTTCGGGTACTCCATATCTGCATATGATATCTCTTTTCAGAAATCTTGCCACCACTTGACGAGTGACATTGGCATAAGACGCTGCTTCTACCCACTTGGTAAAGTAATCAATCGCGACCAGGATGAAGCGATGACCGTTCGAAGCAGTTGGCTCGATTTTCCCGATCATGTCAATGCCCCACATAGAGAAAGGCCAAGGAGATGACATGATGTTGAGCGGGTTAGGAGGAACATGCACTTTATCTGCATATATTTGGCACTTGTGGCACTTTCGAGCGAATGAACAACAGTCTGCATCCATTGTCATCCAGTAATACCCTGATCTCAGTAGTTTCTTTGCCATAGCATGCCCTCCTGCATGGGTACCAAAAGATCCTTCATGGACTTCCTGCATCAACAAGCTTGCTTCGTGTCTATCCACGCATCTGAGCAAAACCATGTCGAAGTTCCTCTTGTACAAAACCCCGTCTGTGTTCAAGAAGAAACTAGCAGCAAGTCGTCTCAAGGTCTTTTTGTCTTTGGAAGATGCCCCTGTTGGGTATTCTTGCTTCTCCAGGAACAACTTGATATCAAAATACCAAGGTTTCTCGTCAGACACGGTGTCTACAGAGAAAGCATAAGCCGGAGAGTCAAGCCTGGAGATGTCAATTCTGGGCACAAAGTTCCAACATAGGACTTTAATTGACGAAGAGAGAGTGGCCAAAGCATCGGCAAATTGATTTTCGTCACGTGGTATGTATTTGAGCTCAAATGTCGTGAAGAATGTCAACAGTTTTCTAGCATAATCCCTGTACGGAACTAGATGCTCTTGATGTGTATACCACTTGCCGGTAATTTGGTTAATGACGAGGGCGGAATCTCCGAATATATCGAGGTTCTTGATCCGAAGATCAATTGCCTCCTCTATTCCCATTATACACGCCTCGTATTCCGCTTCATTGTTGGTGCAGCCAAAAGTAATTTTGGCAGCGAAGGGTAAATGAACACCTTCAGGAGTAATGAGTACGGCACCAACTCCACGACCATTGATATTGACAGCCCCATCAAACATCAACTTCCATTTGGATTCAGGGTCAGGCCCCTCCTCCGGAAGTGGTTCCTCATAATCGTTTGTTTTGAGGCACATGATGTCCTCATCAGGGAAATCAAATCTCATCGGCTGATAGTCATCCTCAAGAGGTTGCTGAGCAAGGTATTCCGACAATACACTTCCTTTGATGGCTTTCTGAGAAGTGTACTGGATGTCGTATTCAGTTAAAATCATCTGCCATCTAGCAACCCTTCCGGTCAATGCTGGTTTCTCAAAGATGTACTTGACAGGATCCATCTTGGAAATGAGAAGTGTAGTATGGGTCAACATGTACTGCCTCAGTCGGCGAGCAGCCCATACCAAAGCGCAGCAAGTTTTCTCGAGCAGTGAGTATCGGGATTCACAGTCGGTAAACTTTTTGCTGAGGTAATAAATGGCGTACTCTTTTCGACCAGACTCGTCATGTTGGCCGAGCACACACCCCATCGACCCTTCTAGCACGGTCAAGTACATGATTAACGGTCTCCCCTCCACTGGAGGCATCAGAATTGGAGGCTCCTGCAAATATTCCCTTATTTTGTCGAAAGCTCTTTGGCAATCATCATTCCACCTGACTGTTTGCTCTTTTCTTAGCAGTTTGAATATCGGTTCGCACGTGGCAGTTAGGTGAGATATGAACCGAGAAATGTAGTTCAATCTACCTAAGAACCCGCGCACTTCTTTTTCTGTCTTTGGTGCAGGCATATCTTGAATAGCTTTCACTTTAGCAGGATCTACCTCAATTCCTCTTTGACTTACAATGAAACCCAGCAATTTTCCAGAACGCACTCCGAAAGTGCACTTGTTCGGATTCAACCTCAACTTGTACTTGATCAATCTGTCAAACAACTTCTTTAGGTTAACCAAATGCTCCTCTTCGTCCTTGGACTTTGCAATCATATCATCCACATAACATTCGATCTCCTTGTGGATCATGTCATGGAACAACGTGACCATTGCCCGTTGATAAGTTGCCCCTGCGTTCTTCAGACCGAAAGGCATGACCTTATAGCAGAACGTTCCCCACGGGGTAATGAACGTTGTCTTCTCCATGTCCTCCGGCGCCATTTTTATCTGATTATAACCGGAGAATCCATCCATGAAGGAGAATACTGAGAATTGAGCAGTACTGTCGACCAACACGTCAATGTGTGGCAACGGAAAATCATCCTTCGGACTTGCTCTGTTCAAATCTCTATAGTCAACGCACATCCGGACCTTGCCGTCCTTTTTAGGCACTGGTACAATGTTAGCTACCCAAGGTGGGTAACTAGTCACGGCAAGGAACCCGGCATCCCACTGCTTCTGTACCTCCTCTTTGATCTTCATCGCCATATCCGGGCGAGTTCTTCTCAACTTTTGCTTCACAGGAGGACAGTCTTCTCTCAGAGGTAGCTTATGCATCACGATGTCGGTATCCAACCCTGGCATATCTTGATATGACCAAGCGAAGATATCCACATACTCTCTCAACATACTGATCAGTTCTTGCTTGACGTCGGCCTGCAGATTGGCTCCTATCTTGATTTCTTTCTTTGCATCTTCACTGCCAATGTTGATGGTCTCAATCTCCTCTTGATGAGGCTGAATAACTCGTTCCTCTTGTTTCAACAATCTGACCAACTCTTCAGGGAGGTCACAGTCTTCCTCAACCCCTTCATCAGCTTGGTAGACTGGATTATCAAAGTCATGCATAGTCATAGCAGGAACGTTATCCGTGGAATCCGGATGATCAATACTGCACAAATGATGTGCTTATTCAGAATCTGCTTATTTTGAAAAGAGACGCTAACACAAAGCAAAAAATGAAAAAAACACATTGCCATTTTTATATTGTTTTTTTTTGTGAAAAAGTTTAAAAACAAAGAAAGAGAGCACAATTTGTCTGAAAATGTCCTTTTATTTCATAGCAAAAATAACGATGCAATACAAAACATGGTGGCCCAGTACAATGGATCCAAACATCTTGGGCAGAATGCTGGATTTGACAATGCAGTATGCTAATAAAAGGAAACAAAACAATTACTCTGAGAGCCAGGTGACTTGAACAATGTCCTCAGCAGACCAATTTCCTAGGACTTCGCCGGGTGCACACGGGCGGATCCAATTGTTGTCCCAGTCTCCGTCACTATCCCCGTCTTGGCTTGCCATACAGATTTGATCGCGGTCGAGCGACCCAGCACTTGTGAATGAGATAGCTTTACCACTCTGAATAGACCCCCCAGGTTGATACCCTAAGCCGAATTTATCATCCTTCTTTTCCATCTCCAACAACTTGCCCCAGCCCTGGGCATTGCCTGATTGGACGGCCTCTTTTGCTTCCCGGTAGGAATGAATTGACGTGCCTTCGTTGTTTTTCTTTACCGGAGTCAAGATACTGACATCTGCCTCAAAAGCTTGGCACAAAGTCTCGTGAATTTCTCCGTCCATTTCCACATATTTAAACGTCGACAGGTGGCTGACGAAAATATCTTCTTCCCCGCAAACTGTGATGACTTGGCCATCCACCACATATTTAAGCTTTTGGTGCAGGGTTGAAGTGACGGCTCCAGCTGCGTGTATCCACGGTCTGCCCAACAAGCAACTATACGCAGGCTGGATGTCCATGACATAGAAGACACTCTTGAAGACTTGAGAGCCTATCTTAACAGGCAACTCAACCTCTCCGAAAACGGATCTTCTTGAACCATCGAAAGCTTTAACCACCAGATCACTTGGCGTCAGAATAACCCCATCAATGTTAAGCTTCATCAGCGCCTTCTTCGGGAGCACATTCAAAGAAGAGCCTGTGTCTACAAGAACATGGGACAAAACAGCGCCCTTGCATTCCATCGTGATATGCAGTGCTTTATTGTGATTCCTTCCCTCCGAGGTAAGGTCTCGGTCAGTGAAGCCCAAGCCATGGCTAGCATTGACACTTCCAACAACAGCTTCGAGTTGATTAACAGTGATTTCTTGAGGAACATAGGCCATTTGAAGTACTTTCAGCAAGGCTTCTCGGTGCGCGGGAGAGCACATCAACAGTGACAAAATAGAAATCTTTGAAGGCGTTTGATTCAGTTGGTCAACCACCTTATAGTCACTCCTTTTGATGATCTTCATGAACTCCTCTACCTCCTTTTCAAATGTCCTCTGCCCAGCCACAGGAGTATCTGACTCGTCATTCGCAGTCTGCTTTCCTTTGTCTTTGGACGAAGCTTCGGCCTCGGGATCCTTTCTCAATGCAGGGGGAGCAAATAAACGGCCACTTCGAGTAAAACCTCCAACACCTCCCACATTTTCAATGGTCAAGTCAGCAATAGGTCTACTTTCCATCTTCTGTCCCGCCACATAGACATCGGAACCATAATGCCACGGAATGGCTCTATCATCATTATACGGCATTGGCCCAGGTACAGTTATAGTCACAGGACTAATCTGAGGAGCGTAAACGGTAACAGGCTCTTGTCGAACGGGCATGTCAGCCTCATTGTAGAAGATAGTAATGGTTGACACATCATCAGCCTTTTCATTACTAATCTTGCTAATTTGTAGGGACCCAACATCAATCAACTCTTGCAAACCCGTCTTCAATTTCTCGCAGCCATTCACAACACTTATACAGTCTTCACAATCGAGAGAACAACCAGGAAATACTTGACCTTTCAACAGTCTCTCTTTCACCACCTTCAACGGCGTCTTGACTTCATCAATTCTCAGTACCAAACTCAACTTGTCATCATGCTCAACAGCATTAACTCTTGCCCCTCCATGATTAGGTATAGGGTTCGAGTTGATATTCGGTGGTGGCGCAAAGTTGATTGCCTTTGAATCCACGAGATCTTGAACTTTGTGATGTAGCGCCCTGCACTTCTCGGTTGAGTGCCCGGGTGCCCCTGAATGAAAAGCGCATCGCGCGTTGACGTCATAACCAGCTGGAAGCTCTCCAGGAGGTGGTGGTGCCAAAGTCCTTAATTGAATAAGGTTCAAGTCTAGTAGTCTCGGCAACAAGGCAGCATATGTCATCGGAATAGCTTCAATCACCCTGTTAGCAGGACGAGCCTGCCTTGGCTGATAAGGCCTTTGCTGGTAGTTGGCTCTGGGTTGTTGTTGTTGCTGATGTTGTTGTGGTGGAGGTAGCATCTGTTGTACGGGAGCTGCAGGAATAGTGACAGCAGCCACATGTTCATAAGGTCTTCTGTAACCACGACCCTGGCTTCGGCCGAATACAGCATTGGTCTCTCCTTCTCGTCTTCTTGGAGGTCCGCTAAAAGCTTTCCTCGCCCCATTTGAGCTACTAGCACCTGGGTCTTGTATCTTCCCCATTTTCAACAGCGTTTCGACCCTTTCTCCCGCAATGACAATATCGTTGAACTTTGTAGCAGAACTTGATGCCAATCTTTCAAGAAATACCCCCTGGAGGGTACCCATAAACATATCGGCCATTTCATTCTCTAACAAGGGTGGCTGCACCCTAGCAGCTAGCTGACGCCACCTCTGGGCGTATTCTTTGAAGCCTTCTTTTGCTGTCTGAGCCATATGTTGCAACTGGGTGCGATTCGGAGCCATATCCATGTTATACTGGTACTGCCTCACAAAGGCCTCAGCGAGATCCTTCCAGCTCTTAACATTGACCCTGCTGAGTTTCATGTACCACTCAAGGGAAGCTCCCACTAAGCTGTCCTGAAAGTAATACATCCACAGTTTTTCATCGTCTGTATGAGCGGCGATTCTTCCCACATATGATTGCAGATGGGTCTTTGGGCAAGCAGTGCCGTTATACTTCTCGAAAGTAGGAACTTTGAATTTGTACGGGATTCTGACTCCCGGAACTAAACCCAAGTCTGTTATATCGAATCCCAAAGAACTTTGGGACTGAATAGCCTTGATTTGCTCGGCCATCTCTTCAAACCTCTTGTTCATTTCGACCCCTTGACCCTCGGTCTCATCAAGTAAAGTGAACTGGTCCTCCTGGTGGTCCACATGAATGTTATGCATCCCGTCGTTGACTGTTGTCGTCCCTGGTTGTGTGGCAGGAATTCCCCCTTGATGTGCGCCTGCACCAGCATGATTACCAGCATTAGCAGCAGCAGCGGCATTACGGTTCTGATTTTCAACCAACTCTCGCAGCCGTTCTTGATTCTGCCCCATGCCGGTCATTAACGTCATGAAGTTATCCATTCTCTGTCTTAGGTCTGCCAAATCTGCCTGCATTTGATCCATGGCTCTCTCTCTGTTAATCTTGGTTGGGTATCTGTGCACTGCCGGTTGTTCTCGAACTTTTCGAGGAGCTATAGTGCCTGAAACGCAAAATACGTTAGTAATTGATGCAACACCTGCAAAACAGACAAACAGGTTATATGCAATGCAATGTAACTGTTCATGTTCCCAATTTTAAGCATTTGGCATGCCCCAGTTCTGGTATCTATCTCGGCAATCACCTTCAGTGTTTAGCTTTCAAACTTTCTCTTTGATAAGTGTTCAGACGTTAGTAGTATCCAGACAAACGAGTCTTGCACATTCAAAACGATAACTTGCACATTCAAAACGATAACTTGCACATTAATACTGAATATGGACAAACCACTATAGGCTAAAAGATCAGAATACATCAGAGAATATTCCCCGAAGGATTACAAATCAGTACATAAAGACAAAAGAAAAAAAAAGCAAGACTCCTACAACAAGCCTGTAGGTAGTCTGAAAAATACACTAAACTAAAGACCCCGGCTCTGCCACCTCTGCCCTGCTCTTCTTGACGCCTGCTCTCAGCTTGAGCTCTTCAATCTCTTTCCTGGCCTCCTCCAGAGCTAATTGGCTTTGGACTAGCTGTTGGGTCCTCTCCCTCCGGATGGCGTGGGCTTGCTCCACTTCCTCCTTCTTGAAAGCCATCTGAACTTCGAAGAGCTCTTCCTTCTCTTTGAATTTCTTTTGCTCTTCCTCCCTTTGGCCTTTCAGCCAAACAATGGACTGTCGAGCACTCCTGAGAGTCTTTAAAGTCTCCTTGTGCTTGGCTTCTCTTTGCGCTTCCATCATACCCAATCGGTGGAAATGGGCTTCTCTTCCAGCAAGATCCTTCTCTTTGTTTTCCAAAGAGGCTTGGAGCTTCTGCAGCTTGTCTTCAGCTTCCTTCTTGGCTCCATTGGCCTGGTGGTATAAGCTTACCATCTCAACATTCTCTACTCTGACCGCATGCAGCTGAGCTTCTAGCTTCTTGTACTCCTCCAAGGAAACCGTACTGCTCGGACCTGGTACCTCTCGAGGATAAAGTGGAGCTTCGACTGAAAAAGGCATGAGAACTGACTCGATATGCCTTTGCAACCATTCAACGTATGGTGGATATGCTTTGGGATCAACTCGGCCGAAGTCCTTCTTCCCTTTCCTTTTCCTGTGATCCCAGGATTGAACTGCTTGTTGGACTAGCTCTCTGTTTCCATCAACAGGAAAATACAAAGATTCAACAAACATTTCCATCTGAGGAGGATCCTTCAAAGGGTAGCCAAACTGCCTTCTGGCTAATGTCGGGTAGTAACTGATGACACCTTTCCTTCCCAGCAAAGGTACTCCGGCAAACCTTCCGCAGCTAACCATCACCTCTTTTCCTAGCAAATCCCTGTCATAACCCCAAGCAATGTCTTCTTCAGTCAATCCCATCAGTCTTCTGGACCATCTCCATTCGTCTCGTATATCCTTGAAGGCACCTGATTTAGGCAACTGTCTAGCGAACCATTCAGCAAACAAAGGAGCACAGCATACCACTGGACCACCTCTACCTTTCTCGTTTCTGTAATGGACACTAAAATAAAAGTCACCCAATAAAGTGGGCACTGGATTGCCTTTTGCAAAAATTGAGATCACTTCTAAGCTGACAAACTCTTTCTCTCCGGGAAACAAGCTAGACCCATATACCATCAATGCGAGCAAAGCTCCAAAGTCATTCCACTTAGCTTCTGTAGCATACTTCTCAGCTTCTGGGATAAGCACACTCCATGGTAGACCTCTGCCTTTACTCTCTTGCAAAGCCTTTCTGACTGAAGCAACTGGCAACCTACAAACCTTGGCTATGTCTTCATCTCTGAGCACAACCTCTGACCCGTAGAACGGCAATGTCTCTCTGATCGGAACACTCAGCATGCTGGAGATCTCTTCCAATGTCGGAGCTAAGATGTAACCTGGAAGAATAAAACAACGCAACAGGGGATCATAAAATTGCAACAAGGTATGCAAGCTGTCCTTTTGGTCTGTAGTAGGCTTGTCCACAAACTTCAGTATCTGGCCATATCTTTTCTTGAAATTTCCTAAGACTTGATCATTCATCAGACCTGCTAACCTCTGAACACTTTTGACTTCCGGCTGAAGAAAGGTGTAATGCACATTCTTTTTTCTCGGATCGCTTTTAATTTCTGCCATGGAGATAAGAATACCAGAACCGGGAACAGATGTGATTAATGACCTGAAAAATGGGAAACATAAACAGTTAATGCAAAGAATGATGCAAATGCAATGCAATGCAAGCATATGACCAACTGGGACCATCTGAACTGGCACACTGACAAGGGCCCCTCTGAATAACTGGCAAACCCTAAAGTCCACTGAGTCACACCCTCTGATAATCACAACCCTCTGATAGAAGATCTCAGACCCACAGTATCAAGAAATCCAGAATTCCAGGATCATAACCTCGGAACCATAGAATCAATAGAACCACCGGTCATATTCACAGGACCAAAGATCATAACTGAACAGATGAGTGTATGTTGAGGTCATGGGTTCCTGCACACCTGTACACCCCCCCCCAATCTCACGGGTAAAAGGCTCCGGGTCAGACATCACGGACTCTCAAAGCCACATAGCAATAATACTGTCACCATCTCCGAGAAATGGCTCATGACCAAATCAGGGAATCGGTTAGGCATTATGTACTATGCAGGGAGGCCTCAGCTGAGTCCGGGAAAAACAAGCATCCCTTATAAGTCCCTAGCTTCAAGCGCTGAAATCAAGAAACAATAGTACATTCAGCCCGTAGGATACAGTACTAATGTCATATGACCAGATGCTTTAACTGAGTTCTTATAAGAGAACCAGGCCATCCTATGCGAGTTCCCAGTGGACCCTCGGGTGCGAATGGGTTTGCCACAGAATGTGGTCTGCCATTGTCACCACTGGAGAAGGTTGTTTCCACAAAGGTTCTCAATGATCGGTCCCCAGCTGCACATAACTGTCAGGGTTATGTAATGAGAGAGGAAGATCCCCAAATCAAGACATTTCCAAGACAATCGCAACCTGGGTGTGGAACTCACTACTACCCCCATGACAAGATCTCATGAGGCCAAAGTGGAACCACTCTAAGTCCTATGGTGCACTCGAGCCGGGTACTTGGCTCATATCTCTCAAGAACCAGTAACTCCCATCCCACCAAAGGAAACCAGTCCAGACAGTCCAGTATGATATATGATGCAGAAAATAAATACTGAAAACTGTAAATAAAGCTGTAAATAAAGCTGTAAATAAAGCAATAAACAAACAGCAATATAATACAACAAGCCACATCAAACAAACATCACCCAATGAAACAGCAACACACAAGCGCTAGGAGAGACTCACAGGGGAACCAGAGATTCTGGGTTCGGTCCCCAGCAGAGTCGCCAGCTGTCGCTCCCGGGATTTTCATCCTAGTACAAACGCGAAAGTGGCGCGGAAGAAGAATAGAGTCGCCAGCCATGCATTTTTATCCCGAATAGAGGGAATGGTAATGCTGCACAAACCAGAAGAAAGAAAGAGGAAGGACACAGGTCCTGCGAACCAGAGAGACTGAGTTCGGGAGTCGGTTACGACCTGGGAAGGTATTAGCACCCAGATCGTCCGCCGTACCCGACGGGATCCACGCTTGCAAAAGAAACTGTTTCAAAGGGTGAGGGTACGAAAAATGCAGCAAAGAAATGAATATGAAAAGAAACTGGAACTGGAAAAGAACTGAATAAGAAGGCACAAGGAAAAATGTAGGGAAAATAAAGATTGTGCTCGAACGGGCCCTACCCCGCTGCCTACGTACCTCATCGGGATAATGAGGATCAGAGACGCCGTAGTTCCCCTAACTAGGGGTACTAAAAAGAAATTGCTTGTGAATTAAGGCTTGAACTGCCTATGCCATTGCTCAGGTGTTGCAGACTCGGACGACGAGTGCGTAACCGTCTTGCAAAATGACAAGTAGGAGCAAGTTCGCGTACGGAGCGAAGGAGATGAGAAAAGAATTCCCGAAGGAAAGACGCTTATTGTTTGTTTTGTGTTTTTTAGAAACTTTTATGAGTGTGTCACAAGGAAGTGAACTCAAACTCTCACCAATGGAATGTGCACTTGTCACTACATTCCAAGATGGAATAATAGAACAAGCACACTCAAGTAAGGAGAAGATCCCCAAAACTTGAACCCAAAGATTAGGGCTTAGGCTCACTAACTTGCTTAATTATTAAGTGTTTTTTGGTTATTTACATGAAGAAGTGTTTTTTATGCTTTTCTTTATGAAGAAGATACCTTGATCAGACTTGTGCATCACAAGGTAAACATGTACTATCCCAAGATGGGAAGACTACAAGCATACCTCATGGAATAAGGCTATGGATCAATGCATCACTTCACATTTATTAAAGTGTTTTCTTTTTAAGAGTTATGAGATGAGAAGAGAATAAGAACCAAAAGATCTCAAAGGAAAAATTCTAAAGGGGGACTAAAATAATCCTAAGTATTCACATGCATGGAAGTCCTAAGAGTTAGTGAGGTTTCTACCCTAATGAAGAAGGGAGAAGATAGAAAAAGAGAAGAGGAAACCAGAAAGGGGAAAGAGAACCACATGATGGCACAAAGCACATCAAACACCACAAAGAAAAAAAACAAAGCAAAAGAGGAAAGATGAAAAGTTGAAATGTGGATAAACATCCACACTTCTCTTACCATGAGCCCCTGAAATGTTAGCAAAAATCCAGCAAATTGACCAACACAATCATGGAATTAATCATGCTCAAAGGTTCTTGTAAACAAGAAACAAACAAAATGCCAAGCATTGCAAATACACGACTTACGCGTCGAAAACATGAAAGCATGCATCAACCAGCAAGCAAATCACCCTAAAATATCATGCTTAATGATCATGCAATGATCCAAGGCAATTAGAACAAACAAAGGGATCAAACAAGCTCAAAACAACACTAAAAAGCCCTTCTGCTTCAGTGTTAACCGGTTAACCAAATGCGTTAACCGGTTAACCAACTCAAACCTGCACAAAATACACATGAAACAGGGGCGTTAACCGGTTAACCATATGCGTTAACCGGTTAACACTGATAAAACAGCAACAAATCCTGCAGAAAACAGCATCTCAAAACAGCTTATCCAAATAAGCTTGCACCAGACCAGCAATCAATTACACATGGAAAAATTAGATCAATTCACATTAATCCATATCATTAAGCTCATGAACAATAACATTCGGATCCGGATACAAATCAAACAATCAAATCGAACAACACAAGCAAATACACAAGCACATGGTGGATCTAAAGCACAAGCATGCAAATAAGCTAAAAAAAGAGCTAGATCTGAAATTAACCAACCTACAAAGCTGAGGTATGCTTTGGTAATTGTTGATTGAGCTGAAAACGGTAGATCTCGCGCAAAACTTTGAAGATCCGATGCTAAGCTCCACACTCCATGCAAAATAAATGCAAGAACAAGCTCTTGATGCAGAATTTTGGATCCAAAAGCACTTCTAGATCTCAAACCAGATCTGAATCTCCAATAAAACCAGCAAAAAGATGCAAAGAAGCTATGAATGGAGGTTTAGTTCCAAGATCTACACACCTCAAGGCAAGGTTGTGTGATCTTCAAAGAGGAACTTTGAGTGATTTGGAAAATTGGGAGAGAAAAGTGAGAGAATTGTGAGTGAGAGGAATGAAAATTCAGAAATGAGAGTGAAAAATGAGTGAGAGGTCCTTTGGTTTGGAAGGAAATGGAATAAATATGATTTAGGTTTGGGGCCCAAAATTTTGGTTGGGGATCCAAAATTATGGTTTGGGATTAGCTTAGAAAGTGATTTGGATTTAGGGTAGGAATGAGGCTTGGATAAATGCTCTAGATCCTTCTCTCAAATTCAAATTTAATTCAAAATGAATAAAAATCAGAAAATTGGAAAATGGGGCCAAAACACACATGCTGAAATTGCTGCTGGAAATTCAAATTTCGCAGCTGTTAACCGGTTAACCATATGCGTTAACCGGTTAACGCATGGAAAATTTGAATTTCCCTCCCTCTGGTGGGAACCTTCAAAAATAGACCTGCACCAACCGTTTCAAGCAAATTTTGATCCATCTTCTCTTTCTAGGGCTCTGAACATGATACCAGGCTTGTGCAAAATGATCCTGTGAGATTCTTGCCAGATCACCATGCTCTTGATTTTGACTTGCAGATTCAGATTTTCCCAGATGACCGATCATATGCCTTATGCTAGAACATGTAAGTGTTATGCTTTATTTTTCTATGCAAAATGATAAGGATATGGTATGCTCGTGATGATTATGATATGATAACGATGCTAAACAAGAAGAGGGCAAATTTGGGGTGTTACAATAACATATGATTCAAATAAAGTTGTATGATTTGACAGAGTAGTTTTGAACAACTACCTATGGTAGGAGCTCATTGGAACATACCTTTAGTATATAAATTCTAGAGATGCGATACATGTAATGCCCAACATGTAATATTGGTATATAAATGCTAGATATGTGATACATGTCATGCCCAACATGTAATAATGGTTGGTGTATGTCGACAGATGTCACAGTGTGTGTGAGAGAATGTGTGCGCGCGTGATATATATATAAGAGAGAGAGAGAGAGAGAGAGAGAGAGAGAGAGAGAGAAATGTAACAAACTAGTTGTATGAATGTGCTTAGAGAATTTGTAGACACAAATTTTATACTAGGATGAAATTAAGGACACGTCTTTTGAGATAAAAAGTCGACCATCTTTCTTAAGACAATTATAACATTTATGATGAGGAAAGAAGCCTAGAAACACATATTCCTCACTTTTGAACTACAACTTATGTTGATTGTAAGGCCTAAGGCGAGGGAAGCATACACATCCAAATACTTTTAGTAATTTCTAATTAGGTAGTTCTTTGTGTATGAAAAAATAGGGTGACGAGAAGTCCGTAAAAATATAGTATGAAGTCTATTAATGAGGTAATTTGACATGGTGAAGTTATGATCCTAAATGGAGAATGGAATAGAGGCATGTGCAAGAAGAATGGAATATGATCCTACATGTGCTTTATTTCAACAAAACCATTTGAGTTATGTGTGGACATGTTAATCTATGCACAAAACCTAGCTCAGTTAAGTATAGTAAAGGCCTTATTTTCACCACCAAAATTAGATTGCACAACTTTAATGTTAGTGTTGAATTGAGTGTGGAAATTGGCAAGAAACAATTTAAAGGCCTATATACTAGAACATAAATTATTTAGTAGATGTTCTGGACTGGACCAACGACTAAATATGATCCAATCCTCTCTGACCCATGAAACGATCCAATGACCCAATGTCCAGGGGACCCGTCATATTAGTGGTCGTTCCACCCTCCTCGTTCCTGGTCTCTTCTAGACAACGACAGAGACCACCCAGATTCATCCTGGACAGTTCCTGCTCGGAGGATCTTGCGCCTGACGCATCGTCCTCGCGACCAGGATGCTCGTTCGATGGTTAGTTTCTGGAAGTTACCTATTTTTGGGGGATCCGTGATCCAGACCCAAAAATAGGAACCGTTAGCAACGCGTTGGGGGCTCTCTATAAAAACCCTCTCATTTGAGGGGGGGCAGGTAACAAATATTCATTCTCTGAACGCTTTACTTGTGCTTACCCTCTCATGTGCCCGTTCTGACTTTGGCATCAGAGTACCTTGCAGGTACAACCCCCCGTTCTCCTCAGCATTCGAGCATACCATGGAGTCCATGTCAGCAGCCATTGGAGATTCTGATCACAGGTACGATAAGTGGCGCCGTCTGTGGGAAATTTATTGCCCCGTTTTCTCATCCTCGGTTCGTGAAAACAAAGACATCACCATTCAATCTCCTTCTCGATGGCTCACCAGGAAGATTCCATCAGTGCTCTCCTCATCACTGGCATTCCCATTAAGCAACGAGAAAGTAACATAACTAACCCTCCCATCGGAGAACCAGATCATTTTCTTGACGGGAAAATTGCCTCCCCATCACCTGAACCTTCCCAACAACCTGAGATCACCCCTGAAGATCTCCCACTGATTCCTATCCCCGAAGGGACGAATCAGACACTAGTGGCTTTGTTCGAAGCGACAAACAACATCAACCTCCTTCTGCTTTGATAGGGAGAAAGGTTGGAGGTTATTGAAGAAGCAAGACGCGTGAGGTCTCCCACTCCGACGAGGAGGCATCGTCGTTCCCATTCAAGATCACCTAGGTAGAGGAAATACCATCACCATCCCGAGGCCTCTGGAATCCATCAAGAAGAGGACTCATTCGTCTCCTCGACAAAATAAGTCCCCGCAAACAAAGAAGAACCGACATCCCCTCCAACCGGGAGTACGACCCTCACCGGAAGGAGTGAGAAATCACTCGAAATCTCCTCCACGGAGGCATAAGAACGATCATTCTCGCTCTATTTCCCCATTCTTCAGCGACGAGGACGAACCCCGTGGCCCCCTGTCAAAGGAGATCATGTCCACGAGGCTCCCGAAAGGGCTTGATAATCATCCACCACTAGGAACATGTGATGGGACCACAGACCCGTACGAGCACATCGAAAATATCAACGCTCTGTTGGACTAAAAAGGCATTTAAGGAGCTATCAAGTGCTGCCTCTTCACCACGACCTTAAGAAAGGGGATGATGACTTGGTACAAAAGTCTCCCTCACGAATCCATCACCTCGTGGAGACAGCTAGGGAGAACGTTCTCTCGACACTTCACTGCCTCACAACGCCATCCCAAAACCAAAGCATCTCTGGAGGCGATTATTCAGGGGAAGGACGAGCCCTTTCGAGCATACATCGAAAGGTTTAACAAAGAAGCCCTCCAGGTATCGACCACGAATGATATGAAAAAAATACCTTTTAGAACGTGGACTCCTCCCCCGAGTGATTTCAGAAGAGTCGTGGGAATCGAAACACCGGCCACGCTTGATGCTTTCCTCCTCAAAGCACAGGCGTACATACAGTACGAAGAGAAAGAAGCAACGATCACTGCCCATGACACCCGGCGTAGTGAATACGCTAAACCTTCCAAGCATGATGACTCCTCGACAACTCGTCGGTGAGGTGACAAAAGAAAGGAAGACCGCTCCTGTGAACCGCGAGAGCACAATGGTCCTGTCGGGAGCTTCCACGATTATACACCTCTCTCAGCGACCAGGGAAAATATTCTGTTCGAGTGCGCGAATTCTGAATTTCATCAGTCAGGAGTCATATTCCCGAAACAACTTCTGAATTTCGCTTCCACAAATCTCACGGGCACAATACCGAGGACTTCATTCATTTGAAAGACGCCATTGAGATACTCATCCGGGACGGTCATCTCAAACAGTTTACCAAGAGTAAAGACGCTCCTCAGCAAGAAGTACAGGAACCCCGAAAGGTTGAAGACCACACAATACCAGTTGCGGAAACGAACCTTCAAGTCGCCCTCAGTATTACGCGGCCAGAAGATTTCTATGTTCCTGAACCATACACCGGTTATGCGTACTTTGCCGCATACAACCTGTTAGAATCCTTCCTGTCAGCAATGGTCATCTCTGGAGGAGGACCCAATAAGGTCACGATAGGATCAGTGACACGAAGATTCTACGAGCTGATCAACACCAGTTCCAACTTGAGCTCTACCCTCGACCCTCCCCGAGGAGGATCCAACCCCATTTCTTTTTTATAAAGAATACCTCCTCAGAGGGTTGCCAAATGCTAGCATTCCCTTGTTGGTCCGTGCATAGATGGCAAATTTCGATGTTCGCAGGATCCTGGTCGATTAGGGAAGTTCCGTCGATATAATGTATTCCCAACTGTTCGCGACCCTTCAGCTGAACGAGACACACCTCACGCCATATGTAGGTTCGGACCTCTAAGGGTTTAACGAGACAGTTTCCAAGCCTTGGGGCTATGTCGACCTAATCATCACATTTGGTGCTAGAGATACCGCGAGGTCCATCAAGGTACAATTTCTTTTGATAGACTGCCCATCCCTGTACCAGTGCATCCTAGGACAACCCACTATGGCTAAACTTATTTTGGTACCTTCCATGGTACACTTGAAAATGAAATACTATACATCATCAGGACAAGTGGCCACCCTCCACGGGGACATAGAAGCCGCTCGCAGATGTTACGAGGCCACATCCAAAGGCATACACACCATCGTCGTCAAGCCTAATCTGGTCAAAGTCGTCCTCCCTCACTTTTCCGAAGAGCCAAAGGCACTACCCTGCTTGGATTACATAGATCTCGACAGCAGATTCACTGATGAAGAAGAGCATAAGCAGTTGATCGTGAAACTTTCCTCATCCGATTAACCTGTCCCTGACGGCGATTTCGAGCTGGTTGCATTAGGAGCGGATCCGTCGAAGGGAATGAAGATTGGAGCAGACCTCCCCGATCTGGCGAAGAAGCAGCTCAAGGAATGTCTCAGGGAAAACACTGATTTGTTTGCATGGAGTGTTGCAGAGATATCGGGCCTGGATCCAGAAACGACATGCCACCATCTGTCCATAGACCCCTCAATTCGGGCAGTCGTACAACGAAGGAGGAAGCACTCCCAAGAAAAGATAGAAGCAGTCGAGAAGGCTATAAAAGACCTCCTAGAGGCGCATTTTGTAATAGAGGCCAAGTACACCACCTGGCTCTCGAACGTTGTACTTGTTAAAAAGAGCAATGAAAAATGGTGCATGTGCGTTGACTACACTGATCTTAATCGGGCTTGCCAGAAAGACGCTTACCTTTTGCCTAACATTGATAAGTTGGTCGATAACTCTGCAGGTTTTAAATTGTTGTCGTTCCTCGACGCCTATTTCGGATACAATCAAATACCTATGGTCGTGACCGACAAAAAGTACACTGTTTTCATGACCGAGCACGCAAGTGAAAAATGCGATTTAACCTTGAGAAGTGCACGTTCGGAGTACGGGTGGGTAAATTCCTCGAGTTTTACCTAACTGAAAGAGGAATAGAGGCTAACCCCGACAAATGTCGAGCGTTCGCCGAAACGCCCACACCGACTTCTAAAAAATACATCCAATCATTAAATGGTGTACTCACATCATTGTCACGATTTGTAGCGAAATATGCTCAGCACGCCATCCCCTTCTTCAAGCTCTTCTGCAAGGAGGTTGCCTTCGATTGGACGGAGGAGTGCGAGCAAGCCCTAAGACATCTCAAAAAGGCTCTAGCGGAACTCCCGATCCTCTCCCGACTAGAGGCAGGGAAAATCTTGTTTCTCTACCTTGTCGTCGCTAACGAGGCCATAAGTGTCGCTCTCGTACGAGAAACAGCCGAGGGGAAAAAACCGATCTATTTCATGAGAAAATCCCTGCAAGGGCCCGAACTTAGATATCAAAAAATTGAAAAGGTTTCCCTAGCACTCCTCCACACAGCAAGAAGACTTAGACATTATTTCCTCATGCACTCGATCATAGTACGTACCGACGAACCCATTAGAAAACTCTTTGGTCGACCTGATATGGTCGGGCGAATGCTCAAATGGTCACTGGAGATATCGAATTTGACATCCGATACAAGGGCAGAGCAGCTGTCAAGGCACAAGCCCTCGTTGACTTTGTAGCCGAAATGACCGCTCCAGAAGGTCATGCATGCGTGTCTAAGCGGTGCACCATCTTCGTGGATGGTGCCTCGAGCTCTATGGAGAGCGGCGCGGGAATTATCTTAGAAAACGAAGAGGGAATTCTGATCGAAGTATCCCTCCCTTTATCATTCCCCACTTCCAACAACCAAGTAGAGTACGAGGCCTTCCTTGCAGGCCTAAGGCTCATTAACGACCTAGGGGTGGAAGAGATAATTATCTACACAGACTCCCAGCTCGTGGCCATGCAGGTCAATGGTGAATACCAGGTCAAAAACGACAATTTGTGAGAATATTTGACCCTGGTCAAGGAAAAGATTATGAAATTCACGTCCGTAGAAGTCAGACATGTGCCTTGCAAAAACAATATACGAGCAGATGTGCTCTCAAAGCTCGCCAGCACGAAGAGGAAGGGAGGAAATAAGTCTGTCATACAAGAGATACTCCCTCATCCCAGTACCGAAAAATTAAGCTCGACAGTAGACGTAAACGTCATTGGCGATGCCAACAGCTGGATGACCCCAGTATACAAATACCTAACCAATTACGAACTACCCGAGGACCCGAAGGAAGCCACTATTATTAAACGGAGGTCCTGTTCTTATGTCCTGGTCGAAGGAAAATTATACCGGAGGAAGAGATAATTCCCCACATCCTGCGCGAAATCCATGATGGCGTCAACACCCAACATTTTGGTGGAAGGTCCCTTGCGAGGAAAGCCCTTCGGGCAGGATAATACTGGCCCGCTATGCAAAACGACACCAAAGAGCTCGTAAAAAAATGCGATAAATGCCAAAGGCACAGAGACATTCACCTCGCACCAGCCAACGAGCTCAAAATTATGTCATACCCGTGGCCATTCGCATGGTGGGGCCTAGATATCCTCGGACCTTTCGTCGTCAGTTTGAACCAGAACAAGTACTTGATCGTCGGAGTTGACTACTTCACGGAGTGGATTGAATCCGAACCCCTAGCCAAAATCACAACCCTCAAAATTTTATGTTTCTTCAAACGTAATATCCTCGCCCGCTTCGGAATACCCAAGCCATCTTCACCGACAATGGCACCCAATTTACGGATAAGAACTTTCAAGAGTTCGTCGCCAACGTTGGAACTAAACAACACTTCACATTGGTCGAACACCTGCAAACCAACGGGCAAGCTGAAGCGAAAAACAGGGTCATCCTCTTAGGACTCAAACGAAGGTTAGATGAGATCAAGAAGAGCTCGAAGAGCTCGACCTGGTCGAAGAAGTTAGATCAGGGGCAGCCCTACGTGAGGCATCCATTAAGCAAAGGATCGCCATAAGACACGACTCCAAAGTCATAAAACGAGCATTCACGGTCGGCAGCCTCGTCCTCAGGAGAAATCATAAGGACTCCAGAGAAGGAAAGCTAGCTGCAAATTGGGAAGGTCCCTACCAAGTCCGAGCAAAAACGGATAACTGGGCCTACTACTTAGAAACCCTAAATGGGGAAGAACTTGTTCGACCATGGAACACCGAGAAACTCAAACAATATTATAGTTAAAGCGTCATCTGGTATCAATATCGGCCTAACATGTGTGCCTAGGTACAAGTATCGCATACCAAAATCACATTTCGATGAGATCCTCCTTAAGAACGAGGAAGATCATCATTCCACGATTGGATACTCAAACAAGTTTGTCATCGGCTTCGTACTACGACCATGCAAAATACCCAGCTCGCAATGGGATGTTCACACCGTGAAGCACGGATCATTAACATGTTTCGAGCATCGCTCCCCAGCCAATCATTAAAATGGCATTCTGCCTGGTTCCCCAAACCGACGAACACACATAAATCGAGCACCATTCCCCCAAATTTATTAACATATCTTAAAACCCTACACGGGCATGTAAAACGAACATCGGTATAACTGAACATCTCAAACACTTAGCGAAAATATAAATCAAGGTATGCCCTCCGACGAACATACGAGCATAACAACAAAATAAACAAAAAACCACCAAGGTCGGAGACATGCATTATTAAAAGATGCGGCCACGAGGACTGGCTTGTTCATAGGTTACATAAAAGGGGGAACATATTCCCCCGTCACAAATGAAAAAGGCCATGACACGCATGTCGGCCAATAAAATATAAAAGCAGAACAAAAGCTTCAAGGGTCAACACCGGCGTCGGGTTGGTCGTTAGCAGGAGAATTGTGGTCCTCGTCCATATCCTCACCTTGCTCTGGATCTTTGAGGTAGTCATGAACGAGGATCACGATGTCCTCAGCTTTGTACAAGAAACAGGTGCCCCCTCATTGAACGACAACAAGGGGTTGACTATCTTCAGTTGGTCCACCGCGTTTTTGAATGCTACGATGGCCATTTCCTCAAGATCAGCATACCCCTCCTCAATCTTCACAACCAGCTCTGCACGAGACTTTAGGGACTTCACATCCTCAGGTTCGTCCTCAGTCGGAGTCAAATCAGCCTTCAGACGAGCAATCTCCTCCGTAGAAGACTTCTTGTTGGATGCCACTGTTTCTTCCAGCTCCTTTATCCTCTTGGAGGCTTCTTTCGGAGATTTTTCTCACCCGCTAGCCACTTCCTCAGAGGCCTACAGTTTGGCCTTCAGCTGATGAATCTCCTGCTCTTGGGTGGCAGTCCCCTCAGCGAACATCGAGGCCATTGTAAGGACTCGCATTACTAAGTTTACGTCCCGAGCCAACCAAGAGCGTTTGTTCGGCCGACTTATTCCCTCCATCTGAAGTGTCTTTGCCCTGTGAATTTAGAGGGAATGCTCCTCGAAGAAGTTGGGCTTCGGAAAGCATTTGGGGAGCTCGTAGGAAGGATTCGGGGAAGCATCAGCCAAGTTTACCACCTCGTCCGCCCTGTACCTCTTCCCCGCCCGGGAAGTCCCGCCAGGGGAACCATGGGAAGCGGGCGAAGAGGTTCCCAAGCCTATAACCAATTTATTGTTGAGGCGGGTCTGTGTCAGTTTCTTTGGCCCCCGTCGCTTACTGTGGTTGGACATTAATTTATCTTTAGCGTTCACCATTGAATCTGAAAAATGCAAAGGCAAAAAATAGTCAGAGCGTGAATCTTAGACGGGCATAAAATGGAAAATGAGCATGTAAATTCTAAAACTACCAAAGTACTGGCAGACATCCTCGTCCGTATCACAAGCCAAAAGCTTGGACACCTCTATGAATCTGGGGGTCACATTGGCGCCCCCGTCTCTGTCTATAATTGCATTACCATGTTTGTCAACGTGCATGGTCATGGTGATCCTCGATACATAACCCATCAAGGCCTTGTAGCTGGCCTGGTCGCTCTCACTCAAGACAACAACGATCTCGAGGAATTCATCAGTCTCGCGCAAGAATTGATCACGCGACCATCAAAAATGAAACTTTAGCAGCAGGCGGGGAATTTCCTTTCTATCCTTGTCCAGCAGAACATTCCTTTGATTGTCCGTATCCACTCCCCGAAATTTGCAGGAGTTCAGGGCCCGCTCGGAAGTTGGTTCGACCAGATAGAACCGATCTTTAAAATCTATGATCGACTCAGAGTATGCCTTGAATATTTTCTTCTTTTGTTTCAAAGAAACCCAGTCGAACATCTCGTTGATCACCTGGTGCTGGAGGTGGAAAACATGGAAAAACAAGGGGAGCGTCACCCCTATCTTCAGGTATCCGCATGTCATTTCGAAAGCCCGAATAAAGGCAAACGAATTCGGGTGCAACTGGGAGGACGCGAGCTTCAGATGAATGAACATACTTTGTTGGAAATCTGAGAACGACAACCTAAAGTTCATCTCCCTGAATAAGATGTCGTATAAGGGGAATTTGTCCGAACCAAATTCCCAACAGATGCGATCCTCTGGGCCCGGGTACTTCACCGTCCAATCGTCAGGGTCACCGACCACAGGAATTAGGCCCTCCAGATCCTGGGTATAAAGAGAAACGGTGTTTACGGGCTCGTCAGCAGCATATTCATCGACAGGCATGTCATTGACTTCGTCCCCGTCTTCCTCTTCAGAATCAACCCTGGCCGAGGTAGTTTCTTCTGAGTCCTGTGAGGATGAGGAACTCCTCCCCGTCGAAGAACTTCCTTCGAATTCAGCAGAAGACGTAGTGTCGCTCAACAAATTTTCAATCTCTATATGTATTTTCTCTTGCTGGACATCTCGACACCTGAAAAGCAGTGAAAGCAACTGTGAATTCGATGAGTCAAATCAAATCCACCCTTCCACCGCTGTTCAAGTGAAAGGGCACGCTAAGGAGCAAGGACGTTGTCCTCGGTCAAAGCCCTCATTCAAAGAGATGTCAGGGCCACGACAATGACCAGACAATCACACAAGTAAGGGGAAAATATTGACAGGACGAAACCGTCTAGTCGCAGAACGAGCATAATGTTGCGCAAAACTCCGGTTGAAGTTTAATCGGAGTTGACGAACAGAGCCATCGCGGACGGCGAAAACTAAACCTAAAAACGACGCACTCATTACCTAGGGACGGCCGTAGGGTAGCCATCATTA
Organism: Lathyrus aphaca; assembly: GCA_963966055.1. Classification (NCBI taxonomy): domain Eukaryota; kingdom Viridiplantae; phylum Streptophyta; class Magnoliopsida; order Fabales; family Fabaceae; genus Lathyrus; species Lathyrus aphaca. The sequence continues at coordinate 737,753,028 of OZ014519.1, read as the reverse complement.
CGCATTAAATGCACACATTTCCCTATACGCGGGCGTGACGCAATGTTTATACTAAACGTTTGGAATCCACGGTCAAACGACCACGTTGTACGACCAACCTCACAGACGGTCAACTATGACAAACCAGGAATGACAAAGTATCACGACTTCAGAATTACCTCGCGTACGGTCGAGCACCCTTAAGTCATCGCTTCTGTGACCGAAAGCAACGACTTAGGGGGCAACTGTTATGGACTGGACCAACGACTAAGTATGACCCAATCCTCTCTGGTCCATGAAACGACCCAATGACCCAATGTCCAGGGGACCCATCATATTAGTGGTCGTTCCACCCTCCTCGTTCTTGGTCTCTGCTCGACAACGGTAGAGACCACCCGGATTCAGCCTGGACAATTCCCGCTCGGAGGATCTTGCGCCCGACGCATCGTCCTCGCGACCAGGATGCTCGTTCGACGGTTAGTTTCTGGCAATTACTTATTTTTGGGGGATCCGCGATCCAGGCCCAAAAATAGGATCCGTAGTCATGCGCTGTGGGCTCTCTATATAAACCCTCTCATTTGAGGGGGGCAGGTAACAAATATTCATTCTCTGAACACTTTACTTGTGCTTACCATCTCCTGTGTCCGTTCTGACTTTGGCATCGGAGTACCTTGCAGATACAACTCCCCGTTCTCCTCAGCATTCGAGCAGACCTTGACCTTGGAGTCCACTTCAGCAGTCATTGGAGATTTTGATCACATGTACGATCAATAGACATTACTTATAATTGAAATAAGTACTCACCAATTAATTGCCAAAAGTAATATTGTAATTATACAACACTTCAGATTATTTTAAGCTCAATGCTATCTTGTCCCTCATGATTTTAATTTTTCAATTTTTGAGCAATTAGACCATTAAGTTTTTCTTGCAAATTCGAGTTTCTCCCGCCTCGTTTTCACCTAGAACTACACAAGACGGAAAAAAATAAATGACATGCTACTAACTCAATGCCTCATTTTCACCAAGTACTACACAAGACGAAAAAAATAATGACATGCTAGATTTAGTGGTGGAGGTTAGTATTGAGAGTGTGTTTATCTCAAGGTTCTAGTTGAGGGTTTGGTATTGAGTGTGCTTATCTCAAGGTCCTAAATTTGAATCATATTAGGTACTAATAATCCTTATGTTAAGAACCAGTCCATGGAGGCTTGGTATTGAGAGTGTGCTTATGTCCTAAATTTGAATTGTATTAAGTGCTAACAATCCTTATATTGAACCAGTCCATACAAAACTTTTCTCTAGCTTTAAACAGAGCAGAGCAGAGTCTCTACTAAGTAGGATTAATCCTCTTGAATAAGTCAATCACAAGACTGGATACTAAGATTTTAAAAAAAAATGCTACCAAATCTTATTTACACGTTACTTTTATTTCAAATTTAAAGAGAAAAATGAATGGATGAATATGATAAGAAAAGGTGAAGAACACATGAATTTAATTTACGACCAGAATATTTCAATTCCAGAAATTTATTTGTGGCTTCATATCATTATTTTATCAAGTTTAATTAAAAGATATGCAACATGAAAATAATGGTTGGATGCCATACTATTATTTAATGAGAGAATTTGGGACGAAGTACTACTAATTTGCAAATGAGAAGAAGAAAAAAAAACAAAGGGGACCCAAATTGCTCAAAATAGTAAAGAGCTAAAATCACATACAATTGTGATATTTGGGTTACAAAAATGGAAATAAGTCTTTATTTTTTCATAACTCATTACAATGTCCCAACCATGCTAGAACTCAATCAACGGTTTTCAGATAAACTAATGTATGATTTCTAAGCCAAAATTTTCACATAATTAAATATTTATACATGATTAAGAAGCCAACAGATGGAAAAGTACAACATGCTCTGGATGTATACTTGGCCTCATGCAGGACCAGAAACTTAAAATTTCAGTAGCTCTCCCTGCTTGCTACCTTGGACTATGATGCAAATCCATTGACCCTGCTCTTCAACATCCCTCGGGAAAAAAGGGTGATCAAATAAAAAATTCAACCCTAAGAGATTAAATTATACACATTTTCAAAAGGAATACAAATCAGTTTAGAGGGAGAACATGTGCAAGAAAAATATATCTTTCGACTTGTTCCCAAAATTTGATATAACCTGCACCAAAACTCGGTGACCCTTGCTGAGAAGAGGGAACTTTGCTGTCAGATAGTGAGATCTTTAAATGTGTCAAGTTTTCCGTTTGATGCGACATGTTCCACAACGTGATCGCCCAGTGAATGGCTAGAAGTACCATTTACATCGGTCTTGCATATTTGACTGAGAGCAGAGTTGGGTGTGGCAGAACTTTGACTACCCTCAAAGTATGTAGAGTATGGGAAAAACTCAGCACAGCGCACTTTCCATCCTGCAAGCAAATTTACCATTTTTAAATTTATAAAACATGGAATATGATAATGTACCTGGGGGTTTTTTACCCTTACAAATGGTAAGGCACAAGCTTTCCATACATGAATTATTATTGAAGTGGGAGATTCTTGTGATACATTACAAAGTTAACATACAGGACAGGACAGGACAGGACAGATACAAGTATATAAACAAATATAATTTTGGTAAAATTAACGATAATAATGCTTGTAGCAAATATTTCCTTGTTCTTTTATATAAAAAAATCTAGTTCTCCCTACAGCAATTACTGATTTGTTAATCTTGGGAACAAATAAAGGAACATAAATAAGTCCCGATGATACTTACTCAATGCAGCATCCTGATCCTTAAGAACTGATCCAAGAAGTTTATGAACTGCAATACAGTCTTTAAGTCTCCATTCCGGGATTGGTCCAAGTGCGCCATTTCTATTAGAGGAAAATATTGCATGCTTAATTACCATATGACATATTAGAAAGCTAAACTTGAGTCCAGACCAGAGAAGTTATAAAGGAGAGAAAAATCTATAAACATGTAGCCACACAATCACAAAAACACACATCAAAATCCCAGAATTCTAGAATAAAGGTTTTTATAATAAAAATTATAGAATAAGCTATGTTCAACATATTTGAACATTTGTTTCATTTAATTTAAACCATTTTTCAATTTCTCGATATAGATATTTCTCACTAGTTTGTAGTTTATTTTGATCTAGTATTTATTACCCATTTTCCAGAGGACTCTTGTTTTATTCCTTTAACAATAGAGAACCTTTCAAATAAAAATAGAAACTGGACAATAGATTGCTATCTAGAAATGATGAGTGGAAAACCAACTCTTCACATTTGTCTTCATCTCCAAAACACTGAATCATCTCACCTACAGTCATTCTCTAAAACTATCAGGCATAAATTTTGAATCTATGTTAGAGTGAAACTATCCTGTCATGTTTCACTCATTGTTGGGAGACTCACATGAAAAGGAAGGCTAGGTACCACATCTAGTCAGCAAAACTAACTCTTCACACTTGTCTTCATCTCTGAAACACTGAATTATCTCACCTACAGTCATTCTCTAAAACTATATGGCATATATTTTTTATCTATGTGACAATAAAAGTTGAAACTATCCTGTCATCTTTCACTCATTATTGGGAGACACGTGTGAAAAGGAAGGCTCAGTACCACATCTAGTCAGCAAAACGAAATTAGAAAGCTGATCCATAGCCAAACCATGATATATGAAACCTTACTGATCCAAAATAAACTGTTTTGCATCACATGCCAGTGACATATAAGTTTGAAGACCGACGGCAGAATATACTAAGTAGATGTTTTAAGAACATTACCTTGACACGAGGTTATTTGTTGACCCTTCAATCAACTTGACAGCCTCGGACCTTCTATTGGGATCTAAAATGTACACCATTTCACCAACAGCAGCTCTATGCATCAAAGAACCTGCAAACAAGATGGGAAAAAACACAAGAAACCTTCAAAATCAAAACATGAATCCCAGATTCACATACAAATGTTCATAGCATATCGAGTATAAACCTTCATGTTTTTCAAGGAAAAGATTATTTGCCTCAAGCAAAGATTTTCCGTGCAGCTGACTGCTTACAATGAATAAAGGAGAAAGTTAGAATTGTTGAAGTTATGGCAGGCATTAAATCATGAATTAATCTAAAAGAGCTGTAATATGATTGATCACACTTAAAGACGATACAAGAAAAGTGTAATAGTAGCAGTATAGAACCTTATAGTTTGGCGCTCAGCTTCTAAAACACTCCAAACGAGTTTCTCACCATCAGTCACGGGAGTATTCATGGATCCCACTTTATGGAAGAATTTAATCTGTAACGTATGGATTTAGAAATGAATGACAACAGAAAGATAATGCATTTCCTTGGTAGATAAAAGAACAAAATCGCAATAGAGAGAGGATCTTAAGAGAGAACAATTTATTCAAAGAAATAGGACAAAAAAGAAGGGGAGGAAGGAGAGGACTATTCCAAGTTCAATGAATATGATTTTTTGAGTACCCCATCTGTCACATTCTAAAAAAATACAATTTAAAAAGATGATCTGCAGTGGAAGGATATTAGACAGCAGATATTATGTAATATCTTGATGCTGGTAAAACATAAATAACCTAAACCTTCTAACCCCGCTAACATAAATTCAATTGTTTTTCAGAAGAAAACATACCAAGCAACGATGAGAATCAGGGTGTTCAGCATCCAATCTCAGCAATTGCTTTACAGCCTACAAATAGAAAGATAAAGAATGATACCTGAATGACCGGCATACATTTGAAACTAGCTTTAATGTCTAGGAAAGCAACCTTAATAAATTACTGTAAGCCAGAAATCAGATGCTGGACCAAAATCTAGGCACCTAGTTTTTTTAACAGATTAATACCTGGAAGGCTAGCAAAATCTTCTGTTTTCTCATGTATAATTCAAAAGAGAGCAAGTGTGTTTCCAAAGAATCAGGTGAATTTTTCTGCAGCAATTTCAAGTATTTTGTGGCTTCCAACAATGGATCTTCTACCTATGGAGAACAAAATTGCAAAAGAAATAATATCAGTCTTAATAATTATGATAACAAGTTTTCATCAGAAAAATTTCCAGGGAATGGTCCACATGATTTTTTTTCACAAAGCATTTCCCTGACAAAGTAGTATTTGATAAACCAAATACTTTAATCAACTACATTGATGTTAGGTCTTCACAGTTTAGTTATGACAAGTTGCATAGTAATGATGAAACTGTTAAAGCTGGTAGCAGGTTTCCAAAACAACCAAGTACAAGCAATTTTTCTCAGAATAGTATCCAAATCAAATGTTGTTTGAGGAATTTTTCTCAGAATAGTATCCAAATCAAATCAAATGTTGTTTGGAATAAGAGAGATTTGTTAGATCTTATATTATATATAATAAAGTCATTTATGGATCTTCACCTAACATGTGGGGATTTTGGAAAAGAGCTTAACAAGGTATCAGAGATGCTATGAACAAGTCCTAATCATTATTGTCTTCATTCCTAATTGGAAAAAATGTCAACTTATAGTAGAGTGTGCATGAGCATTGTCCATAATCTGCACTTAAAAGGTCCAAGATCTTTTGCATAAGGGGCCATGTTATGTAAGAAAGAAAAAAAGCCTGATTTATTAGTTGCGAAATTTTGGGAGAATTGGTTCTTAACAGATCTTACTTATCTTCCAGGTGAATTTACAGAGGAAAGTTTGATTTTGTATAATTGTGAAATTTAAAACAGGTCTCCATGTTGGATACAGAATGCAAATATAAGAACGTTAATGGCAATATATGTATTGAAATTTAACCTGCAACAACTTTTCACCCCGAGGATCGGGATCTACAGGTTTTGTATGACGTTTCCCAGACTTTGATATCCCACTAGCATTTGATTCTTCATTTTTCTCTTCTGCCTCCTATAAAAGAAATAAATCAGTACCACGAATACTTCCGCAGCAAGAAGTTCAATAGAAGGTACGTAAATTATTAATACTTTTTTTGCTCTTGCTTCTGCCTTTCTCTGTTTTTGCCTCAGTTTCTTTTTCTGAGCAGGAAGCAATTTAGACATTTCACTATCCTCCTCATCAGTTGACTTTGGAGGAGAGTCATGCAATTTTATATAACATCTGCAGCAGAAAGCGTTATATCCTCACAAGATCAGAAAGTGCATTCGTTTATACAAAATTAAAACTGGACTGTTATGAAAGTCCCAAAAGGAGATTGTTTTAAGCCACAAATTATGAGCACACACCAAATGTTATGCAAAAATAAGAAAACTCTTGACTTTATGAGAATCAAGCCAAAGAAACTGTTAGAAAATAGAAATATAATATAATATATTCCTGTGTATTCAATTTTTGAATAATTAGTTCATGAAATGATATCAAAGCCTCTATATAATCAAGTGGTCTAAGTTTTATCCCAGTAATCTCCACCCTTCAAGTAAGAAGTTGAATTTCTACACATGATAAGTAGACCAAAGCGTTGTCCACGATTCAAATTCGAAGGGCTTTTGCTAGAGAAGACATGTTAAAAATATGAGATAAAGACATTTGTGTCTTCAATTAAATAGTTTAAGCTTATGAGACAATTGTCTTTATGACCGGAAAAATTGGGGGAAAACTTGCTGTTCAGGTTCCAGATGCAATTTGCAACCCAAGTGTAGCAATAAGATGAATGCATATAACCCACAAAGCACCGCATAACACTAACTAGCATATAAAACAACTCATACAGTAAACCAATCAAATTAAATACAACAAACATTCACCTGATAGCTCCAGCAGCCGCTTTACGAAAATATGCATGTGAATGCAATCTGTCTTGAAATTGAAGCATTTCCACATATGTACGCAATGTCATTTTCCTTAAGCAGTATGAATGAAAATCAAATTGGTCTTCAGTAATATCTGCATAATGCTTCTCCACTGCTAAGAATTTTTTTAGAGACAGTCCAAGATCCCCTTGGCGGAAGTAGCTTTCAGCAGAGGCAAGCTCATACCTTCCAAGGATAGATGATGCAATCAGAGTTACACATAATGAAACCCTAACATTGTGAAGACAGTAAAGACATACCACATGCACTGCATGTCATGGAGGTTGTTGTGTTGATCCCCATCTTTTGTGAATAGCACGGCAGTTTTTTCTGCCAAAACCATCTGAATATCAAGGGAATTATAGACAAAAGAAATGTCAGAAATAGGCAACAGAAAAAGCAACCCGAGTTACAAAACTGAATGAAGCTAGAATGAAATTCAAAGAAATAGATTAAAAAAAACCTGATCAGCCTGCAGCATGCGCTTCACACAATCACTATTAACATAACGATCGCCGAGATCCATACACCTAGCTTCATCTGCCAATGCAGCAGCAGCAGCCAAATCACCAGCATGCTTCAGTATCCGACTCTGTATTCAAAAACATGCAACGATTATACAACAGTTATTCAGTATGCTTTACTGTCAGAGCAAATTATTATCATTACTAAAGCCAACTGCATCAACTCATTCTCACTCTTTGATATGAACACAACTCTTATGTAATCATTCAATCTGCTACCCTTTTCTTGGTCATAAAAATACAACCAAGTAGCCTTCAGTAAACCTGTTCAACTTTATTCAACCTAAAAACCACTGTTTAAGCTTTAAAAACCTCAGACTCTTGGGGCATTCATTGCATGGCATCAGAGTAGTTTCTATGATACAATAAATATCATATATTTTACAAAAACAGAAAATCAAATAGTTTTCTAATGTAAAGTTCATTTTCAATACCTGCAAATTAATTTGTTGGATCAGACATGGTATTTTTTATCATATTTTTGTTTGATATGTAGAGCAAAATGCTAACTTATCTCAAAGGTTTAGCCCAAAGAAAAGAAAAGAAAGGCATATCAAAATGCAATATTTCACAGTAACTGCATTTCCTAGTGTAGCAAGTCTCTATAAATTACTTCTACTATTTACACTTGCCAAAGATAATTTGGAAAACCATACAGAAAAGTGTCCTTTAATTAAAATATTTTGTTGACTGGAATATAAAGATATACATACAGACAATTATAGCAAGAGAATATGTAGGAATGAAATATCTCTGAAACAATTAGAAAGCTAATTATAAATAAACCTTTGCAGAATATAGATCAATGACGGTAGGTGTATGTTCTATAGCCTCATTAATTTTAGAAAGTGCGATTTCATATTGACCCCGCCTGTCATAATGCTGCACCAATAAAATTTTACAGAATAAGAAAAACAAAAAAGAAAATGGAGGAGTCCAAACAAAATGAATTTAAAAAAATCCCCAAAAATAGTAAAAAACCTGAGCCAACAAGAACAAAGTCCACATAAAAGTTGATGGTGGCTCTTTTTCCACTCTGTATACAAGATAGATATAATTAGTGATCCAGCACAAGATAAAAGCGCAGCAGCATTTAAATTTCATTGTCAACTATAGGTCTTGGCTATAGTATTTTAACCGGAAAGTATTTTCATGGGCTCTTTTTCCACCGGATAGACTTATAGCAACTTTTTATTTAGCCAATTTGACTATTTCTCCCCCTAGATTTGCATTATTTATTTCTTTTTTTCTGAAAAAATTTCTTCTTTCAACAAAAACTATAAGGCTAAGAGCTTTTGTTGTTTCATTTAAGAGAGTAGCTGAGATTTTTCAGAAAGTGCATATCTTGGTAATGAAGTCCACGTTATATTTGTGGCATGTAAAACCACTTTTTTCGGTAACCAAACAAATAATTCAGATAGTCATTTACAAAAATAGCTACTTCAGCAACTTACAAAAATATTCTTTAAAATAAGTTAGATGCTGCACGTATCAATGTTCTCTTTTTTTCCGCTGATGTTCAATAGCTTAGTAAAGTAACATTTCTGATATGCAGTAGTTAGCAAGCCAACCTAAGGGAATTTAAGTATAAAAAATAAAATAAAAACACAATATCATTAATGCAATACTCGGCTAATCCTTCCGAAGTAAAGCACTAAAGATTTTGCATAAAATTGAAATTAAAATTTGTGAGGGAATAATGAATTCAGAAAGAGATGCCCCACGTGATATATTAACATAAGCACTAATTTTGATTTTGTGAAAAACAGAATGAAAAAAAAAAGTATTCAGCTTCCCTTGAACCACATGAACCCCGTAATCATAACTCTTATGCTACACACAGTTGTTGAATGACTAACTGTGTACTATATCTTACCTCCCAGGGTATTGACCAGTCAGCCTAATAGAATTCTCTAACTCAAGAATAAGTTGTTCCAAAATGTCTGCCTGGAGAAAAATCAGAATCCACAAAATCAGAAACAGTATTTTCTACCACCAAAATATACAATACAATACAATAATAAGACAAGCCAAAATATTTAAAGACAAATTTAAGTAATAAAACTAACCTTCCCAGGGTGATTGTATAATGAAGAAAGATCCGAGAATAGAGATGGAACTCCCTAGAAATGGAACAAAATCACATTTTAATTTTGAAGCTAGGTAACGAGGCAGAACATTATACCAAACAGGCTGTGTGTATACCTTAGTTAGAAGAGGTCTAATATAATTATCTGCTGCTTCTCGAAACCTATCACCTTGAAGAAAATCTAGTGGTATTCTCTGACAAAAATAATAATATCAGATTTGTTCATTAAAAAAAAAATAGGCACCGCACTAAATTACTAAGTGATGATTGTTATGTATGATGATGAAGGCAGACTATTTATTAAAGTAAAAGTATATGTAATGGAATAAAAGTATTGACTGCACTACCTTAACAGCAGATGACCACTTAAATTGCTGCCCAAGTGTTTTGTACAAGGTATCTAACCGATCTATTTCATCAGGAGAAAAATGGCCATTCGCTGAATATAATCCTACACATTGTTGAAGCCCTTCATAATATCTGAGCATCAACATGAAGCACAAATAATTACTTGTCTTTCTATGAATCAGTAAGACAACGGACGAGAAAAAGTACAGACTAACAGGAAAAGAACTATTATACAATTATTTTGCCTCATATCTTTAAAATGATCAAAACACGCTATAACCCAAAACACTTCAGAGATGTTTAAAGCAGCTGAATAGTAAAATGAAACGTGAAACTTTTCTCTCACGCTTTGCTTCCGCAAATCAGCATTATCAAAGACAAAGTGCATACAGGTACAACATAAAAAGTTAATGCATCTGAGATAAAGTTATCCTATTATGTGTTTGGCTAATGCAAAAAGGAAACAATAATAGTGGAAGAATATAAAGAAGAAATACTTCTAGACATGCAAACCTAAAAATAGTAGCCAGAAAGTTCACCTATAATTGTCCGGATTCATGGAAAGCAGTGTCTGGTACAATTTCTCGGCTTCTTCTAAGCGACCAAGCTTGACTAACAGTGAAACCTCTTGTTCTTTATATCCAAGCTTATCAATCTGAAAAGATATAATCCGAAAAAAGTAACAAAATCATGCCTTTCAAGAATAACAAGCTCATTCTAAAATTATCTCAGTAAATAAAACTCGTACGATTTTTGATTCCTTCTTCTGCAACTCCTCAAAAGCTCTCTCAAAAAATCCACATTCCTCTAACAATGAGACCTGGACAAAGATGTTTTGTGCAGAAAATCACCATATGAGGGCAATATTTAATAGTCATATTAGAATAATGTGAAAGACTTCATATCCATAATCCCAAAACATGCCCAAGAAACAGCAGAGTGATAACATTAAAACAAAATATAACTTGACTAGAGTCAGCTGAGAAAGGTTCATTTTATAGTGACCGGGATGCATAAGGCCATCATGGGCATTTACTAAAGCTCGCAAATGGTAGAAGGCAATTAAAAATCCTGTAATGTTTATAGCAAAATCTAATAGTGGCAAAAGTTACATTTAACAATAAAAAAAATGCAAATAGGCTTTTTGCAATCAACAAGAAAAAACTGTAGACAATAGCCAGCGGAAAGACCTTGTATAAAAGCATTTCTCCATGCTCAATCCGTTCATTTTCTGGAGGATAATCATCTTCTAATGTCCCTTCATATGCTTCCAGAATTTCAATAGCTTTTGATGCACTGTTTCACATTTGAAGTTCAGTACAACAAATAACTAAAATAAAATTTTCAAAGATTGCCATTTCAACAGCACGATCGATGATACCAAGGCCAGGGTACTGGCATGATAGATTAAAAAAAAGACATTTACACCTTTCTATGCACCATTTCTGCATATAAAAAATGGAACAGAAAAGCTGAAAAAAGGCATTAGAAAATAGTTCTTCACCATAATTTGACCACTCTAGTATTCAGTTGTTATCGGAACATAACGATAAAATCTTTGAATTTTTATTTTAATAAAGTTTACTAAATATCTGAAAGAAAGTATCTACCAGAAATTATATAAGATTTGTTTTATCTGAATCATGGATCATATGGTATAACAACTTAAATGTTTCAAATTACTATTGTTCATATTACGGTCACAAATTACTGAAGTATAACAATGTGTAAGTTACATATATGTTCTATATAAATCACAAATTACTGAAGTATAACAATGTGTAAGTTACATATATGTTCTATATAAATCTAAGTAACGTAAAATTTGAGCAAATGTTCTGTTCTGATATAGTAGAGGGCTTCAACAGTATTTCAGAAAATGTGTCCCCTAACCTAACTGTCATTAACCCTATGAACATGAAAAATAACAAAAGAAAGCTCTTTTATTGATCCTTATCTCAATAAACCTCGCATATAATAATAACATGTTTGCAACAGGTAGAATATGAGACTAGTGTCTGATATAGTTTGAACCTAACAAATTGTTATACTTAATGATCCATCATTAAAATAAAATAAATCTTTAATAATTTGAAGTAGATAATTCCTCATATAAATTTTTAGCAAACTTTCATATATTTAAATTTTCAAAGATTACACTAGTCAGACTACATAACTTGAACCCTAATCAACTTTAGAGTCTAATACTTTAGCCTTCGGGTGCATGATGAATTATCTGGTTTTGAATGTTACGGTTTCACATTTTAAACAAGTTAACGTGTGAAAGATGCATTATGTGCTATGTTTAAATAATGTCATGAATGTAATTCATAATAAATTAGGAAATTGGCTTGCCAAATTGCTATTTGATTAACAATATATATATATATATATATATATATATATATATATATATATATATATATATATATATATATACACACACACACACACACGCACACGCACACGCGCACACACACTAAACATAGTAAACACCGTGAATGTAAATATGAGAATGTCATGAACCAACTCTCCCTAGGGTTGAAGTCGTAAAGTGAAGCCGCGTGAATAGTTGTCTAACACACTCTTCAGTCAGCAGTCCTTTGTACTGAAATTTCAGATAACATCTCACTGTGGACCCCATTGCAATATAAAGAAAGGAGAGGCGACCAAGGTGTAATTAATATTTTGGGTTGATCTTCTCTATCTCATATTTCCATTATCTTAGGTCCCTTGCTTCCCAATGTGTAATATGTATCATAAAAAAACTTGTAACTAATCTCATAATATATCAACTGAAAAGAATCAATAAATTAAAGGCAAACAAAAGAAGGTATGTGACTACTATTTAGTATAAAGGCAGCTCAAGCAATCATCACTAGAAAAAACCATTTAATTATATGTAAACTAGAATCATACTTAGAGTTCAAATGATGTGAAACAGCAAATCCAATCCAGTTCATGCGATGATTTGACTTGAGAGTCAAAAGTTGTTGCCTCGTCTCAACAAAGCCAGCTAAATCTCGCATTTGAGCCTGTGTATGAGAAAAGTAAATAAAATCACATCATACGTAAGAAATAAGTACATCATAGAAGAATCCATTAAGTGTGTGGTTGTGCATTATGAAATATGATGGTAAAATGTCATTGCAAAACATTTGTTAGCTCCAGACACCAGTATGTGATGAGAGAACCCTCCTATGGCGTGGCCTTTGCTTATGCATTTGAAGATTACAATGGGAAAAGGTTTGAGAAATATTTTTTTATGTTCGCCTTTATGTTTAATAATCCAGCATAAGTTCAATGACAATATTCTAGAAAAATTCTACATGAGACTTATCCCGAACTCAAAAAGATGATAAGACAGTAGCATTTATTTATGATTACTGACTTAAGTACCCACAAACGTCACCAAAAATCATAAACAACTTTAGATAGGAAATTGCAGCGTCATAAAAATCATGATATGATAGGAACAGAGTTCACTAACAAATGTTTTCCATATTAAAGTGACCAACACCCACATGAAGAAATATGTTTATTAAAGTGAGATATGAGAGAGAAAAGAGAGAATAGAGAAACTGATTCTATTATTATTGAATAGGAATGGAGCATGATGCTTTATTTATACAAGAGGAGTTGAACATTCAAGAGTTGAATCATTCAAGCTCTCATTTAAGGAAAACTATTCTTATTCTATTAAATTAAGGCTAGCCTTAATTATTCTATAGTGCTGATTTTTCATATCCTAAGACATAACTCTAATACTCCCCCACAAGCTCAAGGTGGCTGCAAAGGCTGACTTGATAGGAACAGAGTTCACTAACAAATGTTTTCCATATTAAAGTGACCAACACCCACATGAAGAAATATGTTTATTAAAGTGAGATATGAGAGAGAAAAGAGAGAAAGCTAAAAGAGAGAATAGAGAAACTGATTCTATTATTATTGAATAGGAATGGAGCATGATGCTTTATTTATACAAGAGGAGTTGAACATTCAAGAGTTGAATCATTCAAGCTCTCATTTAAGGAAAACTATTCTTATTATTAAATTAAGGCTAGCCTTAATTATTCTATAGTGTTGATTTTTCATATCCTAAGACATAACTCTAATACTCCCCCACAAGCTCAAGGTGGCTGCAAAGGCTGACTTGAGGCAGACAGGTTGAGCTTGCTGCTGAGCTCCATAAATCTTGAACTTGAGAGAGGTTTGGTGAGGATGTCAGCCTTCTGGTCAACACCAAGAATGTGGCAGACAGTGAGAGACTTATTAAAGACCTTTTCTCTTACAAAAAAGAGGTCAATTTCCATATGCTTTGTTCTTGCATGAAGAACAGGGTTATGAGCCATAGCAACTGTGCTTTGGTTGTCACAATAGATGGCTGGAGTTGTCAAGGGAATTTTTAGTTCAGTTAGCAAAGTTTGAACCCATAAAACTTCAGCTGTGGTGTGAGCCAAGCTGCGATACTCTGCCTCAGCACCAGAACGAGCAACAACAATTTGCTTTTTGGACCACCAAGAGACCAAATTAGGGCCTAAGTACACAGCTGAGCCAGAGGTGGATCTTCTATCATCTGGGTCAGCAGCCCAGTCAGCGTCACAATAGGCCTGCAGAGAAAACGGAACAGTGGAGGCAGGAGTGAACAATAAACCAGAGGTGATAGTGTCTTTTAGGTAGCGCAAAATACGCTTGACAGTGCCATGAATTGACATACTTTGTTAACAGCATAGCAGATTTTTGGGCGTGTGATTGTTGCATACTGCAGGGCCCCTACAATGGACCTGTAGTGAGAGGCATCAGACAAGGCAACAAACCCTGTTTTGATGAGTTTGGTTGTGGATGTCATAGGAGTAGCAACTGGATTAGAATTCTCCATATCAGTTTTGATTAGCAAGTCCCTTAGGTACTTAGATTGAGTGAGAAGGAGATTACCATTGGACAGTTTCTTCACCTCAAGGCCCAGAAAATAATCCAAGTCATCAAGTTGTTTGAGAGCAAACACATGATTTAGTTGTTGAATAACTTGCTTGATGGGAGGAGGAGAGTTTCCTGTGATGATTATATCATCAACATAAACCAGCATATAAATGACAGCACTGTGATGCTTGTAGATGAACAGTGAAGCATCACACTTGCTGTTCAGAAAGTCAAAGGATAAAAGAGTGGTTTTGAGTCTTTCAAACCATTGTCTGGGGCCTGTTTGAGGCCATACAAGGCCTTGTGCAAGTGACAAACCAAAGATGAATTAGGGGCAGTAAATCCAGGGGGTTGCATCATAGACCTCCTCTTCAAGAATGCCATTTAAAAAGGCATTGTTTATATCCAACTGTTGTAGAGGCCAATTGTAAGTGAGAGCAAGAGTCAAAATAATTCTAATTGTGACCGGTTTAATAACAGAGGAGAAAGTTTCATTAAAGTCAAATCCATGGACTTGATGGAACCCCTTAGCAACAAGCCTAGCTTTGTACTTACTTAATGTCCCATCAGCATTTTCTTTTACACGAAAAACCCACTTGCAGCCTATTGCTTTCCTGTTAGTAGGCAGTGGTACCAAAGACCAAGTGTTGTTCCTTATCAAGGCATCATACTCCTCTTGCATAGAGGCAAACCACTTGGGATCTTGGAGAGCAGTTTTAACACTCTTAGGCTCAGAATTGACAAGAAAAATGGAAGGATTTAGACGAGGTAAGGGTACACCGAATTTAGTTCTAGTAGTCATAGGATGAGTATTGGTGGGGAGAGATTGAAGGTTAGGATCCCTAGGAGCAGAAATAGAAGATGATGATGATGAAGTGGTAGTAGTAGACTGATTGTTGGCATTTGAAAAGGGTGAAGGAGTAGGATTAGTGTTGGCTGTTTGTGTTACAGGGGTGGCTGACACAGAGGTAATAGGTGTGTGGCTGGAATTGGATTGAGAAGAAGAGGAGTGTGAGGTAGTGGAAGCAGTAGGAATGGGAAAAACATTAGGGAGAGCTTGTGTGTTAAGGGTTACTTTAGATGAGGAGGAGGATGGAATGGTTGATGAGGGGAGAGAAACATTAGAGAAAAAAAGATCATTGTAAGGAAATTTGGACTCATTGAAAAGAACATCTTTAGAGATGAATATTCTACCACTTGGGGAGAGACATTTGTAACCTTTGTGAGATGTAGAGTACCCTAGAAAAAGGCACTCATGGGATCTAAAGTCAAATTTCTGAGAGTTGTATAGACGAACGAGAGGAAAACAAACACACCCAAAGACTTTGAGGAATTTATAGTCAGGATTTTGATTGAAAAGGACAGCATATGGTATACGTTGATTGAGAGACGTGGTGGGTAACCTATTTATTAGGTAGACAGCAGTTAAAAAGGCATGATCCCAAAATTTTAGCGGTAAAGAGGCATGACTCAAGAGGGTTAAACCAAGGTCAACAATGTGTCTATGCTTTCTCTCCACTACACCATTTTGGTGATGAGTGTGAGGGCAAATTAGACGATGAATAATGCCAAGATCAAAAAGAAACTTTGTAAATGGGCGAAATTCACCACCCCGATCAGTTTGGACAGATTTAATAGGGAATCCAAATTGTAATTCAGCCATGACTTTGAATTGTTTAAAGATAGTTAAGGCTTCAGATTTATTTTTGAGCAAATAGATCCAAGTAAATCTAGTGTATGCATCAACAAAGGTGATGTAGTAGGTAAAATTTTGGGAGGATTTGACTGGGGCAGGACCCCATAGGTCACTGAAAATTAATTCAAGAGGAGAGTGATATTGAGTTTGTGACTATGGGGAGTGCAACCTATGTGCCTTTCCCATACAGCATACAGAACAAAAGACAGATTCAGCTTTATTAGAATAAGGAATATTACATTGAGCTAAAACAAGTCTCATAGTATTAGAATTTGGATGACCAAGGCGTAAATGCCAAGTATGTTGAGAATTATATGAGTTATTAGTTGATACATTTTGATTAGAAACTGAAATCCTATCATTAGTGCTGAAATCAGCTTTTGAGACAGGAGCATTAGAGTCTAAGGTGAGACATAAGACTTGACTTGTTGAAGGATACTTAAGAAGCTGAAACTCAAAGAAAACTCTATTATCAAGACAGAATTTGCTAACACTTATCAGGTTCTTTGTAATAGAAGGAACAAGCAGTAAATTATGAAGAGCTAATGGAGTGTTAGGTTTAGAATGAGAGAAAAAATAAGAAGAGCCTGAAGAGTGAATGTGCAAACCTTGACCATTACCAATGAAGATCTGATCCGGACCTTCAAAAGGTGTGGTTTGCTGTATGTTTTGAGAGGCATTGGTAACATGATAAGAAGCTCCTGAGTCTGGGAACCAGGCACTGCTTGGAACTGAAGTTTTGTTAGCAATCATAGCATTGGGAGTGATTTGTGACTTAGGAACAGGGAGAGGAGCAAGTCTTGGTTGATAGCTTGGGCGTGACCAAGTGTTAACCGTGGGCTGAGCAAACTGAGGTCCACCAATTGGTTGATACGGATTGTAGAAATTTTGCTGGTTCATTGTTTGAAAATCAGTCGGTATGTTAGGTTGAAACTGTTGATTGAACCTGTGATAGCAGTTAGCAGCAAGGTGACCATATTTGAAGCAAACTTGACATTGAATGTTGTTGAACCTACCTCTCCCACGGCCGCATCCACCACCACGGCCAGATGCACGACCTCCTCTTGAATAGGTTGGATTAAAGGTTGAATTCACAGCTTGTTCAGTGTTCTTGTTATTGGATTTATCAGTTTCAGATTGAGGATTGGCTTGAGTGAGATTCACTAAGGCAGCCACCTCCATTTGAGAGTGTTTCTTATACTTGTTGAATCTCATCTCATGAGCAAGAAGAAGAGCTTCAACTTCTTCAAGTTCTACTGAATCAAACTTGCTTTCAAAGACTGAAATAACAGAGGCAAAATCTTGAGGAAGACCTTCAAGAATCACATCAATGTGTTGCTGATCTGGAACTGGATCTCCTACTGAAGCAAGCGCATCAACAAGAACTTTGATGCGAACCAGATAATCACCAACAGATTTGTCTTCAAGTGTTGTAGATCTGAGTTCCGCTCGTAGTTGTCTTGCTTTCGCACGTGTAAGCTTTTGAAAATGCGCAAGAATACGTTCCCAGAGCTCGTAGGAATGAACGCATCCAAGAACACGTGAAAGAATCAAAGGTGAAAGCGTGGATTGAAGCCACGTCATAAGCCACTGATCTTGCGTAATCCAGGTGCGATACGCAGGATTCTCACGAGCAGCTGCACGATCTTCATCAGTTAGGTATTGATTCGGTATGTCACGAAGGTAAAGGTAGTTTTGAAGATTATTCGCGTTAACGAAAGGATCTACTTGTTGGCGCCAAAGTAGAAAATTCTTCTCATCAAGTTTTTCTATGATTTTGAGTTGGAATGACATAGATGTTGTAGTTACCGGAGTCGCTGCCATGGATAGAACCGAAGCTCTATGATACCATATTAAAGTGAGATATGAGAGAGAAAAGAGAGAAAGCTAAAAGAGAGAATAGAGAAACTGATTCTATTATTATTGAATAGGAATGGAGCATGATGCTCTATTTATACAAGAGGAGTTGAATATTCAAGAGTTGAATCATTCAAGCTCTCATTTAAGGAAAATTATTCTTATTCTATTAAATTAAGGCTAGCCTTAATTATTCTATACTGCTGATTTTTCATATCCTAAGACATAACTCTAATAATGTTTATGTTCAGAAAACTTAGATATGAATTATGATGCTAGTAAAATAATACCCACACCCACATTAACTTCATTGTAGAGAAAGAGATGAGAAAATTCATAAATTAACAACTGCTAAATAAACCAAATAAAAGCAAAATGATTTAAAGTGCTACCTGTAATAGAGATAGGTCACGTAAGATTTCAATATTGTCAGGATCTATCCTTAGTGCATTTCGATAGCACTTGATAGCTTCCCTGTATTCTCTGTCCGACCGATAGAGAAGACCATAAACATGCCAGCAAACATGACTCTTAAGGTCATTCTGCAGCAGAGCAAAAATTAAGCTTGGAGCATCCGATAAAAATAATGTTGAAAGATTGATAGGTTGTGCAAAACCAAAAGCAGCATACCTTCAATCCTTGACGAACCAGTTCATACGCTTCAGATTTACGATCCATGCAATTTAATGTCAAACCCTTCATCGATAAAGTTTCTATCAACCAGAAGGGGGCAACAGACACATCATAAGACAAACGCCCAAATAAACATAATAATTAAGAAATGGAAAGAGGAGAACTTAAGTAAAAAAAAAACATAGGTATTTTGTGTTTCTCAAACGTACAATAAGGAGATAAAAGTATTCAAAATAAGAAAGTTAAAGCTTGCAATAGCAATTATTGATAAAGCATACCTCCATGATCTGGATATTTTTTCAAAATGGCATCGGCTGCTTTGAGACCCTTTTTGTATTGTTTGGTTTCATAGGATTTCTGCAGCAAAATAACAAAGAAACTCAAGCACCAATTAACAGTAAATTTCCCACTCCCAGATTGGTTAAAATTGCATTTCACTTACTCATAAATTACCAATAACCAGGATTACCAAACTAGATTACATATAATTATAAGCACGCATTTGCTTTCTTATTTCTTACAAAGAAAACCAAAATCCAACATCGAACATGATTACTAGAAAACAGAGATAATCCTAGAGTTAAATCTGTTTATCTCGAGAAACTAAACACATTCTTCAAATGAGACAGAGTAGCATCAATAATCATTCAGAAGCTTCTGTCTCATTCAAATCCAAGTAGCATCTTTGTTTCATTTCATTCCCTTATAATCATTTCAAAAAATATACATATATAGTCATTATCTATATGTATTCAATGGCAGAAGCAAATTATTAAGTCAGTTAATCTACAAACACATTGATAAAATGATAAAATGATAAATTGATACATATTAATTAAATAAAACTAGTTCATCCATAATCTCAGTGAAAACCTTCAAAGTCAAAGCAACACAAAACAGCACGAATTAACACTACCTACACCGATTCATTCAATTTCATCAATTTCTATAAACTATTTAAAGTAAATTACAAGCAAGTAAAGCAAGTATAAGAAAGTTAACAAAATCTAGGGTTTATAAGATAACAAATAAAGAAGCATGAGAAAGTGAAAGAAGCTGGATCGAGCGAAGAAGAGAACGAAAGCTTTACCACAATGAGTTTGAAGAGGTTGGCCTCTTTGGGAGGAAGAGTAGCACCCATGGTTGACG
The DNA here is from genome assembly GCA_963966055.1 of Lathyrus aphaca. NCBI lineage: Eukaryota > Viridiplantae > Streptophyta > Magnoliopsida > Fabales > Fabaceae > Lathyrus > Lathyrus aphaca. Next base: position 737,733,026 of record OZ014519.1, on the reverse strand, counting down.
TAGCCGGAGGGTGAGTGAGCGAGTTGGGAAGAGCGAGTTGCGATAGAGAGCGAAACGAAAAACAAAGGGGTTTATGATTATGGTTGAGGTGAGAGTGATGGTGAATTGGTGAGAGTGAATTTGAAGTGTGAAATTGAGAATCTGGATGGCGTTTTTGTTGTGAAGTGAAGGTAGGGAGAGACACTGCAGCGTGCAACCCTACTACTCTTCTCAATAGCACCAACCAAGGAATCTATAATGCAACTAGTATTTCACTGCGTGGGTGCTTTTGTCTTTGTAAATAAATAACTTCATTCACCCAATATTACTACTAACATAAATTAAAAAAAGGTTTAAAAGTTATTACTCCATAGATTTATTTGTCTCGAATCCATTTTATTAGTAATAACAATTAATTCAACAAATATAGATTATCTCCTTTTCTTTTTTTGAAATAGTAAGTGTTAATTACATAGAGATCACATATTCAATTTGAAAAAGATGATAATATTACTTGAGTTCTAAAAATGTGTCCTAATTCGTCAGAAAAAAATATTTGATTGTTGTTGAATTGTAATTTTTTATGTTGAAGTAGATTGTTCGACAAGGGTAAGGAAGTTGTCGAATAACCTAATGTATATATGTTAAAACACCTAGTTGTCGAAGTATCGAGGAATTAGTCTCGATATGGATTTTTGTCTTAAACCTAATTTTGTAGAGTTAGAAGGATTAGATATTTTGGACCTTTTGTTTTTGGGATTTGCTTAGGAAGCAAACAAGCCAAATCTATAAATAGGATTTAACCTCTGTTATTGTAACATGATTCACTTGAATAAAATTGTTGTCTTGAGAGCAGAAAGTTACTCTGCAAAATTCTTCTTCCCAAATTCAATTTTCTTTTGTTATTTTCATCGTCATTGTGCATAATACAATCTTTCAACCAAGGTTGGTTGACTCACTTATGTGAAGAGTGGAGAACAATGGGGGATTCAATCGTTGTGATTGAATTTTATTCATCAAGATTGAATCGAAATTACTCAAGATATTGTGTTTAATTCCAACATATGGTATCTAGAGCATTGGTTGAGCGATTCGTAGGAAGAAAGACACGATGGCAATGGAGATGAAGCATCTGAATGGATATTTTCCTACGAGTCTCCCAATTCTGAAAGGTCAGAATTATGAGAATCAGTGTAAATAGATGAAGGTTGTTTTATGTTGTCAATATCTTTGGGATCTCGTGAAGGAATGAGTAACACCACTTGCAGAAAACGCGTCAAAACAAGAAAAAATTGCAAGCAAAGAATTAAAGAAGAAAGATTATCAAGTTTTTTTATAATTCATCAATGTCCAAACAATTTCGGAAAAGGTCAGTGATGTAGAATCAACGAAAGAAGCATGAAAAATCTTGGAGAAATTGTTTGGAGACGTAGAGAATGTAAAAGAGGTGAGATTACAAACTCATTAAAGAACGTGTAAATTGCTTCAGATGGAACACAATGAAAGTATAACAGATTTTTGCACTAAGGTTACAAAATCGGTGAATCAAATCAAGGTATGTGTAGAAGTGTTGACATCAAGATCAGTTGTTGCAAAGATTTTGATTCCAAAGTTCGACCATGTAGTAGTAGCCATAGAAGAGTCGAAAGTTTTGTCAAGCTTGATAAAGGAAGAACTTTAAGGGACGTTTAAATCTCATAAACAATTGATGGCTGAGAGTGTTGAAGGCAAGTTGAAGAGTGATGTGGTTTTGCAGGCGCAATCACCAAAAGAAAATAAAAGCAAAGTAAGTTGGAAAGATAGAGGAAGCTACAATAATTTGAATAATCGAAATCAACAAGAAGGATGTTGGTCGAATTAGAGTAAGTCCTCATACCAAAGCAACCAAAGAGGCGGTGCAGCAGGTAGAGAAATAGGTGGTGGTCAAAAACCTGATAAAAGTCACATGCAGTGTTTTAATTGTCAGAAGTATGATCATTACTCTGGTGATTGTCCTGGAAAACAAAATAATCAATAAAATTATGCAAAGTTTGTAGAGCATGAAGAAGAAGAGATGTTGTTGATAGTCACAATAATAGATGGATAAATATTACAGGATCAATGGTACTTGGACTCAGGATGCTCATCACATATGACCGGTAGGAAGGATTTGTTTATCAACATAAAACCCTCAATGAAGAACATGGTAAAAATCACAAATGACATCACTTTAGAAGTTGAAGGTATTGATAATGTTCTGATTATGAGGAAAGATGGCAGGAGTCGGTAATTTCTAATGTATTATACATAGAAAATCATAAAGCTTTTGAATCCGGATCATAGAATAACACTTTCAATGTACCTCTTTTTTTGATGCAACAAATTTGTTGTGCGGCAAAATCCTTTTATTCTTAGATGCAAGTTTTGTAGGAGTCTAACATTACCATCAATCGTATTTGGTAAGTACATGTATCTAAGTCCATATTTTATCTTTACTGGCTTGCAACAATTGATTCTTCCAATTATCACTGGTGATTGAAATGTGTTGACGGACAAGGGAACCTATGTAACTAGTCAATGTTGAACCGTTAGGCTCAATTAGTTGGTTTTCATCACTCCAATGTTCATCAAATTTGATCCTTTTATCTCTTTCACGAACGATTGACTTCATAGTAGTTATTCCTTGTTTAGTTTCACTTTCTACACCATGAGCTTCATTTGTATCATGTGTCTCGTGTGAGTCATCCTGGTTACATGTCTCATGTGAGCCTTCCTGGTTACTAGCCATTTGACCTGTAAGAAAGAAAAAAACAAAAATTAAATGACAAATATAAAAATCCATAATCCATTGAATATATATAACATGACATAAGCTATAATTTTATTAAAATCCTAAGTCCATAATCCATAATCCATTTAATATATATAACATGACATAAGTTATAAAAATCCATAATTCATAATCCATAATATCATTGAATGATATAAGCCATGATTTTATAACTAGTACCTTTTTCACTAACGTCTCTTTCTTTTCTTGGTTGAAATATGTTCTACCTGTCTCTTAGCAACACGGACGGTTGGATTGATCCAAATACCCTCATTATGATCATTTATAGTATATGATTCATACACTATAATATTTTCATCTTGATCATTTCTAGTAAATTATTCAATATCAACATCAATATCACATTGATCTTCAATGTTTTCATCAATTACTTTGTTAGATAAAAGCAATATATACCATTACGTACTTGTCGGATCAGTGACATAGAACACTTGTTTAGCTTGAGAGGCTAGAATAAAAGGTTCATCTTTGTACCCTGCCCTATTAAGATCCACTTGCAAAAATCCTGACTTATCCATTTGTATGTCATTATTATTTTCAACTCACTTGCAATGAAATATAGGAATCTGAAACTTCTCATAATCAAACACCGAAATGCGTTCTATAACCCCAAATTATGACAAATTTGCAAATTTGGGGTTTAAGTCCTTCACACTTGAAATATGCATTGCTTTAGCTACCACGGTGACACCAGTATTTTGCATAGTACATTTATCATCTTATTCTTTGGTATAAAATGTGTATCCATTAATTGTGTATGCGCTATAAGAAAACACAACCAAACTTGGACCATGTGCTAAACATCTCAACCTTTATGCTATTAAGCGGGATCTGAATAATACTTTGAATAAATATGATCCTTAAACCAATGTATGAAACTTTGATTGTGTTCTCGTACTATCAAATTCTCATTTTTGTTCGGATTTAAACCTCTGAGAACATCCTTGTGCATTTCAACATATGGCTCAACCTCATTTTCATTGTTCAGAACATACAAATGCACTTGATCTGGTTCGACCCTTGATATTGTCACAACTTCATTTCCAATTAACTTTTTTCCTTCTTTTTTTTCCGACAATATGAGATTTTGGGAGTCCAATTGATTGTACATTGGACAAATATTCAGTACAAAACTCAATCACTTCTTCAACAATGTATCATTCGACAATACAATGCTTTGGTCAACTTAGGTTTTTCACATGCCCTTTTAATATTTTCATATAACGTTCAGCAGGGTACATCCATCTCATATAAGTCGGTCCACACAATTGTGTCTCTTTCACCATATGAACAACTAGATGAATAATTATGTCAAAAAACGAGGGAGGAAAATAAATTTCAAGATCACATAAAGTAATAACTATCTCTTTTTGCAATGTTGGTAAGATCGCAGGATTGATCACCTTACTGTAAATTGACTTGAATAAAAAACACAATTTAGTTATTGCACTTCTTACTTTTTCTGGCAGAATAGAACGTATACCTATTGGTAGAAAATGTTCTATTATAACATAGCAATCATGTGTATTTAAACTCTTTAACTTGAGGTTTTTCATAGACACAAGTCTTCTAATATCTGAAGAATATCCTTCTGGAACTTTAACTTCACTTAGAAACTTACACAATACTTTTTTCTCCTTTCTAGATATGCAGCAGGTGGTAAATATGTTCATTTTCCTTTCTTCAAGGGTCCTAATTCAGTTCATATCCTCATCGTCATCAAGTCCTTTCTTACTTTAAGGTCATCCTTAGAATTTCTTTGTATATTGAGTAACGTACCAATAACACTGTCAAACACATTTTTTTCAATACGCATAACATCGAGAAATTGTCTTACATACAACGACTTCCAATATGGCAGTTCAAAAAAAAGACCTCTTCTTCCACCCACTCTTGACAGGTGTATGTGCAAAAGTCTTGCCAAATTGAGTACTCACATCTTTCACCTTTTCAAAAATTTGATCACCTGTCAATATAGGTGGATCTCTACCTTGTTCAATGTTTCTATTAAAGGTTTTTCTCCACCCACGGTAGTGATGATTCGAATTTAAGAATCTATGATGATCGAGAAAGACATTCTTCTGACCAAACTCCAATTGCGTCCAATTTGTTTTATCTTCACAAATAGGACACGCACATTGACCTTTTATGTTGTACCCTGATAGATTTTGTATGCTGGAAAATCATTAATTGTGCCAAACAACATTGCCCTCAAGTTGAAAATTTATTTCCTATACCCATCATAAACCTCCACATTATTCTCCCACAAAACTTTAAATCTTTGATTAAGGGTGTCAAGTATACGTCTATGTCATTCTCTGGTTGTTTAGGCCCATAAATTAACAGAAATAACATCATGTACTTACGCTTCATACATAGCCATGGAGGTAGGTTATAAATCATTAAAATTATAGGCCAAGTGCTATGTGAGATACTTTGAACCGTGTGGATTCATTCCATCAGTAGATAATTCCAAGCGAAGGTTTCTTGCTTCTTTTCCAAATTCAGGATAATCATCATCAATTTTCATCCACTATGGTGAATCTGCCGGATGTCGAAACTTTTCATCAATAATTATTTCATCTGCATGCCAAGTCAAGTGTCTTGAATCGATTTCACTTTGAAACATGCGTCTGGATATCGAAATTATAGGAAAATACCATAAGGCTTTTGTTGGAGACAACTTCTTCTTATATCGAGAGACATCGCATTTAGGACACTCATTTAACGATGCATACTCATTTTAAAACAAAACGCAGTCATTTGGATATGCATGTATCTTATCATAGATCATGCCAATAAAGCACAATATCTTTTTGGCTCATATGCTCGATTGGGAAGAACATATCCTCTAGAAGCATATCTTTAATAAAGGCCAATAACTTTGTGAAACTTTTATTCGACCATCCATTGTCCGCCTTTAAGTTATACAACTTTAATACCGCAGACAGTCTTGTGAATTTAGTGCAACCCTTATACAACGATTGCTCTGCATCGCTTACCAACCTCTCAAACATTTCGGGACAATCCTTAAGATCATATTCAAGTGCTTCTATAATCTCTTTGACTCGATCATAATCATATGTATTTGTGTCATTGTTGTTTGAAACATAGGTCGTATTATCCCCCGGTTCAACATCCCCGTTACTTTTCTCACCATGAAAATTCCAACATGTATAACTTCAATCAATTCCATGCCTCTTTAAATGCGATGTCAACTGAACCGTGTCAACCCAACTCCCATAACAACAACCCAAGCAAGGACTTGTCATTCAATTGGGGTCTTTGGCGGGCATAATTGCTAGAGCTAAAAGTTTTAAACCAATTTCTACATATGCTTCAAACGACAATGACAACTTATTTAAATTCGATGTCAACTGAACCGCCTCAACCCAACTCCTATAACAACAACCCAAACAAGGACATGTCATTCGATTGGGGTCTTTGGCGTGCGTAACATCAAACTTAACAAATTATGATACCCCATTCTCGTACTCTTTCGACAATTGACTCGAAGACATCCATTTCTTATCCATGGTTTTACTATTTAAACTAAACAAAAACAAAATAAAAACTATTTACCTGTAGGGAGATGATCTGAATTTCACACTTTGATCACAAGTAACCCCTATATATAACAAATTCAATAAGTTAGTTCTCAATCATTGCAAGCAATGATCATCCATCATATGAGACGATCTGACTTTCACATTTTGATCAAGTGTTAAAATAGAGTACCAATACCACAAACTCAACAAATGTTGAACTCAATAAAATAAGAGGATCAAAGTTTATATACTCAGTTTGTACCAAATGATAAACCAACTCATAACTAATCAAAATGATAAAATCAACCCTTTTATTATGATCTTTATTTCAATCATAAACATAAACATGTGGTAGAAACTGGTTTAACACTTTTAGCTCTAGCAATTATGCCCATTAGGCTATGTGACCATTTGGGTGAGCTTTCCATAATGTGTTCTAACAATGTAGACTTACAAATTTTTAGTTCAAATACCAATTATATTGACTGCTATATAATATAGCCTATATTATATCCAATAATTGTTATCCTATTTGGAGACTTACGAGTTTTTATGCTTTATTTATTTCTAGCAAAAAAACCCATATGTAGATCTTATTAATGACATATATACTAATAAAAAATGATAATGGGCTCATATGTGATGATTTTATCATTGTTCTTCATAATGATGAGAAAATTTGAAGACTGGGTATACAAACTTTTATTCATAATGATCAACCAACATCAACAACATCAGCATCAACATCAACAACATCAATAACATCAACAACGACAACATCAACAATGGAACAACAACAACATAACAACAATGTACAACCTTTAACTATCATCTTCAACCCTTTTATTCATAGTATACATAAATCAATCAACATCAACAACAAGAACAACAACAACAGCAAAACGTACCTCGTTCGACAACAACAAGAAATTCGTTCGGTAAGAATAATGGCAGGTGGATAAAACCTAACAATGGCAAAAAAATGACGAACAATGGAGAAAGAATAGCGAAAGAACGACGAACAATGGTGAACAATGGTGAGAGAAACAGTCGTGAGAGAGAAGAAGAGTGAAAATGATTAGAAAAAATGATTAGGGCGCTTTTCTGAAATTGGTTGTTTTTATTTTTTAATTATAAATGACCTAAGGTAGCGCTTATGAAAAGCGTTGTCTTAAGTTCTAGATTTAGCAACACTTTTTCCTTAGAAAGCGATTTCTTTTAATTGGTTTATAGCAGTGCTTTATAAAAGCGCTTTCTAAGGTTACCATTTAGCAGCGCTTTATAAAAGTGCTTTCTAAGGGTAAACCTATAATAGCGCTTTTATATAAGCGTTTTCTAAGGTGGGGTATATGTACGACCTTTAGCAGCGCTTTTAGAAAGCTTTTTCTAAGGTTAGCATTTAGCAGCGTTTTTTTTAGGGAACTTTTTTAAGAACTTATAGCAACACTTTTTGTTAAAAGCGTTGTCTTTTTAGTGATGCCTTAGGCCACTTTTGGTGTAGTGCTTCCTCATGCAACGTCTTTTCCTCCTCCATCTCAGTGGTTCCCATGTTCTCTAGAGCCTGCTTGTTTTGGTCATCATTTTCCTCATGATCAGAACCATTTGTTTGAGACTGCTGAGTGATGGTCTTTGCAGGTGAACCTTGGTTGATTTCAACCAAAGGCGAAGAAGGAACTGTTACAGTGGCAGGTTTGTTAATTTCACTTAGAGAACTTTGCCCAGAACCAAGGTCTGAAGTAGGATGATGAATGGGATCACCTTGGTTGTTTAGAAGAATGGTTGGAGAACTAGGTTTTGTCTCTGGTGGGTTGGAACCACTTGCATTGGCCTGAAATAACAATTAATGTAGGTTAGTCCAACAATCATTCAGCCAGAAAATCCAAGTAGAAATAAATTAAATACTTGGTTACTTGAGTGTCCTCGGCACCTGGGCTTGAATTATCACTCTCGAGGCTAGGAGCAGTCGACTTCGATGCAACCCTAGAGGAATGTTTTTCAACACCACCAACAATGGGTGTTTTCTCTAAAACTCTAGCCGCCTTCGACGAAGGTTGACCGGTGGCTTCAGAAGCTTGAGTAAGCTTCCTCTTCTTCTTTAGTGTTGTCTCCTCAGGAGGAGAGTGGTCTTCATCATCTGGGTGAATGACTAGTTTGACACCCCTATTTGATTTCCTTTGAGGCGTTGGAGGCAATTTTTGAGCAACCTGAGAAAATAATACAAATATTAGAAGGGAATCACATAGGGAAGATTTAGGCAAAAGATGTACAAGGTTACCTTTGTGTCTTTAGGGTCATTCTTTACCTTCACAACAATGCCCTTTTTAGGGTTGGTTTTCTTGGACACGTCTGAAAAGACAAACACAATTATTACAAGTTAATAATCAAGTAGTTAGATAAAGATCACAAATCGAAGGCCTCAAACCTTCATATATTTCAGATTCGATGCGAACATCTTTGATCCCCATATGAAGGTTTCCTTTGAAACTGTCCAATATGTGTTTAGTCGCAACCACCATTTGAGCTTTGGGTTGAGACTGTTGTTGAAGAATTTTGATGGAATCCCTACAGACAAACCACTCTGGAAATGAAGGGGAGACTACCACTGCAAAATCAGTAGTAGGCAGTCGAGGGATCTTTGGAGAAAAAGTTTGAAAGTCATTTCATAATGTCTCTCAGGAGGAACGTTTGAAGGATTTTCAACTTCTCCATCTTCTGTAAAATTTTCTCCTTCACAGTGACAGCAACCACACGAACGGTTTGACTAATATCACCTGGTCGATAGACAGTTTCAAAGTACTTATGGAAGGTTTGAATCTCTTTGATGTGAGTAGATTTACCTTTTTTGAATTTCTCTTGCACATCAAGAAACTGTTCCTGATAGTACTTTGACCATCAGTTCTGAAACGCTTGGGTACAAAGGAAGTTGGGCTCAAAATGCACTGGAGAGAGGCGGGCTTGATGGACATGTCGAGCAAGTTGAGTCGAGACTCCAACATCGTCGAAGAAAGAGTTGTAAATGATAACGTGCCACTTCTTCTCATAAAGGCACTTAGGAAAGCTTTGGGCCAATCCAAATTGTCGAGAGACAAGGTTTGGTTGGTAAGCGATCAAGATGTTAAGCCTTATCCTAAGTTCAATTTTCTAACTAATAATATAGGAACCAATAAGGCTTCCCAGATTAAGGTGGACTCTGATTGATGTTTTATAAAGGGAGTAGGAGATGGTCTTGTAAACCATTCTGGACCATGCTTTCTTTAGCAAAGGAGGGCATGTTCGAAGTAAACTCACACCTCTTGGCAAACATCGTGATCTAGCTAGAAATGGCTCCTTGAAGGGTTTTTCCTTCATCACTTCGGGTAAGCTTTACCAGGCGAGTCCCTTCGACTCTTCTTTCTTTGATCTCAGCAGAGTTTTCATCGACGACTCCTTTGTTGGGAAAGTTGGCTTCAAATGTATAATTAAGCCATAATTGAAGCAGCCACAGGGGCCCAGTCAATTGAAAGTTGCAATTAGCTTTTAGGTCCTTAAGTCGAACAACTCCTTCACTGATCGACTCAAAGAGGTTTACCAGGATTAGTTCACTGAGGCAAAATCCCTTGCTGTTGTGAAGTTGATTGGCTAAGGTTAGGTATTTCTTAGCTACCTGAAGGGATTTTGAACAGAAAACATATCTGGAGAGCCACATGGTTAGAAACACAATGTGTTATTTGTCTGACACTTCATCAGTGGTATGATCAAAGTGGTAGTTTATAAAGTTGGTGTAAGTGGGTTTGGATTTTGAGAATCCTATGGTATCTTCTGTGTCGATATCTGGGTCATAAGTAAGACCAGTTGGTTTGAGCCAATAATAGCGACTTTGTCAAAAAGGGTGGGGGTTACCATCCCACAAGGAATGTGGAAAGTGTAAGGGTGTTGTCCCAGAAGTAAAAAAAGGTTGTCAACAAATTTAAATAGTAGGGATATTGGTCTTCGACAACATAAGCAAGTCGTATATCCTTATTGCTTTCTAAGCCTCGACTTTGACCTTCTCCATTTTGGATAGCCAAAGGCCGAAGTCCAAATACAAGGTAATCATGTTCCTTTAGATCTAATTCATGTTTTTTTGGAAGAAATTACACATTGAAAAGAATGTTGTCAGTTATGAAGAGAGTTAAGAAGAGCACAAAGGGCGAAGAAAGTGATGTGCATCGTGATCCTTCACAATGGGAGTATGTGAAGGCTCACATTAGGATTCATACTATAAAGGGATCATGCACGAAAACAATAGAAAGTCAACCATCAAGTTTGTCGGGTCAAAGTCAATCGTCCATTGCATATTCAAGACATCTTTACTTGTCTCAGTTTCCTATTTTCTTGTGGGTGATGTTGTAAATTGTGGTTTTCAGGCTATTGCAGTTTTACTTGGATGAGGAGAAGAGTCACGGTTGTTGGTTCGGACGCAGTTAAATACTCAAGTTCATAAACACCCTAAATTGTTTTCTAATTTGTTATATGACACGGTCTCTAAAGTTAGGAATGCCTTACGAGTAGAACACTAGGGTGTGCAGGGTAATGATAAATGAACAATGATTCTTGATACGGGTTACCCTATTGTTTGTAGATACAATGTCGTATTTTTATCCTTATCAAAGAGATTTAACATTACCTTTTTTTACCTCTTACCTTAACTCCATCTATGTATACGAGCAGACATAAAACCATTGTTGTTAGTTTTGTCAACAACAGTCACTGGGTTCAGGTAAAGTTGAAACCTAATTGTCCATTGCCTCTCATCATTGACCGTTGGAGACAAAATTGTACTGAAGACGTAAAAGCATGGAAATCAGTATATGTAAGACAAATCGGGTACTAGAAAAATGAAGTTAGGAAGTCATTCTAATTTGTTTTATAATATGTAGCATTGTGGAAACTATATATCTATTATATGTGGTGTTTTTTTATCGAAACAATTATGCAGGTTACTGTGGAAAATACCAAAAATTTAAGTATTTTTGAAATTCTGGACTCATACCGGAAATTTTAAAATTTTCGGAACGTTGAGACGTTTCATGGAAATTTCCTAATTTTTGGTATAACTCTACCATAAATTGTGAAATTTTTTGTATATTGTTTCCGAAAATTCTAAATTCATGGTACACGTTTCTTTGTTGTGATAAAAAACTGTAATGGAAATGGCCATAACAACATAAATATTGGACCCCATGATGGAAACTTGTAATATCACAACCGATTCTTCTATAATGTGTGTGTGTGCGCTCGTGTGTGAGATATCTAAAAAAATTGAAATATGTTGAAACTACAATATTAGATCGAGTGAATGACACAGTAATTTGTGTTTGGTGATGTGGGTCTTCACACAATATGTTTTTAATATTGAATTTTGATGTTTTTAAATACTTGTATTAATGTATTTTCATTTGTTATGTTTTTAATAAAGATTCGACATACTCGTGGAAAAGATCAAATCAAGTCGAAATCATCCTAACTAGACAAATTTCATTGTATTTTACCATGAAAGTTACAATGACAGAGTAAAAAGAGGGCTAGCACACGAAAAACCGAATAAAATCATAGAAAATTACAACAGATAATTAATAGTGGTACGGCTACAGAGCACAATGACACTATCAATATTCAAATAACCAAAAAAGCGCTTTCAACATTACTGATGAAACAAGTCAATGTGTTTAGATTTTTTATATAAATTATAAAATGTGTTTAGTTGTTCAGGTTGAATTGACATTTTTTCGTCTTTGGCTTTGTCCTTTTGGGATGGCAAATGGGTCTTTTCTGCATTGAGTTTGTGGCCAACCCATAACAGTTGTTCTTAAGACTTGTTGTGATGTGTCAAACAAGACGAATTACAAAATCAGTGTCAGACTTAAAATGTTTGGTTAATTGCCTTAGGAAAGTGGAGAAGTCTGGGGAGCTTGTCGTAATATGAGTGGGGAAGAAATGCACTAAATACATTTTACATCATTGAGACATTTCGCAGGACTTTTAAAAATGTGACTCTAAGTTTGTAGGATAGGGTGTAGCACCCCATTTTATGGTGTTCAAGTGCACTCAAGCGCCATTGCGTTTTCAAGGAAATATCTGAGTGTTTCCTTTTGTCTCTCCATTTACTTTTAATCTAGATTGTTAGTAAACTCATCCATTTTCACTTGTATAAAAATCGTTTGACTTTCTGGATGAACTTTCGCCCTAATTATAAATTGAAACATGTTTTGTCTTTTTGAAATCAACATTTCCACTCGTGAACTTTTGGTGACCTTTGATTACAATGTTTTTTCTCTAATGGAGTAATGTGTCTTCTGACTCATCATCAACCTTTCACTCATTTTGCTTGACATTGTTCCTTACCTCACATTCCCTATAGGTTCCATTCATAGACTTTAAATATTCTTTCATTATTTTCATTCCTTTATATATACCATGATCAATATAGATGATCAACTTGTGGGTTTGGCGAGTAGCTCCGATGGTGGTGATTCTTCCTCATTTGTTGTGGTAGAAAACCCAAATAATCCAATATTACTTCCTTGATGAAAAACCACCTTGACCCAAATATAGTAGCTATCACTGATAGTTCTGAGTCTGACAATGTTTCTGATTAATCCTTTTTTTATAAAACCTTATCTGATGAGTTTTCTCATGTTTTTCTTGTAAAAGTGATAGGAAATCCACTAATAGTGAACAAACAAATAACATTGTTTCCTGTGAGATAACTAGGAGTTCCCTTATTTGTTCAACTTTTATCAAATGCAAAGATTATTACCCAAGATAAGCGGATGAACAAATACTTTATTATGTATTTTAGAATTGCACACGGTCGGGGTCCCAACAAGATCAAGATTGGAGATCATATTAAACTTCATAGTCAAAATTCCTTTTGTATGGCATTTTCTACTACCCGAAGGCCGACCATATACTCTATCTCGCGAGTGTGTCGGCCTTGTTAAACCAACTGATGCAAACTGATATCGTTAGGCGTTGGGTAGATCCGGAATTACTGGAGACTTTCTCTTTCTTTCTCTCTCTCTCTCTCTCTCACTCTCTCTCTGTTAATATGGTTAGAGTTAAATGTGTTATAATAGAAGTAAGTTCGCTATATAATTGGTCAATTCTCTTTGTTGATTGTGACATAAAGATATTTAATTGTTTTGAAAGGTGTTATATTCCTTTATAAAAGTGTATGTTCATCCGGTTAAATTTTAGATTGCCCTACAACAAATTTAAAGGAGAAGTGTTGAAGCACTTGAAGATCGCGCCCTTTCACTTACATCTGAATGTCCAGGACTTTGTGAAGGTGTTATAGTTTATGTATGAATATCGATATTAGAAGTCGTCTCTAAGTCTTTCATTCATCTTTTTATGTTATGCACATCTCATAGGACCACCTTCATGGTCAAGGGTTGATCTCGATGCAACAAGATGTCAAACAATTTTATGTTTATGTTGAGAATTAGGATAACTTTAAGGATCATTTCCTTCTGGTTGGCCTTCAAACTTATGAGGTCCATTATGTTCCTGTTAGGATAATTTTATGTATTCACCATGATCACCACGGGTCAATGCAATATTTAATCCTTTCTCGTTATGGATAATCTTGGCAAGTTTTTTAAAGGTAACAACACATCTTTTTTCTGAGATAGGAATAATGTCCATGTATTGCAGGAGTAGTCATCCACAACTACAATGCCATAAAGATTGCCACTAAAAGTTTTGGTTTTGTATGAGCCAAAAAGATCCATGTACAAAAGTTATAAGGGTTAGTTTGTAGAAACAATATTTTTAGATTTAAAAGAGGTCCTTACTTATTTCTCTTTTAGAAGCATCACATAAACAACTTTTCTCAAAAAATTTGTTTCTCTTTTAAGAACACATCACATAAACCATTTCTCTCAAAAGATAGTCAGAATGAACGATGCGTGGAAAAACTGACAACTTGCACTCGCATTTTAAATCATTATTTTGTCAATGATTAACTTTACCCACTCGGCCTTTGAACGGGTGAGCAACATCCACATTAAGAAAATTTTGTCTTGTTAGTTCTTGCCCTATTTCTAACTTTTTGGTACATAATCTTCACAATCATCCAATGGACCATTCAAATTTCACACTTCATTAGCCTCGTCTAAAAGTTTGAAAAGTCCAAATGATTTTTAAAGATAAACTTGGATATGGATTCCTCAAATGGAATGCGTCATGCATCAGAACTCATGAGAATGGTGTTGTTGATCTACTTCAATGCCTTTGTTCTCCAACCCAAGAACTTTGAAGAAATATGCAAAAGTGAAGTGAACAAATTTTCTCCGAATTGACACACTGAACCACTTGTCATGCTTTTGACGTTGTAGTAGCATGCCTTCACATGATATAGATTAAACATCTTATTCACACCCAAATTTCAAAAGCTTCCATAAAATTCATTTTCAAAGCGGATTCAACCTCTTTAGTGACATAGTATTCCTAAGCACAATTGTTCAACAATATCTCATGATACCAGTCTATCTTCAAAAAAGAGATGCCTAACTTTGTACAAAATCACAAAGATAAAGATTTGGCGTCGAAGCAAAAAAAACATAAACAAATGGATTAAGGATAATTACTTTGACTTTTGATCAACAGGAATCTCCATTTTCATTCCTTTTCTTTCTGACTATGATTCACTGATCTCTTCTTGGTAGGAACTATGTAAGATTGACTAACTCTTAGACGCTTCTCTTTGTTGGATGCTAATGATTATATATATATATATATATATATATATATATATATATATATATATATATATATATATATATATATATATATATATATATATATATATATATATAATTTTGAATGGTTGAATTTGGATGAAGATTGTAGAGAGAAAATGAAAGATGCAAATGAGATGAATGAAAGACATAATTTATAATTAAATATGAAATGATGGATGGATTTTATTAGAAGTTCAAGAGTTAAGATTCAATCCCGTGCGAATCAAATCAAGATATAAGGTGATTTGAATCATAAGTGAAAAAGCTCTTAATTTGAATCAAACATATATGTGATGCAAGTCAGTTATACAAAACTTAACAACGACACTATTTGATTTGAGATGTGAAGCGTTTAATTCATCTTCTCATTTCCTTTTTTTATTCAAATCAATATTTCCTTTGATTTGAATAAACAACTCAGAACTCAATTTTTTTAAAATTTAAATTTAAATGCCATAATTATTTTTAATGCAAAATGACTTAAAAATTTTAATGAAAAATATGGCTTTAATGCAAACAAAAATTTGAATGCTCATGAAAAATTGTTTTGTTGTATATGAAAATGATTTGATGCTATGATCATGATGCACAAAGATGTGTCATGCACAAATAACACAATCCACTTATCACACATAGCAAACAATAGATGAGTGATCACATATGAACAACAAATCAGACAAACTAACAATGAACACAAATCAAATACAACTGCGAGAAGATTAAGGATAATGGAACGATCGGGTCCAACACCTCTGCATAGGCGTGAAAAGTAGTACTACATAGTATATATTGAAGCAGCAAAACAGTGTTGAGACGTGAAAAAGTTAATTCTAAGGTCTAAACAGAGGCAGGTAACAACAGGCTTGAGCCTTTTCTGTAGTATATTGGCATAGAAAGAAGGAACAAAAAATTCTATTAACCAAACTAACTACTTTTCATCCCTAAAGAAACAAGTTCAATCAAACATTCACATGTGACACAGGTTAGAGGATAAAGTCTTATATGCAAGGTCTATTTCTTGTTCTGTCATCTCAATTGTATCATCACTATCATAGTCAGCTGCACTAGAAGATGCAGCAGTTTTTTTCCCCTTTTTGCTCCTATGTTGTTCATTTATCTTTGATTTCTTTGTCGAT
This sequence comes from Lathyrus aphaca, assembly GCA_963966055.1. Taxonomy (NCBI): domain Eukaryota; kingdom Viridiplantae; phylum Streptophyta; class Magnoliopsida; order Fabales; family Fabaceae; genus Lathyrus; species Lathyrus aphaca. The sequence continues at coordinate 737,716,768 of OZ014519.1, read as the reverse complement.
TCATGATCTAACCTATTTAGTTCCTCCTCGTAAATATGTTTACATTCCAGTGCTTGTTTATGGATATCTTCCTTTGACATTGAAGTCTTAATGTTTCCCACGACATCCAACTTTGCAAGCTCCTCAACAACTCGAGGTAAGAATTTCCAGTCCTCAGTTCCTCTCCCAATGTCCTGGTTAAAGTTAATAAAACAAACACAATCAGCTGCAAAATCCTGCATTTCATTTAATCCTTGATATAATAGCACCACATTGAAACTAAAAGTAAGAATACCGAAATGGCACGGAATTCAGACATCTGTGTCAGGCCAAAAATAATGGAAGGTACAAAGACTAAGCAGATTACAACTAGAAAAGCACTTCAACAAATCTAGATGCAAATTATCAATGACTTCGAAAGGACATTTTCAATGTAAACGTGTCATTCAGTGCGATGACTCGGTCAAATGATGAACCAATTCTTATTCAAGTAAATCTATTATGTATTGTTAGATTCTTGGATACTCGGGCATTAGAATTAGTCGGCATCAGTAGGTACATAGGTTGTAGGCATTATACATTGTTCATCCATTCGTAGAAATAAATACAAAAGTTATTGCAAGAGAAATTTTGGCATGATTAGGAAATAGAAAATACCAAGTAATATTGGTTTTCATACCAGAGAAACTCTGACATGCTTACAATTTGTTATGTTTTCTGCGTAATTCATCTCATACCTTGCCAAGAAAGATTACACAAATTGCAACGAATTCTCAAATAATAATGAATGCATTTAAAAGATAATATAAATCTGTGCCCTGCATCTATCCTCTATTATTAGTCCAATACTCTCATTAATCATTTTTCTCACAGAATTTAAGGAAATGTCTATATACAAGGGAAATTTTACTTATATTAGCACCCCCAAAGGTAAAGAAAAAACTAACATAGTTGCTTTAATCATGTGCATTACCTGTTTTTCCTCGAGAGAACATATTGCATCTTGCAAGCAAGTCAGAATTCCTTCTGCAGCTATTTTTGTTATCTCACTTGGATCTGGCTGAAAGGATTACTTAAGAATTTAGTTTCACATAGGATATAACTAACGACTTTGAACACAATAAGTTAGAACAATAGATAGGCCCGGCTTCTAAGTATTTATCACTGTAAGAGTGAGCACTGAAATACTATATTCTCTAACAGATAAAAAAACAAGAGAAACAGTTATTATACAGGAAATGGAAGATCATAACCTTTTCTTCTTGACTTTCCAACCACTGAATTGTTTTATTCAAATCATCAAGAGCCCACTTCTTTACCTCAGAAGGCTCAAAGCATTTCCTAGCGCCGTGGATGTCTTTTCCCTGGAATATGTAACAAATAAAAAAGTAGCAGATATAATTTTCAACGGATAAAATAAATATTATTTAAATCCATTATCCTCAAATCAAGTATGTAAGATTATAAAACAGTTTTCCACCTTTTACCTTTGATTTTATAGAAGTAGTTGCCTTTGAAGACTCTCTATCAACATGCTTTGATGGTTTGTGTGGTACAGATGGTTTATGTTCTGCAGTCACCCATAAAATCACAAGAAGGAAATATCAGATGTGAAACTGGAGGGAGACAATGGTGTGGGACTTGCGTAGGAGGTTGGCAAACACGCATATGGCATCAGCTTATAAAGATTTGTTACAAGTTTGCAGTTACATAGATATATCTTTGGTAAAAAAGATGGTTGCAGAGAAAGCTTTAAAAACAAAGATGTCTTTAAGTAACTTCAGAAATAATTAAATAGTTTGCAGATAGTGGAGTTTTCTCTTGTTAAAATAGTGATTCTGCTCCAGAAACAGGTAATTTTTACTTTTTAGGATTTACTTTTCCAGAAAAAAGAGAGAAGAGAGATGACTATGGAATGTGATATCTAAGATGCAAGTCAAAAAGGTGTTATATATAAGATGCATGTAGCAATCAGTAAAGCATTTATTAAATGCCAAAAGACCTTTAGTTACAGGTCCTATCAATTTACTAGTGAATACAGAGTTAAGTATGTCACCTTCATTGACTTCGTGTGATCTACTTCCTTTACGCCATGGTTTCCCAGCATGCATAAGGTAACTATCAATTTCGACGAGTTTCCTCTGGTTGTAACACTCTTGTATCCAATCCTAACACACATCCAAAAACAAAATAAAGGATACATCAAGTTAATTTTCGTTAACAAAATATATAGACAATGATTCAACCAAAATCAGCATAAGCTTGATACCAATAATTTTGACAAATTAATACTGCCAATATTAGTAAAAAAAAAGGCATTGTCTGGATTATGCAACAAATAGTATTCTCCTCAGTGAAATGCTTAGATTAGCACTTTACATCAGAATCCCATTCATGTTGGCACAATAAAGAGCAAGGAAATCTATTGAGTGGTATACTTTCCTTGAGCAAAAAGCTTAATGTCCGAATGTCAATCAAGGTAAAATATACCCTAATTCGCTTCAAAATACCACTTCAAATTAATGACACTACAACTACAGCCTACAACAATTGACACTGAATTGCACACGGAGCAGATATTAAACGGAATGCTTAAAAAGAAACTATTCCATACTCAAAGAAAAATGACATTATACATTGAGATGCCCTAGTACCCTCTTGGCTATTAGCTAGTTTAAGATTGAAGACAGCAGTTTCAATTTAATACTATGGGATTATCAATAACGGATCAACACCAGAGATCTTATTTGTTGATAAACTGTCTACAAACTCTGGCCATGAGACAATAATAAAACAACACATAGAACAATGTACTTATCCATACCAAAAGCAGCGAGAATAACAGATAATTAAATATAGATTCCTAAAGAGTACGAGACATAGTGATACAACCTCGAGGAGTTCTTTCTTTCCACTTCTATCCTTCCCAAAAGATATGCAGTATTTAGAAAACAGTTTTGTTAAAGATCATTCACATGTAAAGAGTAAAAAGAAAGGAACAGAGAAAAACCTTGGACACAATAGTTCCACAATCAGCTTCAACTTGTCGAAATTTGGGAGTATTTGGAAATGCACAAACCAAAAGAGTGCAATTAGAGTTCCAGTCAGGCTTAAACTCTGCTCCCATTTCCATAGCACGCGACCTCAAAATCCCACGCTCGGGATTCACAAAGCCTGACAGCACAAAAATTACACCTTCCTGTCCATCCATAAACCAGTTTAACAAGTTAATAAAATAAGCTCAGTCAACAACAACACAATCACAACCAAAAATACACAAATGATCCTTAATTGTTTCTTATTAATCAAATCAAGTACCAGAAGCTTGTCAAAGCCATTAGATTCCGAACAAGAAGCCGAAGATTTCCCAGCATTTTCAGAATGAACTTTGGCCTTCTTCTTGGGAGTCTCAATTTCACTGGATTTCTCACCATTTTCACCATCCAAAATTGGTTTCTTTCCAGAATTTCCATCATCATCATCATTATCTTTTGAACTCATCCATGATGGAAGGTTTCTCTTGGAACCTTTGTTAATATCAGACATGACAATAACTACAAAGTACCAAATTTGAAAAAGACCAAGTTCCAGTAGAAAAACCTGCATTTAGGGTTTAGTATAAAATTCAAAAATTGTTTCAAAATTTCATCAATCGATAGAAACATACGATAGAATTTTGGGATTGTTTAACATGCATTGCACTGGTTTAGCTGAATAGCAATAAAAATATATAAAAAGTAAAATGGTAAGAAAAAAGAAAAACCTCTTTGGTTGATTCGTTGCTTCTTCTTCTTTGTTTCTTTTGTTGCTTAGCTTATAACCTTTATTCTCAGAGCTGAGTTTGGTGGGTTTTAGCACACTTTGAGAATATTTTAAGTTATAAATATTTTATTTGCGAAGTTATAACCAAATCAGTGGACGTGCCGGAGTGGTTATCGGGCATGACTAGAAATCATGTGGGCTTTGCCCGCGCAGGTTCGAATCCTGCCGTCCACGAAATTTTTCAAAATGATTTTTTATTGTTTTGTTTAATCCTGCATATATATAATCTCTTCTTTTCTTAATACAGTATATAATCTCTAATATATATAATTTATTATCTCTTAAATATAAATAACTCAAATAACTCACTAGCATGACTGTTGCCAACGCATGAAATTTATACGCTTGACAAATTTGTATTATTTTTATATTATGATAAATCATTATAATTTATACTATAATTATATCATATACAAACATTTGTTATTAAATAATTAATTAATTTTAATATTATAAATATAAAAATGATAATTATTATAATAAACTATATGCTTGACAAATACTATAAATTTCTTTTATATTATAATAAATAATTATAATTTATAATCTAAATTAGGGTTAATATCTATTTTCTCCTACCATATAGACGTTTTTCGAAAAAATTTCCTGCAAAAAAATGTTGCAATTTTTTTTTCTAATATTAGAATATTCTCTCAATTTGACCCTGTAAAATTATTTGTTGTAAAACTAACCTTGTTATACGAATAATATGTTGTTTTAGACCTGTAAAATTATTTATTTTGTAAAATTAACCTTGTTATTTTAATAGAGCGTTAGTTTTACATGGTCCAAACAAACATATGACAATGTTAGTTTTATAACAAACAATTTTGGAGGTCAAAATTGAGAGAATCTTCAAATGTTAAAGAAATTTTTGCAATTTTTTTTATAGGAGATTTTTCAAAAAACGTCTATATGTCAGAGGACAAAATAGATAATAACCCTATAAATTATATCATATATAGATTATTTTTAATATTATAGATATAAAAATAAGAATAATTAAAATAAATAATAATTATTTAATACATATTTCAAATTTTTACATAAGTAGTTTAACAATATAGGCGAGAAAACTTTTTCTGAATCTATTGGAGCATGAATCCTTTTAAGTATGTTTCTAAAGTGACTCCAAGAGATGATCCTGATGCCTTGGCTTCGAATACCTCAAGTTGATTTTCCTTTATTTATATTTTTATTTCTTGTAATGCCTCTCAGGCTTTTGTACCACATGTGTAATAATTTTTAATATTTAATGAATTATTTTACTTTGATATTTCGAGTATTATTAACTTTCAAGTCTCATACCGGTTTTCAGTTTATCCTTATAATTGTTTGTGAATCGTTGTAACTCTGGGGCTCGTTTTTCACCCTGCAAAGTCTTTATTCCCTTTAGAGTTTGGGTCGGCCCACTGGTTTTTATTAGCTATGGTGGGATATTTGTTTTGGGCGTGAAAGCCTTGGCTGTCTTTTTTGCTTTATGAAAGAAACAATATATTTGATTGTAGTGAGACGGTAAAAGTGTCTCTGCAATTTTATTGTTTTTTGCATTTCAATGCATCAAATGATGTCGACCACTTTTTTTGGTTGTCGTATTCACTCACTGTTTTAAGCATTTTCCATAACAACTTATTTATTTGTATGTCGTGTTCGGCGAATTGCTTACATTCTCTGGGATTGTTACCTCAAACTTTTGACACATGCCTTGATTGTAAGTTGTCGCTCCCGAGATTTTCATCCTAGTACAAACGCGAAAGTGGCGCGGAAAAGTTAGAGTCGGCAGCCAGACATTTTTATCCCGAAGGAATGAGAAAGGTAATGTTGCACAAACCTAAGGAAGAAGGAAAAGGACGAGGCCTTGCGAACCAAAGATCTGGATACGGAAGTCAGTTACGAATTGAGAAGGTATTAGCACCCCAATCCGTCCGCCGTACCCGACGGGATCCACGCTTGTTAATCTGTTTCAAAGGGTGACAAATAATATGATGTTCGAATGAAAGAATGGCTATCTGGAATGAAATGGAAATGAGAAATGAAATGGAATTGGAAAATGGGAATAAAAGGGGAAAATGTAGGGAAAATAAAGATTGTGCTCGAATGGGCCCTACCCCACTGCCTACGTACCTCATCGGGATAAATGAGGATCAGAGACGCCGTAGTTCGTCTAACTAAGACTGACACTTGTTTGTGTTTTTTAGGATGACGTTGCCATAGTTCTAGCTCAGGTGTTACCGGCTCTGACTCGAGGGTGTTTACCGTGTCGCTGTTTGAACTGTCGAGACAAGTCACATTCGTCCGCAAAGAGTGTGAGATGAGATGAGAAGACGTGACTTATTGGTTTGTTGTCTTTTAGAAGAAGTATTTTTTAGATTGTGTTTATTGAATGTACAACACTAAAGACTATGATGCAGGAGCGAATACTTTCCAAGATCGCCCCCAATGGAACGTTTGTAAAGCATCCTAGAAGAGTGAAGGAAACCTCCACTAGTCATTTCCCGTATAGCTTAAGGCTCATGGCGCATTGTACACCTTTTCCTTTATTAAGTGTTTTGATTTTTCTTAAAGATGAGAAGTGAGACTCAAGTTATAAAAGGAAAACTTCTAAGGGAAACTAGACTTACCCTAAGTTAGTTTGAATTTGAAGATGACTTATGGTTAATGAGGTTTGAGATTAAATCTACCTAAGAGATATAAGACTAGAAATGAGAATACAAGAGTTAATAGTGAACAATATGCCCCTCCTAAGTCATGATGGGTAAAACGTGAATGAAATGTAAATGGGATGAAACAATGGATCAGGTGGGTCGATTGCGTGGTGCTAAGACGCACGACTTATGGTGTGCAACATACAAGGCTTGCTTTTGGTTCAATGGAGTGGAACGATGGTAATCGAAGGATCCTAAAGTCACATGAAACTTTATTTATTTTGAAAATTCACTCGACGTTGGATCGAGTCTTTTATGTATTTCATTTTTTTGAGATTTTGTTTTCTAACGATTTATTTTATCTCTTCTATCCTAATTATAGAAACCATAAAAGCATACAAGTTCTAAGCTATTACATCATCAAGTACACAGAGTAAAAAATATCCAAATCCATAAGCAAATCCTCGGAAAATACCTTGCACCAAAAGGAAATAGTTAGTAAATGACATGAATCATGAATATGCATAATATGATGAAATGAATTAAAATGCCAAAAATATCAAAAGTCATGGAAAAAATGTGAAATTAATTTCCTAGGGTCTCTAACTTTATTATGACATTGTATTAAAAAATCTCTTAAAAATTCTAAGTCTAACTATGCCAAATGATCACCTAAATCTATCTAAGGTTTAATCACAAATTTATACAAATCACACTACCAAAACAGTAGAAAAAATGTCCTAAAAAATCACCAAAAATATTCTAGGTACTTTAATTTGTCCTCTAATCATAGCAAAAATAATGGGCATAAAATGTTATAGGAAGTGGCAGAAATAAAATATACAAATTTATGTGTCCATGTGAAAATTCAATCTAAAAACAATTAAATGAAAAAATCAAAATTAAATTGGAAAATGCAAAAATTCAGAAAGTGAAAATGTTGAAAGTTTCTAAATTGCCTTAATATTCTATCCTAATTTTTGTGGATTTTATTATGCATTTTGCTATTTTTTATGGAATTAAATTAAAGAGGAATAAAATAGAAAAATAAAAGAATAGAAATAAAGAGGGGGGAAATAGAAATGCATTTAAGTTAAAAAAACCTACAGGGCCCAAAATGGGGGTCTTAATAGCATCTGCACCAGGCCCAAACGCAATTGGCCTGAGGGTATATGGCAGTTATGGTGGGATGGTTTGCGTGGGATTAAAATATGGTGGTCCAACCGGACGGTGACAAGTGTCACCGCCGGAGTGGACCACCTCAAGAATCTTATCCTTAAGACACTAAAATGGGCGGTGGAGGGTAATCAACATATTCCAGAGTTTTAATTTTCATTATTATGGTTTATTATCTTTTAATTTACAAAGATCACAATTAATAAGTATTAAATCGAAATCAATTTTATAATTAAGAAAAAGAAAAAAGCCTGCCTCTCTCTCTCTCATTTCTCAACGCATCCTCTCTCTCATTTCTCAACGCATCCTCTCTCTTTCTCTTCACAAACCCTTTCAACAGCTTCTTCTTCCCCAAAACCCTAGCGCCGTCGCAGCGCGGCGGCCTTCCCCCTTCGATCATCTCTCTAAACTTGTAAACCCTATGAACAAACCTCAACTATTTCTTCTTCCTCATTCCGAATACCCAACTAAATTTCTCCCAATCCTCGCCAATTGCCCGGATCAAAGCTTACACGAAATCAAAAGAAAATCGTAGTCAGAAACAAGGTCGAGATTCACGCACCTACGGTCAAGAATATGTGACGGATGTCAGCCGTTGGAGAGGCCAAGTCATTGAGGTTTGTTACTGTTGCTCGGTGACGATGCGATTGGGACGATGCTGACAAATACGCCTCATGTACGATCTTTTTCTTCTTCGTTCGGTGTTGAATCCGCCGTGATTTGATGTTCTTGAATCGTTTTCCCAGGTTTTACGAAATAGATGATGATGACATCGTGCTACCGTGAAGGAGATTGATGATGAAGATGTTGAAGAGGAAAGTGGCAGGGGATTTAGGTGATGAAGAGTTGCGATTGAAGATGGATTAAAGGGGTGAAGTACAATTCTGCAAAAAAACAAATGGAGTATGGGATATTTTGAGGGTGATACAAAGGACCGAAGGAAGATCAAGAGAAGGTTTGTGGTGATGATTGAAGGTCCGGATTCCTGTTGAATTTGTTGCAGATTCGTCAAAGATAATGAAGCGGGTTGAAGTTCGAAGCGGAATCGTCCTGTTCGCTCATTCGATAACGGAAACGCAACACTTAGGTATGAACTATTTGACTCACTTTCATTCTTGATTTTGATTCACCGCTGCTTCTGTTACTGCGGTCGATGTGGTCCGCTCCTCTTTTGCTTATTTTTCGATATATGTGTGTGTTGTTTTATGTTCTTGCTTGATATTGATGAGAGCTCCTGAGATTTGATGATGTTCACTCTGGATTTTGCAGATTGTTATGATTGGTCGCAGCTTTGCAGAGTGAAGCAATTCGAAGGTTTGAAGAAGACAAAATCAAGTCATAGATGTTGTTGATGATACGCGTTTCATGTTGTGGATCTTGGTGATTGGAGGTGAAAATGGTATGGTGATGAATGTGGTTGAAGAAGAGAGAGAGGAAGTTACAGAGAGTGATGATGGAAGGGATTGAAGATGAAGTTGGAGTTGACAGATGAAGAAGATTGGTGAAGAAGTTGAGGTTTGAAGATGAAGAATGAAAGAGGGGAAGAAGAGGATGAATGAGGGATGCTTGAAGGGATGAGGATCCAGAGTTCAAGAAGTGGAATCCGACCCTACTGCAGAAGAAGATTCACTGCTTTTATAAAGATTAAGGGTGAGTGTTTCTTTGATAATTTGCTGATAGAGTTGGTTAGAAATTCAGTTAGAATTTGGAAAATTTCTGTTAGAATTCTGTTTTGACATTTAGGGATTTGGTTCTGAATTTTTTGACTAGTTTTCCTTCTGATAGCTTCTTTTTTTTTGTGCGAATCCTTTTTCTTCTTGCCATTATGTCAATGATTATGGACCTGATTTATTGTTGTTTATGCAGACTTTTGCTCTCATTTGAAGAAGTGTGGTTGAAGAGGGAATAAAGAATTCGGATTTTCCGGGATCGGGAGCCCTTTCTTGGTCATGATGGTTGATGCAATTCTTAGTATGAAGAAAATTAGAAAATGTTTTTTCTTGTTAGCAATTTTTGTAGAATTCCTCTGCTAGCAATTATAACTGTAATTGTAACTGTAATTGTATTGAAACAATTATAACTGTAATTGTATCGAAACAAAATTCAGGGATTCTTCCTATATTGTAACTGAATTTTTATTTCTCCTTTCTGAATCTTCTGGTGCATTTATAATGTAATCTCTTCTGTCATAATTCTGGATTTTTGTGCCATCCTCCTGATATATTTCTACACCAGCTTCCTCAAATACTTCTCCTTATTATTTTTTTTAATAGCAACTTCCAACATATATTTTGTTTGCTCTTGTTAATAAAATATGGTAATCAAGAATAACAATAAGCCCAAATTGGACCTCAATAATACTCTTGCACATCCCACAACATGAGAATATGCAATGGCCTCGTAAAAAAATGAAAAAGGTTTTCTTTCTCTCTTTTTTTTAATATCACAAATTTGCAATTGTCAAAGCTTGGAAAAAAAACAATCCCTTATATTGGATTTCAAACAATTCCCCTGAGTTGTCTTTCCAACTAAATGATGGATCTATATTTATGCTGGAAATATTTGGTGCCATGAGAAATCCACAAACCAATGTCTCGAACCATGCCATTTAATCTTCTAAACATTATCGACTTCATAGTGTATTTAAAAGCTTTTCTTACCCTTTCATGTCATGCCTGTTCATTGCACCTCGATCTCCAACACCACAACCGTTATTTGAATCAACTAAACTTGCTCTGATTTTGGATCAATATTGAGGAAAATAAATCCTAAAATGAACCGGATACACATGAGGGAAGGACACCTTAAGGCTTTATGACGCCTCGAACACTCAATGACAATGAGATTCTTGAAGAATATAACTTTGATACCCGGTGATCTTCAGAGCTCGTGGCAATGTGAGCTCAACATTTTGTCCCATTCTAAATACAATGGTCATATAAGTCACCTTTGGACGGGATAATTCTATTCTCAAGAAAAAAACTTCGATCCCGCATCTTGGAAATTAATACAAATAAATGATTGTGAGTTTATGGCCGACTAGATGATGTAGATGAATATGAAACATAAAGCCAATTAAGGTTATAATTAAGAGGGCAAATTTTGGGGTGTTACAGCTGCCCTATTCAATCACTATAGACTTGAATGGATGATAGCAGTTGCTTTCAGACATTTGAAGTATGCAAGGATTGAATACTAGAAACAACCAGAAAATTTGCACTTTGTGGCAGCGGGACAAGGAGATAAACTCAACCAAATCAACTCTGCTTGGATATAATGATGGTAAGAATCATAAACGGGGGATGCATTTCTGAGTGATGTCAGACGTTTATTGTCTTGCCACGCTGTGGATGGACTTTCAACAATTTGCGATCGAATTTTAAGATACTTCGCCACCATGGGGATGGACTTTTGCCAATCTACGGTTGGACTTCGGATATTTTGCCACACTGCGGGTGGACTTTGGAAATTTGCCACACTGCGGGTGGACTTTAAGGATTTGCCACACTGCGGGTGAATTTATGCTCACTACGGGAGACTTTTGCTCACTACGGGAGACTTCAAGAATTCGCCACCCGGAGGATGGACTTTGGCCAGTCTGCGGCTGGACTTTAAGAATTTGCCACCCAGAGGATGGACTTTGGCCAGTCTGCGGTTGGACTTTAAGAATTTGCCACCCAGAGGATGAACTTTTGCCAATCTGTGGTTGGTCTTCACGGAACTTTGCCACACTGCGGGTGGACTTTCGCTCACTACGGGAGGCTTTTGCCCACTGCGGGGGACTTTAGAGATTTGCCACACTGCGGGTGGACTTTTGCTCACTACGGGAGACTTTTGCTCACTACGGGAGGCTTTTGCCCACTGCGGGGGACTTTAGAGATTTGCCACACTGCGGGTGGACTTTTGCTCACTACGGAAGACTTTTGATCACTACGGGAGGCTTTTGCTCACTACGGGAGACTTTTGAGATTTGCCACACTGCGGGTGGACTTTTGCTCACTACGGGAGACTTTTGCTCACTACGGGAGGCTTTTGCTCACTACGGGAGACTTTAGAGATTAGCCACACTGCAGGTGGACTTTTGCTCACTACGGGAGACTTTAGAGATTTGCCACACTGCGGGTGGACTTTAGAGATTTGTCACACTGCGGATGGACTTTTGCTCACTACGGGAGACTTTAGAGATTTGCCACACTACGGGTGGACTTTTGAGATTTGCCACACTGCGGGTGGACTTTTGCTCACTACGGGAGGCTTTTGCCCACTGCGGGGGACTTTAGAGATTTGCCATACTGCGGGTGGACTTTTGCTCACTGTGGGAGCCTTTTGAAACTTGCCACCTGAAGATGGACTTTGGTCAGTCTGCAGCTGGACCTTGCATATATTGAATTGCATGGCATGTTGCCCCATGACACTGGGGATGTTATGTCTTAAGTATTGTTAATGAACTGGTATGAATGTGAAAGAAATTCCTGACGCGGAAGTAATAAGTCTCTGCTAACTCTGTGGGGAAACACAATGATCGCGTATTCGATCCCAAGAAGTCCTGTGGGGATAACATCTCTGTTGGATAAGAGTGTGAACAATTCATCTGTTCCGAATTATCACCTTTGCCAAAAATAAATTGGACTTTAGATTTTAGGGCCGTGCCTGGGAATACTTCGATTATTGGGGATTATCCACTCTTATGGATCTGCTGGGGAGGAGAATGATTTATCTGAAATCTTCTAGGGGAATAGGAATCGCCTTAGATCTGTTGAGGAACCAAGATTAAGGAAACCAACTGAAGAAAAGACTTATAACTTTAGTGAGGATAACTTCCATTTGCCTGTTTGGAGATGACAACACCGAGACACGTCCTGCTGAGGAGGAAAGATTTCAGGTTGTCTCGTGCTGGGGATCAGTTTCTTCCGTATGGATTTTACCTCAAGAGGATCTTACAAAAGACTTGGCGTCTTTAAACTCTTAGGTATCATAACGACTGCATGAACTAGCGTAACAACCTTACTGGGGAGGTAACCATTGCCAATGCGGATGAGTTTGTATCTGTCAGAAGTGCTGAACGAGATAGTTGGCTTGACAAGTGACCACGGTATTCTAAACTCCGGGTAAATGCTTTCGATCGTATGTCTTCGGGAAAGAATGAACTCTCGTACTATTGGGGTGGCCTGCCCTAATACGAGTATTTGAATAGCTTTGCACCTGACTGACTGATCTTCGATTTTGGAGAGATCTGAATCTCGAGGTGATTGCCCCAGTTGACTTAAGTTTGAAGAGATTGCTCGACTTAACTGCCCCAGATTGGCTAGCTCTTACTGCGACTAATTAGGAAAGTCCTTGCTCAATGAAGCTTTCTCAGAAAAGTGCACCTTGACGTGACAGTCTTCCAGAAGTTTTGGACTTCTCAACTTGGCAAGCTTAAGCTTCTGGATTGAATTTCCGCATGTGAACCATTTATGATGCTAAACAAATGTATGCAAGCAAAAAAAATGTTTATTCCTAGAATGGAAATTCTAATGTAACACACATGTTAATCTTGAAGTTTTGAAAAGGGATCACTAACCTTCGTGAGCAAATCACTGGTTAAGATATGACATTATTTTGAATGAAAGTATGTACATGCAATACCAACAAATGTCTTTTAGCAAACTCATAGGAGTCAGGAACGCGGTCTCGTGATAGCATGCTCTCAAATTAACCCTGTTTCAGTTAGGACTTTTAAGGGTTGTATCGTGGCCTGGTTCACGGTTATAGAAACAAAGGATATAGGCTCTAAATTTATTTGTGCCCACCCACTCTTCGTGATGTTCTCCATTCCTACATTCAGCTAGTTTTCACAAGCATTCACCTTTCATAAGGGTTTCGTGTTGATTGAGGAACCATTGCTGCTATCAGTTCAAGCACCAATCAGGTTATTGCTGAGAGTCAGTCACTCCTCTATCTTTCGTGTCTGTGCCACACGACTTTGTTCTCATTTGAGGATCTTTTTTGTGTAATCCTTTCCATCTTTCGCTTTTGTGTTATTTTTCTTATCCGTAACTTTTGCCTGGACTGATTCTTGTGAATCTTTGATTGTGGAGTCCAGCGGGATGCCCTAACTTTTGCCTAAGTCGCTTGTTTTCAAGTTTCGACTTAGCGGGCCTTTTCTTTTCTTTTTTCTTTTTTTTGCATTTTGAACAAGTCGCGTGACATTGTTTGTCTTGATTGCTTCGCGAGGGTTGTGACTGCCTCATTCTTTGGTCGACGAAGGACAACCATTGTGGTTTTAAATCTTTAGACCTTTTGACTTGGATAACCATCGTGGTTTCGGGTCTTTGGACCTCTTGATTAGCATAGCAGAATGCAACGGATCTTCAAATACACTCCTTTATGAAAGCCTGAATGCTTGGTTCGACTAGCTGACATCTACCCTGCCCCTGGGTTACATGTGAGGGTTTTTTCATGTGAAAGGAAACTCCTACTTCAAGGCTCAAAGGGGTTAGCAAGGGTTTATCTTCCTTATATCTCCAGTGTTTAGGGATTTGAAACAAAGCTTGTACATTGTCAACAGGGCCTTACTCGAGAGCACACAATTAGAGATTTTGCGTTTTTTTGTTTCGTCATTCTCCTTCATAGAATTTAAGCACGACAACTGGTATTGCGATGTACACATGCAAAATTATAAGGGAATGCAAATGAATTACTTCAAGAAAAACATGTGAGTTTTATTATTGCTAACATTCAAAAGCAAACATATTTCATACATGTAGACAAATGTTTAACACATAAAAGAAATTACAAATGGAAATGCAGTAAAGAAACTGAATATTGCCGTAGTTGAGGAGGCTTGGCTCCGTCTGGACCTGTCAGTCTTGGATACTTTCAACGATCAATAGCTCTTTCACAGACTGGTAATTTTCAATTCGCATTTGTATACCTAACCATGGCAGTCATACCTCTTCTTCTAGTTATTCTGACTCTGACACGAGACGTCTAAAGGGAGAAGTGAAGCTGGGGAGTAAAGTTGCCGCATAAGGTTGCTCGGAAAGACCTGACGATCTTCTGCCTACGTATCTCCATTGACTGATGACCAATGAAGAATCAGAGCGACGTAGTTCCCCTCAATAGGGATGAAAATGAAAAATGAAGAAAAGAAAACACATGAATGCCATCACTGAGAGTATTTGAATACTGCTGGCTTTATTTGCTTCATGAATACCCTGGCGTCTTGGGTGATCAACTCGAAGACTGCAACTTATCGTGAACCATCTGGTAGAATAATCGTGACACCGGCTCCGTTGTGATTAGGCATCGGATTCTGGAGTACATTTGTGAGAGGAGCGAAATTGATTGCTTTGGAGTCAACTAGGTCATGTACCTTGTTCTGAAAAGCCCAACATTTCTCAATATTGTGCCCCTGGGCACCTGAATGGAATTCGCACCTGGCATTAGCATCAAAATTCGGAGGTAGATTGTCAGGAGCAGGAGGTCTCATGGTACGAAACTCGACCAGGTTCAACTTTAGCAGTTCTGGGAGCAATACAACACATGGACATGGGACGGGATCAAGTCTGCGGTTTCTCGCTCTTGTTCTTTCTTGATTTGGTCTCTGTAGCTGTTGTGGTTGACCCTGTGGTTGTTGTTGTTGAACCTGTGGAGTAATAGTCACGACAGCTGCTTGGTAGTAACCTTGAGAATAATTTATGTCTCGGCCTCTATACACAACATTCGTCTTGCCTTCTCTTCTTCTTTGGCCGTTGCCAAAAGGCTTTCTCACACCAGAAGAACTAGCACTTCTTGCATCCTGAATCTTTCCCAATTTCAGAAAGTTCTCTATTCTTTCTCCCGCAATGACGATATCAGAAAAACCAATGGACAGGCAGGCGGCCAGACGATCCAAGTAAACACCCTGCAAAGTGCCCATAAACATGTCGGCCATTTCCTGATCCAGCAATGGAGGTTGAACTTGTGCGGCCAGCTCACGCCACCTCTGGGCATACTGCTTAAAACTTTCCTTAGGTCCTTGTGACAAGTTCTGAAACTGAGTGCGATTCGGAGCCATATCAATGTTGTATTGATACTGCTTGAGGAATGCTTCAGCTAGATCTTTCCAACTTCGAATAGAGACCCGACTCAGCTTCATGTACCAGCTCAACGAAGCTCCAGATAAACTGTCTTGGAAGAAATGCATCCAAAGTTTCTCGTCATCAGTGTGAGCCGAGATTCTTCCAAAGTACGCTTGAATGTGAGTCCTATGGAACGTGTTGCCGTTGTACTTGTCAAACGATGGTGCCTTGAACTTGGGAGGGATTTTGACTCCTGGTACTAACCCGAGACTGGTTACATCGATGCCCAAGGAATTCTGACATTCCATGGCTTTGATCTTCTCTTCCAGCTCTTCATACCTGCGATTGTTGATCTCATTCATGTTACCCATATCAGCTTCCAGTAGAGTGAATTGGTCCTCTTGATTGTCTTCTAAACCTGCATTACATGTTGTGGTCCTATTTGGACTAGGTTCTCCGTTACGGGCAGCGTTAGAATCCACATTCTCAGCCGGTATTCCTGTATTAACATTCCCATGAGGTTGCTCAACAATCATCCGGAGACGCTCCTGGTTCTGGGCCATGCCATTCATCATTTCCATGAACTGATCCATCCTTTGTCGGAGCTCATTGAGATCAGTCTGTATTCGTTCAACCATCCTTACTCGGTTTCTCTTAGTCGGATATCGGTGAACGCGTTGACCAGCTATATTGCCTGCAGTTAAATAAGTTAGAAACTCTGGGTAACCTGCAAAAACACAAGAATATGATATGCAGGAAATGAATGTTATGGCATGTCGATCCATTTTTAGGTCATCCCATCCCCTGATTCCAGTTTTGTGGGTTTGATGAAGACATAAGCTCTTTTTGCTGTAAATAACAAGCAGTGTTGATAATATAAGGTGTGTGTGTGTGTAGCAGACGTGCCAAACAATTCTAAGAATACGAAGACCAACGTGTTTTTGCAAATGTGTCAGACGTGTGAGTAATCACAAAGCGAGAGCACACATAATGATAGTAAAGAAACCTTTTTATGATAAGAACTTTTGTTGATATAGTCAAAACACCCAAAGCATGGATTCAAACAGAAGTGCAATGATAAAAAGATTCCATCAACAGTTCTGATGGTAATCCCACAACATACAAGCAAACAGAAAGATGTCTTTGTCAATGCGATCCTCTATCTAGGTCGGAGTCAATGATCGGTCCTGCCTTTGGAACTTCTACCAACTCCTGCGTCTGCATCTGGTTATCTTCAAACCTCTTCAGCTTCTTCTGATCGCAGATCATCATCCGTTTGTAGTAAGCAGCTTCTTCTCGGGCTTTAGCAAGTTCTGCATCTTTTTCTCTCAACATACCGACCATCTCTTTGTCTTTCTCCTTTAGCTTACTCGCAATCTCTTCAGCTTGAACCTTGTCTTGTTCCTCTCTTTTGATCCTGTAAGCAGCATGCCTCTTTTTCATGTTTTCAAACATCAAGGTCTTCTGATCCAGTTGCCTTCTAGTGTCAATGTGTTCCTTGGAAGAGCTCCTAGTAGCAAACTCGAACCTCTCATACCGAGCTAACTCAACTTCACACTGTTTCCTTGCAACAACATGCCTCTCAGCATCTTCTTGAGCTTTCCACTCAATCTCAAGTATGGCATGATTAGCCTTAGCAAGCTCTTGACTTAATTGTGCATTCTACTTTAACAACCCGTCTCTTTCCGTCTTCATCTTGTTGAAATCTTCAATGCTAACTGTGGTAGGTTGTTCAATGACCGTGGGATATAGAAGAGGCGCAGGCCCAAATGGTAACAGCAACACTTCAACCCGTTCTCTTAACCATTCTGCAAACGGTGGATACATTCGACAATTCCCTACTCCCAAGGTCTTCTTCCCTCTTGTCTTCCGACTATGCCAAGCATTAGAAGCTTTATGAGCAATCTCGAATCCATCTGTTGATTGGAAGTACAAGGACTCTATGATGTCCACAGCAGCTGGTGGTTCCTTTAAGGCGTACCCAAACTGTCTAACCGTGAGGGAATGGTTATAATTAATTCCCCCTTTCCTCCCGATCAATGGAACATTAGGGAATCCTCCGCAACTATGAATAATGTCAATGCATCACAAACCCTGATTAACCCAGATAATATCCTTTGCTTGTAAGCCCATCAGTCGTTCAAACCATTCAATAGTGTTCTTCGTCTTCTCAAAAGCTCCTGATTGTGGAAGAAAGCGTGTGAACCACTTGTAGAATACAGTCGCGCAACAATTCAACATTCCACCCCTTCGCTTCTCATTCTTATAATGCACAGAGTGGTAGAGATCACCTAAGAGAGTAGGAATATGATTCTTTGCTATGAAAATGCGAATAGCATCAACATCCACGAAGTTGGGCATGTTCGGGAACAAAGTGATTCCATAGATACACAAAGCTAGAGTCGCATTGAAGGTACTCCAACTTTTTGCCTCAGCTGCTTTTGTAGCCTCATCTAATAAGAAACTCAAATGATATCCTCGAAAGCCTCCTTTGCTATCAATCCGGTCTTCCAATAATGACTTGCTCAAATAAAGAGCAGTTGCTATATCTTTGAAGTCGGGATCAATCTTGATCCCAAAGAATGGTGCACAGTCCTTCACGGAAACTCTCAGGATGCTCGAATACTCCTCTAATGTAGGTGCCAACACGAAATCAGAAAGTACGAAACATCTAAGCTGTGGATCATAAAACTGTAGCAAGGTGTGCATCCCTCTAAAAGCATAGTCACTGATGGGCTCTATGAAATACAAAGTCCACCCGTAATCCTGCTTGAAGACATTCAGAACTTCTAGAGGAGCTAATGCCTTCACTTTGAGAATTTCTTTCACAACAGGCTGATGAACCTTGTAGGAGATAATACACTTGGTCTTTTTCTTGGATTCCATGCTCATAGATCAATACCCACAACCGGAATCAAGGATGTGATATGCAGCCCTGTAAATGAATAAACATGCATTAGGAATGCAAGTATGCAGATGATGTGATGCAATGCAATGACATGTGATCACTGTTGCATATACTGGGCATTGTTGTACTGCCTTCTGATTTTGCCTGAGTCAAGAATACCAGATCATAAGTATGTTTCGGAAGAAAACCCAAGTATCAAGAACAAGGTAGGTTGACGGTTTAGTTTTCTTGCAAATCTGTAAACCCCTCCCAATCTCACGGGTATGCTACTACGGGTCAACATCACGGACTCTCAAAGCCGAATAGCAATAATACATTCACCATTTCCGAGAAATGGCTCATGACCAAATCAGGGAATCGGTTTGGCATTATGTACTACTCAGGGAGGCCCCAACTGAATTCCGGAAAAACAAGCATCCCTCATAAGTTCCCGGCTTCAAGCACTGAAGTCGAGAAACAATAGTACATTCATCCCGAAGGGTACAATACTACCGTCATACGACCAGTTGCTTTAACCAGGTTCCTACGAGAGAACAAGGTCATCCTATGCGATTTCCTAGTGGGCCCTCGGGTGCGAATGGGTTTGCCACGAAATGTGGTCTGCCACTGTCACCACTGGAGATGGTTGTTTCCACTAAGGTCCTCGATGATCGGTTCCTAGTGTTAGCAGCTCAGGTGGGAACATTCTATGGTCTGCCTAGGCAGTATAGAACATATCCTAAGAGAGCCTGATCTGGGCGTGGGACTCGTGAAAACTACACGTGCTCAAGACCACGCAAGCCACACGACTGCCCACTCTAAATCCTATGTGTATACTCAAGCCGAGTATTTGGTTTATCTCATAATAACCCCATCCCGCCAAGGAAAACCAGAACAGCCAGTACAATATATGCCAGTATATGCGACAGTAAAGTAAAGTGCAGAAAGCTGTAAATAAAGCTATAAAGTAAAGCGATAAACTGTAAACAAAACAGTAAAGCTAAACGAAAGCACAACAGCGAATGAATAAACACCCAACGAAAACGGAAACAGACAAGCGCTAAGATTGACTCTCAAAGGGGAAATTAGAATTTCTAAAAGTCCCCAGCAGAGTCTCCAGATGTCGCTCCCGGGATTTTCATCCTAGTACAAACGCGAAAGTGGCGCGGAAAAGTTAGAGTCGCCAGCCAGACATTTTTATCCCAAAGGAATGGGAAAGGTAATGTTGCACAAACCTAAGGAAGAAGGAAAAGGACGAGGCCTTGCAAACCAAAGATCTGGATACGGAAGTCGGAAACGAATTGAGAAGGTATTAGCACCCCAATATGTCCGCCGTACCCGACGGGATCCACGCTTGTTAATCTGTTTCAAAGGGTGACAAATAATATGATGTTCGAATGAAAGAATGGTTATCTGGAATGAAATGGAAATGAGAAATGAAATGGAATTGGACAATGGGAATAAAAGGGGAAAATGTAGGGAAAATAAAGATTGTGCTCGAATGGGCCCTACCCCACTGCCTACGTACCTCATCGAGATAAATGAGGATCAGAGACGTCGTAGTTCGTCTAACTAAGGCTGACACTTGTTTGTGTTTTTTAGGATGACGTTGCCATAGTTCTAGCTCAGGTGTTACTGGCTCTGACTCGAGGGTGTTTACCGTGTCGCTGTTTGAACTGTCGAGACAAGTCACATTCATCCGCAAAGAGTATGAGATAAGATGAGAAGACGTGACTTATTGGTTTGTTGTCTTTTAGAAGAAGTATTTTTTAGATTGTGTTTATTGAATGTACAACACTAAAGACTATGATGCAGGAGCGAATACTTTCCAAGATCGCCCCCAATGGAACGTTTGTAAAGCATCCTAGAAGAGTGAAGGAGACCTCCACTAGTCATTTCCCGTATAGCTTAAGGCTCATGGCGCATTGTACACCTTTTCCTTTATTAAGTGTTTTGATTTTTCTTAAAGATGAGAAGTGAGACTCAAGTTATAAAAGGAAAACTTCTAAGGGAAACTAGACTTACCCTAAGTTAGTTTGAATTTGAAAATGACCTATGGTTAATGAGGTTTGAGATTAAATCTACCTAAGAGATATAAGACTAGAAATGAGAATACAAGAGTTAATAGTGAATAATATGGCCCTCCTAAGTCATGGTGGGTAAAAACGTGAATGAAATGTAAATGGGATGAAACAATGGATCAGGTGGGTCGATTGCGTGGTGCTAAGACGCACGACTTATGGTGTGTAATATACAAGGCTTGCTTTTGGTTGAATGGAGTGGAACGATGGTAATCGAAGGATCCTAAAGTCACATGAAACTTTATTTATTTTGAAAATTCACTCGACGTTGGATCGAGTCTTTTATGTATTTCATTTTTTTGAGATTTTGTTTTCTAACGATTTATTTTATCTCTTCTATCCTAATTATAGAAACCATAAAAGCATACAAGTTCTAAGCTATTACATCATCAAGTACACAGAGTAAAAAATATCCAAATCCATAAGCAAATCCTCGGAAAATACCTTGCACCAAAAGGAAATAGTTAGTAAATGACATGAATCATGAATATGCATAATATGATGAAATGAATTAAAATTCCAAAAATATCAAAAGTCATGGAAAAAATGCGAAATTAATTTACTAGGGTCTCTAACTTGATTATAACATTGTATTAAAAAATCTCTTAAAAATTCTAAGTCTAACTATGCCAAATGATCACCTAAATCTATCTAAGGTTTAATCACAAATTTATACAAATCACACTACGAAACCAGTAGAAAAAATGTCCTAAAAAATACACCAAAATTATTCTAGGTACTATAAGCTGTCCTCTAATCATAGCAAAAAGAATGGGCACAAAATGTTATAGGAAGTGGCAGAAATAAAATATACAAATTTATGTGTCCATGTGAAAATTCAATCTAAAAACAATTAAATGAAAAAATCAAAATTAAATTGGAAAATGCAAAAATTCAGAAAGTGAAAATGTGGAAAGTTTCTAAATTGCCTTAATATTCTATCCTAATTTTTGTGTATTTTTATTATGCATTTTGCTATTTTTTATGGAATTAAATTAAAGAGGCATAAAATAGAAAAATAAAAGAATAGAAATAAAGAGGGGGGGGGGGAAATAGAAATGCATTTAAGTTAAAAAACCTACTGGGCCCAAAATGGGGGTCTTAATAGCATCTGCGCCAGGCCCAAACGCAATTGGCCTGAGGGTATATGGCAGTTATGGTGGGATGGTTTGCGTGGGATTAAAATATGGTGGTCCAACCGGACGGTGACAAGTGTCACCGCCGGAGTGGACCACCTCAAGAATCTTATCCTTAAACCACTAAAATGGGCGGTGGAGGGTAATCAACATATTCCAGAGTTTTAATTTTCATTATTATGGTTTATTATCTTTTAATTTACAAAGATCACAATTAATAAGTATTAAACCGAAATCAGTTTTATAATTAAGAAAAAGAAAAAAGCCTGCCTCTCTCTCTCATTTCTCAACGCATCCTCTCTCTTTCTCTTCACAAACCCTTTCAACAGCTTCTTCTTCCCCAAAACCCTAGCGCCATCGCGGCGCGGCGACTTTCCCCCTCCGATCATCTCTCTAAACTTGTAAACCCTATGAACAAACCTCAACTATTTCTTCTTCCTCATTCTGAATACCCAACTAAATTTTTCCCAATCCTCGCCAATTGCCCGGATCAAAGCTTACACGAAATCAAAAGAAAATTGTAGTCAGAAACAAGGTCGAGATTCACGCACCTACGATCAAGAATATGTGACGGATGTCAGGCATTTGCGAGGCCAAGTCGTTGAGGTTTGTTACTATTGCTCGGTGACGATGCGATTGGGACGATGCTGACAAATACGCCTCATTTACGATCTTCTTCTTCTTCGTTCGGTGTTGAATCCGCCGTGATTTGATGTTCTTGAATCGTTTTCCCAGGTTTTACGAAATAGATGATGATGACATCGTGCTACCGTGAAGGAGATTGATGATGAAGATGTTGAAGAGGAAAGTGGCAGGGGATTTAGGTGATGAAGAGTTGCGATTGAAGATGGATTAAAGGGGTGAAGTACAATTCTGCAAAAAAACAAATAGAGTATGGGATATTTTGAGGGTGATACAAAGGACCGAAGGAAGATCAAGAGAAGGTTTGTGGTGATGATTGAAGGTCCGGATTCCTGTTGAATTTGTTGCAGATTCGTCAAAGATAATGAAGCGGGTTGAAGTTCGGAGCGGAATCGTCTTATTCGCTCATTCGATAACGGAAACGCAACACTTAGGTATGCACTATTTGACTCACTTTCATTCTTGATTTTGATTCACCGCTGCTTCTGTTACTGAGGTCGATGTGGTCTGCTCCTATTTTGCTTATTTTTCGATCTGTGTGTGTTGTTTTGTGTTCTTGCTTGATATTGATGAGAGCTCCTGAGATTTGATGATGTTCACTCTGGATTTTGCAGATTGTTATGATTGGTCGCAGCTTTGCAGAGTGAAGCGATTCGAAGGTTTGAAGAAGACAAAATCAAGTCGTAGATGTTGTTGATGATATGTGTTTCATGTTGTGGATCTTGGTGATTGGAGGTGAAAATGGTATGGTGATGAATGTGGTTGAAGAAGAGAGAGAGTAAGTTGCAGAGAGTGATGATGGAAGGAATTGAATATGAAGTTGGAGTTGATAGATGAAGAACATTGGTGAAGAAGATTGTTGAGGTTTGAAGATGAAGAATGAAAAAGGGGAAGAAAAGGATGAATGTGGGATGCTTGAAGGGATGAGGATCCAGAGTTCAAGAAGTGGAATCTGACCCTGCTGCAGAAGAAGATTCACTGCTTTTATAGAGATTAAGGGTGAGTGTTTCTTTGATAATTTGCTGATAGAGTTGGTTAGAAATTCAGTTAGAATTTGGCAAATTTCTGTTAGAATTCTGTTTTGACAGTTAGGGATTTGGTTCTGAATTTTTTGACTAGTTTTCCTTCTGATAGCTTCTTTTTTTTTGTGCGAATCCTTTTTCTTCTTGCCATTCTGTCAATGATTATGGACCTGATTTATTGTTGTTTATGCAGACTTTTGCTCTCATTTGAAGAAGTGTGGTTGAAGAGGGAATAAAGAATTCGGATTTTCCGGGATCGGGAGCCCTTTCTTGGTCATGATGGTTGATGCAATTCTTAGTATGAAGAAAATTAGAAAATGCTTTTTCTTGTTAGCAATTTTTGTAGAATTCCTCTGCTAGCAATTATAACTGTAATTGTAACTGTAATTATATTGAAACAATTATAATTGTAATTGTATCGAAACAAAATTCAGGGATTATTCCTATATTGTAACTGAATTTTTATTTCTCCTTTCTGAATCTTCTGGTGCATTTATAATGTAATTTCTTCTGTCATAATTCTGGATTTTTGTGCCATCCTCCTGATATATTTCTACACCAGCTTCCTCAAATACTTCTCCTTATTATTTTTTTTAATAGCAACTTCCAACATATATTTTGTTTGCTCTTGTTAATAAAATATGGTAATCAAGAATAACAATAAGCCCAAATTGGACCTCAATAATACTCTTGCACATCCCACAACATGAGAATATGTACTGGCCTCGTAAAAAAATGAAAAAGGTTTTCTTTCTCTATTTTTTTTAATATCACAAATTTACAATTGTCAAAGCTTGAAAAAAAACAATCCCTTATATTGGATTTCAAACAATTCCCCTGAGTTGTCTTTCCAACTAAATGATGGATCTATATTTATGCTGGAAATATTTGGTGCCATGAGAAATCCACAAACCAATGTCTCGAACCATGCCATTTAATCTTCTAAACATTATCGACTTCATAGTGTATTTAAAAGCTTTTCTTACCCTTTCATGTCATGCATGTTCACTGCACCTCGATCTCCAACACCACAACCGTTATTTGAATCAACTAAACTTGCTCTGATTTTGGATCAATATTGAGGAAAATAAATCCTAAAATGAACCGGATACACATGAGGGAAGGACACCTTAAGGCTTTATGACGCCTCAAACACTCAATGACAATGAGATTCTTGAAGAATATGGCTTTGATACCCGGTGATCTTCAGAGCTCGTGGCAATGTGAGCTCAACCTTTTGTCCCATTCTAAATACAATGGTCATATAAGTCACCTTTGGACGGGATAATTCTATTCTCAAGAAAAAAACTTCGATCCCGCATCTTGGAAATTAATACAAATAAATGATTGTGAGTTTATGGCCGACTAGATGATGTAGATGAATATGAAACATAAAGCCAGTTAAGGTTATAATTAAGAGGGCAAATTTTGGGGTGTTACATAAGTGTAGCGGTAAAAATCGTTAGTGTAAGCTATTGATTAACTTAACTCAAGGAAAAATAGTCGTCGTCGCGCTTTTATTTATTTCCAAGTGGAAAACGGAAAAAGAGCGAACAAAACCTAAATGAATCTAAAAGCAAAAGCTAAAAGAAACTATACAGAGACAAGGGTAAATGGGTGGTTATTAAAAGGGAAGATGTTAGCACCCAAAGTGTTTGTGGTACTCCACGATAACCTCTTTGATTTATTGAAAAAAATTGGTTTGAAAAGGGTTAGTTAAATGAGATTGTGGGGATGAGAAAATAATTGATTTTTATGTTTTTGTGTTTGGAGAGGTTTACCACCTCATGCCTACGTACCCACAAAGTGCAATGTAAGATCAAAACTTCGTAGTTTGTGGTAAAAATATCAATGTTTTGTTGGTTTTGATTGGTTTTAAGAAGTAAATACTATTCGTCATTTTAAGTGGAGAATTCCACTAACCAACCATGAGAATGAGGGCATGAACTCATACATCATTATAGGGAGGACTCTAACTCGGATAAAATCAACGAGTATGTCATCTAAACCCCACAAATGACAAGAGGCTCGATTACATCAAACTACTACCATGGATATTAGGGGACTTACAACCGACTATAGAATAACTTGCCTAGACTTTAAAAAAAAAAGACAACGTACAACAGAGGCACAAAACAACTTGAGTGAGGTTAGTTTTTTTTTAATTTTTTTTATAATTAAAGTCAATATGCTTAAGTTCATTAGCCTTTATTAAGAGAAAAGAAGAAGTAAAACCAATTGATAAAAGTCAAGGTTTAAATTTATGAAAGTGGTGAAAAAATTTAAAAGAAAAATCCTTTGAAAAAGGAAGAAGATTTCGAAAACCAAAGAAGAGGAAAAGATGAAGCAACTATCCTAAAAATACAAAAAAAGGTAGGAAAACTCTAACCACTTGAAGACACTTCAAAGCATAAGAAACATAGAACTTTATCCTCCACAATTAAGATCACACGTCTTTTAAAGTGTTTAGGTCTTTATTAATGTTTTTGTGTCCAAATGGATAAAAGAAAATGACATAAACATAAACATGATAATGGATGATATAAATCATAAGAAATAAAGAGAAGGGAGAAAGAACGAAAGTAAAAGTATAGGGATCAAGACAAAAACATAAACAATATATCACTCTAATGCATTGAACTTAATCATCCACAAAGATAACAATGCAAAAAGTCTTAAAAGCAACGCTGAATATTCCGTCTCGCGTCTTGAACAATATGGTTGAACGATATGCTTAAGTCATATTTAACGAAAACTTGTCAGAAGATTGATAGAATCAAAGCCTCTACAACAACAAGATTCAAAGATTATGAACTTAACACAAAATAACAACCATGTTTGGGCTTACACAACCAATCAAGGTTCGGGCCACGAAAGTTCAAGTTCCGATAAGGAAGAGGGAAGGACAATTGTAACGCTATGTTAAGCAATCGCCAAGTAACTTATATAAAGTCACCCTACAACGAGACTGGTCAATACCAGTTAAGGTAACTAATGTTAGTGCTAATGCATGTTAGATGAACGATATGTAGATCGTCATCCGGAAGCATTGCCACACGAAAAGAAAATAGGTAACAATCTCGTCTTGATAAAGAATTCAACAAAGAAATTCTAGGATCCATAAGACTTTCATCGATCAAAATAAAAAAAATTAGAGGGAGAGGGATGAAGAGAAAAGCCAAATTGAACCACACTTTTAAGATTCATTCATCTTTAAGTTCAATCACCTCTAATTGATATATTCAAGTGTGAAAACATATCACTATTTCAAAGCACAAAAAAATGAATTTAAGAATTTATTTAAAGGTAGATTTGAACTAATGAATGTTAACCTCCTTTGATCATATCCGAAGTCCATTGAAATTAAAGAGAAATTAGTCTCAATAATGTATTTAAGGCCTAAACAACAAAAAAGGGAAATAAGAAGTAAGAGAACACCAAAACAAGTGAAAACTAACATTCCGTTCTAAAGTAACCGGTTACCAGTTCAAAAAACACAAAATCTAGGGAAATTTATACTGAGTAACCAATTACTCTAAATAGGGTAACCGGTTACTCTGCATGCAGAGTGAAAAAAATATGCAAAATTCAACTGATTTTCAAAACTTTTTCCAAACACCTTATGATCATAGGACTGAATTTGCATGAATTTTAAAGTAAAACCACAGTAAAAACCAGCAATCAAGCACAACTACAAGATCCAAATGATCAAGTAACATAAATACCAAAGATCTACATTATGGAAGATGAAGATGAAGCTTCAACAACGGCGAAAGATGAATTACCACTCCAAATTTGTAATTAGCTACAAATAACTTCAAGATCCAATTAGCCAAACTTTGATTTACTGTAATTGATTAAGAAAAAAGAGTTGGATGAAGGTTTAGCTCAAAGTTGAACAAGATTCAATTTGAATTCTTGTCAACCTTCAAAAGAAGAAATGTGAGCTTTAGTGAATTTTGTAATTTTGGGAGATAATTTGCAAGAGAATTTTTGGCTATCAAAAGCTTGTTGAATGAAATGAGAGTTCTATTTATAGAGTTTTGGTATGAGAATTAAGTGAATTGAATATTGGTTTGAAAAATCAAAATTAGCCTTGAAATCAAATTTGGAGGGAATTAACAAAGAGTGGTGATTAGTGAAGGTACATGCTAGGAATTAATTATGATGATGTATGGGAATTAAATGGAAGTGATCTAGAATATTTCACATGTGATCAATTTGAATTTGGCGCCAAAATTGTAGAATTTTAAGCTTGTTGAATTTTTCAAAATTTTACGTGGGTAACCGGTTACTCAATGCAAAATTTGTGAAAAATGGCTTTTTGTTGCACTGTTTTGGTTTCGGCTCGATTCTTTTGCTTGTCAAAGAAGGAATGAAAATAAACACATGAACCTTGGAATTCCTTGGATAATAATCAATTTAAACTTGGAAATCCTTGATCAGATGAATTTGAATTGATTGTGGATCAACTTTGACTTTTCTCAGATGAAATATACTCGAGCTGAGGAACTGTTTTGGTATTTTGATTCATGTTTCCCCTGAAAAAGTTAGTAAAGGAAAAAAAACAAAATATTTTTGGATTTTGATTAAAGGTTAGTAAACATGAACATAAAAACAACTAAGAAACATACAGATGCCCGATGATCCCTGCAAGGCATAAACCCACAATTGAAAAGGGATAAAAGAACCGATGTGTGATCTTGTTTGCATGTAAATGATGTAAGTGTAATGCGGAAAACCTTAGGGGGGGAAATTAGGGTGTTACAGCTGTCCATATTTAAGTTTCTTCCATCTGGAGATATGAAGATTGGCATCTTCGTCTCGACAAGATAGGAGAGACTTAAATATAGAAAACCCCATTTTTGGACCTAAGAGACCATGCAATGACATGAATATGAAATGATGTGCGAACCCATGATCTTTGTGGGGAATATTGTAACACCCTTCTAACCTAACATAATGTACATGGTAAGTACACTTTAAAAAAATCAAACTTCATCATAAAAAAGTGTCACATTCATCATAAAACATCTTAGTAACAATCGTGCTCCTTAACGCAGGTCTTAGTAACATCCACAACCAAATTCAACCTTTTTGCAGCGGAATCATAAATTCAAATATCTTATTTATTTCATCCAAACATCAATATCTTTGCGTCATTATCAACAATCGTCATCAAATAAAATCAACATATAGGAACTCGTAAAATAATTCTAACTAAACAACATAATATTCATTTAAGTGTCTCCCCACCCGATATTACATATCTTAGAGCAGGACACCATTAAACACTATTAAAAACGAAAAATAACAACACTCCGAGGCTACCTCATCCAATCATCACAATCTACTATTGGCTATCTGCAAGTTACCCACAAAAGAGGCAATATT
Organism: Lathyrus aphaca; assembly: GCA_963966055.1. Classification (NCBI taxonomy): domain Eukaryota; kingdom Viridiplantae; phylum Streptophyta; class Magnoliopsida; order Fabales; family Fabaceae; genus Lathyrus; species Lathyrus aphaca. The sequence goes on along the minus strand of OZ014519.1, from coordinate 737,687,939 downwards.
TCTAAGCAGGCAGGGTGAGAAATCACAATTCATTATAAAAATATATTGAATGAAAATAAACAGAATACTGAACAACAACATCATGGCATCATCATCGACCTACACAACATGTATACAATTACATCATTCATATGCAATGTCAATCAGAATTAAATGAAAATAATGCATGCGGTACCGAGGTCAACATGTGATGGACACTGGCCATCAACCCTCCAAAAGGAGCACAACATAATCAACATATCACTTCAATCCGCACAATGGGATTGAAGCTACCAATTGGACCGAAGTCCCAACATAGTATGCTATGAAATGCAATGATGTTAAATTCTCCTCAATTCACCAAATTCAACATGTGCACCATTCATTTTATGTTCATCATACAATCATATTTTTTAGCATGACAACACATCAGAAACACCACATTTATCAACAAGGTAGCAAAACAACGTCATTTATCAACAATGACAACAAAACAACTTCATTTATCAACAAGACGACAAAACAACTTCATTTATTAACAACACAATAAAACAACTTCATTTATCAACAATACATCAACAAAATAACCAGACAACAAGAATCAATAAGAGAAACATCAAGAAAACATCAAAAACGGCAAAAATAGTCACCTGACACGGTCGACCGTGTCCTCTGGCACAATCGCTCGTGTCCCCTGACACGGCCCATGTCAGAAGACATGACTCCAAAACCAATAGAAACGAAATCCAACCAAAATAGGTGTCTGACACGGGTACCTATGTCCCCTGATACGGCCCGTGTTAGAGCACATGGAACCCAAAAATCCATTTTTCCCACATACAGAGGCTGACACGGGTGCTCGTGTCACAGGACACGGCCCGTATCAGAAGCCCTGAAACCCAAAATTCATTTTTTTTCAAGAAAAAAGGCTTACACGGGTGCCGGTGTCATAGGACACAGCCCGTGTCAGAAAGCGTAATTCCATACTTCTTTTCTTGCAGAATTTTCTGCTATGTTTCAGACCCTAAACCCTTCAATTTTCCATTTCATCGGATACGAAGATTCACCAAGATAATACATAATTTACACGTACATCAAGATATATCATCCTATTTCATTCTGCTTTATCAAAACATACTTCTATAAAACATATAAACCATCAAAACACGTCAAATCATTCAAACTTTAAAACCCTCTTCTATTCACAATTCAAAACAATACAAACTTATAATAAAAGATGAAATCCTCCCCATACCTTAAAGAAATCCAAAGCTTTTTACCTCTTTCTCCAAGATATCTTAGCAATCCTTCAAGACCCTAGGCTTTTCTCCTTTTCTTCTCTTCTTCAACGTTCTTCACAATTTCACGATAAAATTAAAAAAGTGATTAATCTTCTCTTCTTAGACAAAAATATCCCAGTTAATGAACTTCTACTTATATCCTTACTTTTTTTCCTAATGACCGCCTTGCCCTTTTCTTATTCTTTTTAATAATAATAATAATAATACATTAATTATTCATTCTATTAAAAATTATTTTAAAAATATTCTCTTGAGCCAAATTCTCCAAAAATCACCAGAACTTCTTAATTCCTTATAAATTAATTAAATAAATAAGTAAATAATTAATTTAGATTTTCGGGGCGTTACAACTCTCCTCACTTAAAGATTTTTCGCACTCGAAAATTACCTGAAGAAAACAGAGTCAAATACAACCCTCTCATTCGGTCTTCATGACCCCCAAGCCCAACACACAAGCCATTGACAAATCTTCCAAGTACTTAATACTCTTCTATGTCTGACCATCCATCCATGGATGTTAAGCAGAAGACGTCCTCAACTCAGTGCCTAAAGCACCCAACCAACTTTTCCAAAACCTCTACGTAAATCTTGGGTCTCTATCTCAAGTAACCTCATAGTTTCCCCAATGTACATATAAGCTAATTTCTGAATAAAGTAATTAACCCTCATTGGTAAGAAATTAGCCGATTTAGTTAATAAATCCTCCATTGCCCAAATCGAGTCATTTCCCTTCCCCATCTCCGACAAACCCGACACAAAATTCATAGAAATACTATCCCATTTCCATTATGGAATATTCAATAATTGCATCAGATCCAAAGGATTCTGATGTTATATCTTCGACCTTTTGGCTATTTCAAGCACACATACACAACTCAACAATTTCCTTCCTCTTCCTCGGCAACCAAAACAACTTCTACAAATTCTGATACATCTTCTCAACACAAGGATAATTGCTCAATCTACTCCGACGTCCACCCTCTAAAATACTCTTCTCAGAACATCTGGAATACATACTCTATCATGGAACTTTATCACATCATTCTCATCAATTTGGAAATCAACCCTGTTACCCTGGTTAATCAAGGTCAGCTGATCCACCAACTTCAAATCAGATTGTTATCCTTCTCGGATTTCTTCAATAATATCTGTGGAATATTGGAACAAACCCTAGTACATATAGCATACCATCAAAGTCCACTCACATGTTATTGTTTAATTGGGCCTTGTGTTACGAATCCAAATATTTAAGTTAGATTGTAATGGGTAATTGTTAAAAAGCTCATTGGATTAGTGTGTTAGTTTCCTTATAAATAACATACTAGTCTCTCATATTTTGCATAAGGGAAAATAGGAAGATAAAACCCTAATTCAAAAGTGAGAGAGGTTATTTGTTATTCTTGTATACTTGTAATATTATTTTAAGAGAAAGGAAAGAATATCATTTTATAACCAATCTTTGTTGTTATCCTTGGTTACCCTAAACCCTAACCCTTGTGGGTTTCTTGACTAATCAAGGAACCAATTATAATTTGTTTTTAAGGTATCTGATTCACAATAAATTGGTGCGGTGAGCATGGAGAAGACGTCTTCAACAAAGTATGATATTGAAAAGTTCACCAGAGTGAACATTTTTGGTCTATGGCGCTTGAAGATGAAAGCCCTACTTGTACAACAGGGTTGCTTGGAAGCATTTAAGGGAGAGACGGCCATGAATGTTGCGTTAACGGCAACTGAAAACACATCAATGATTGAGAAAACACACAACGCAATATTATTGAGCCCAGGTGCTAAGGTTCTTCGATAGGTGTCTAAGGAGACGACAACGCCAGGGTTATGGTTGAAACTTGAAGGTTTGTACATATGACCAAATCGTTGGTGAATCGACTCTACTTGAAGCAAGCCTTATATTCATTCAATATGAGTGAAGACAAAGTGATGGCTGAGCGGTTGGATATGTTCAACAGACTAATTCTTGATCTTGAAAATATTAATGTGAAGATTGATGATGAAGATCAAGCGTTGTTGTTGTTATGAGTTTTGCCCATAACACATGCTCATTTCAAAGAAACTCTCTTGTATGGAAGATAGTCCCTGACCTTTGAAGATGTTCAATCTGCCTTGTACTCTAAGGACTTGAACTAACGAAAGGAGCATAAACCTTTGACGGTTGGTGAAGGTTTGGCCGTTAAGGCAAAAAATTTGCGAAAGGATGGTAAGTTCGACAAGAAGAAGGGTAAAAGTAAGCAGAAGTCTTATGGTGGTGAAGTAACTGGTGTTTGATGCTATCATTGTAAGAAGGAAGGTCACATTCGAAAAGTGTGCCTTGAACTCCTGAAAGATCATGGAGGTAAGGATAATGGTAACACAACCATTGTTCAAGATGATTTCGAATCATCTAATGTTATTGTGGTTTCAAGTGGTGACTCAAGAAAAGAGTGGATTATGGATTTAGGTTATACTTGGAACATGACTCCAAACAAAGATTTGTTCGAGGAATTATGTGATCAAAATGGTGGATCAATGTTGTTGGTAAACAACAAAGCTTGCAAAATTGCAAGTTGTAGCGGTAAAATCATGAGTATAAGCTATTGGTTAACTTAACTCAAGGTAAACAGAGTCGCCATCGCGCTTTTATTTTTATTCCAAATGGAAAAGGGAAAAAGAGCGAATAAAACCTAATGAATCTAAAAGCAAAAAGCTAAAAGAAACGAACAGAGAATGGGTAAGGGGATAGGTTACAAATTGGGAAGGTTTTACGCACACAAAATGTCTGTGGTACTCCACGGGAGCCCTTTGAAATATTTATTGCTTTTTTTGGTTTGAAAATGGTTTGTTTAAAAGTGATTGAAGAGATGAGAAGAGAAATGTTTTTTAGGATTTTGGTGTTTGAAGAGACGAATGTCTCATGCCTATGTACCCACAAAGTGCAATGCGAGATCAAAACCTCGTAGTTCGTGGTACAAAATGTGAAAAGAAACAATGTGTTGAATTGATTTTAAAATGTAAAGATAAGTCGTCATTCTTTAGCGAATAATTCCGCTAGAAAGAATGAATCATATCTAAACATAAAAAAGGAAAGTGCACGAGGGCACAAAAACAATTGAATGAGTTTGGATTTTTTAAAGTGTTTTGAAAAGAAAGTTTTGATATGCTTATGTGGTTTAACATTTATGAAGAAATGAAATCGAAAAGGTAAAACCGCTTGACCCAAGTCAAGGTTTGATTGTCAAAACGTTTGAGGTTTGAAAACAAAGAAGGTTTTTGAAATAGGAAGAAGATTTGAAAATTTAAGAAGGGGAGGAGATGAAGTGACTATCCTAAGACTTTGAAGTAAAAGTTAAGGGGAAGAACAATCAAACCGTATGGTGAACATTCTTTGAAACAATAGGAATTCTATCTTCATAAACAAATGAACTAAATCGGCTAAAGTATCCAATCCATAATATCTCAAGTAAAGGAATGATCCTAGAATCTAAGTCCAAAACTCCAAGTCTAATGCTAAGGATAATGGCCATAGTCCAAAATTAAAGTCACAAGTCTTTTAGAAGTTTAATATTTTATTAATGTTTTTGTGTCCAAATGGACAAAAGGAAAATCAACATAACAAAAAAAAATAAGAGCAAATAATAAACATGATAATGGATGAATAAAGCATAGTAAAGCAAAATAAAATAAAAGCAAATAAAAGTACAAGAATTTAAATGTTAGTAGCAAAAAAATTAAAGTGCAAAAATCTAAAATATTAATAGTAGTAATAGTATAATAATATTTACATAATAATGGTATGGTGAACTTAATCAACCACAACCAAAAGAGTAACCAAAATCGAAAGGCAACCGGATCCACTTAGCATCTTACACTATAGCGATTAATCAAGGAAAATCAAACCGAATTCAATGAAATTTGAAAGGCGATTGGGAGACCCAAAGCACCTACGCATCAAACATTCATAAGTCTCGATTCTTAATACAATACGATAAACCACTTCGGGATTACGCGATCAACAAGAGATCCGGTCCATGAAAGTGCAAGTACCCAATTAAATTTTTATTCCGAAGTTAGGACACATTTAAGTCTATGTTAAGCAATCGCCGAGTAATTTACGAAGTAATTACCCTACAAATGAGGCCGGCCACCACCAATTAAGGTGCATAATGTTAGTGTTAATGCATGCGAGATAATTGATATGTAAATCGTTATCCGGACACGATACCGCACAAAACTAAAGGGGGATACCAAATTGAGCCGCATTTATGGTATTCTTCCATCTTTAAGTTCAATCACTCTTCTTGGTGGATTCAAGCATGGAAATGTATCACTAATGCAAAGTACCTTAAATGAATTGAATAATCCACTTAAAGGTAGTTTTGAATTAATGAACATTAACTACTCTAATATACACCCAAAGTTCATTGAAATTAAGGAGAAATCACTCCCAAAAGTGCTTCCCAAGGTAAAAATAAAAAGGAGGAAGTAAAAGAAAGAGGAACCAAAAACGGGCTTGAAACAAGCCAAAACACCATTCTGACTTGTGTTAACTGGTTAACCAATTGGTTAACCGGTTAACGCAAGCAAATTTTGAATATTTACGCTGTTTTGAACTGGTTAACCGGTTAACGCTGTACCAGAAGCTGAAAAATGCAGAAAATTCAGCATGATCCATTTTGAAACCTTTTCTCAAACATTTGGATGATCATGATCTGAATTTGCACGAATTTTAAAACCAAAATACAGTGGAATCCCTGCAATCAAACAACAAATAAAGATCCAGAGGATCTAGAAACAAAAGTACCAAAGATCTACATCTTGAATGTTGATGGTGAATATGAGTTTATGGAGGAAGATGAATTACCAAAAGCTCTTCTTCAAATTGGACCAACACAAGCTTAGATCTACTGAAATTGGTGAACAAAAGAATGAAAGGATGAAGGTTTAGCTCAAGTTAATCAATAATTCAATGTGAATTCTTAATAACTTCAAAAGAAAGAAAGTGAGCATTTGAGAAGTTTGGTGTTGGGGAAGTATTTTGCAAGAGGTTTTGTGGCTATCAAAAGCCTGTAGAAAATTTTGCAAGGTGAATTTGGCTCTCTAAAGCTTGGTGAATGATTGAAATTATGATCCTATTTAAAGACTTTAGGTATGAGAATTTGGTGGAATGGAGCTTTCTTTGGTAATTCAAGTTAGGTTTGGTAATTGAAAAATTGGTGGGAAATGGAAAAGAGTGGTGATTAATGAGGGTTTATGGTAGGAAATGATCAAAGTGATGTAGAGAAATCAGAAACCGATGGATCTAGAATATTCCAATTAAATCAATGATCTAAGGGTGCTGAATTTGAATAAAATATTCAAATTTCGTACTGGTTAACTGGTTTACCAAGCCAAAATTTGAATATTTTATTCAAATGAGGTTGCTTGGTTATTCTGACCCGATTATTTTTTTTACGTCGAAGAAATAAACACATGAACCTTGGAAATCTTTTGAATGAATCAATTAACTTAGGAAATCCTCGATCAGATAAATTTGAATTATTTACGGATCGTCTTCGACTTTTGTCTGTGAAATTCACTCGAGCTGCAGGACTGTTATTTTTGGCATTTTCAAAGGTTCCTCTTCCTGGAAAAAAATTAGTAAAAGGAAACAAAAAATATTTTTGGATTTTGATTAACTGTTAGTGAACATAAATGAAAGCAAATAATAAAAAACGGTGATCCCCTGCGAGGCATAAACCTGCACCCGAGAAGGATAAATGAACCAGTGTGCGATCTTGTTTGTATGCAAGATTTAGATGAGATGCGAAAAAAATCTTAGGGTCAAAAAATTAGGGTATGACAGATGCCCCTATTTAAGTTTCTTCAATCCATAGATAATGAAGATTGAAATCTTCATTTCGACAAGATGGAAGATACTTAAATATCAAAAACCCAATTTTTTGGCCCTAAGAGACCAAAATATGGAATGGAATGAAATGAAATGACACAAACGATATGATATAATATGAAGATGATATGAAAAGGATATGAAACACTATGAAAATGTTATGAAAGAATATGAGATGTATATGAAATGCAGAGAAATTTGTGAGGAACAAAATGACACATGAAAAAAGAAAAAACGTTGGGGATAAGGAACATAAGACTCCGACGGGGAAAAGCAACATGCTAGAGACCAACACATGGCTCAGCTGAGACGAAAATGTCCAAGAATGGAAATTGGACAAAAAGGATCACAACATCCAAGAATGGCACTAAATAAAGTGAGAAAAGTCTCGAAAAAGTACACCAGAAGCATCCAAGGATGACATTACTGACTTTACAAGGGATATCCGAGAATGGCAATCGGAAAAAGGTAATCACAACATCTGAGAATAACAATCAGATAAAAATGTGAATCACGACATCTAGGAACAAAACTGGATGAAATGGGAAAAGGTCTGGGACAATACATCGAAATGATGACTTCACTATGGACATCCGAGAATAACAATCGGAAGGAAAGTGATCACAACATCCGAGAATAACAATCAGATAAAATGTGAATCACGACATCCAGGTACAGAGCTGAATGAGATGAAAAAGGGTCCAGGACAGTACATCAAATCAATGATAACTTAACTATGGACATCCGAGAATGGCAATCGGATAAAAGAGGTGTAAAAATCTGAGAAGAACAACAAGTAGGTAAAGAAAAGGTTCTGGAGAGGCAAAGATAAATGCCAAGTAAGTTGGACTTTGATCACAAGGTAAGAAGTTGAAAACAATAGGACCTCGAGAAACGCATAATGAGGATTAACACACTAATATATGCCAGTGAAAGTGGGGAATAACACACCCAAGAAAACACATAATGAGGAATAACACACTCAAATATGCAATCATATACGGAAATGGGGAATAACACACCCGAGAAAATGCATAATGAGAAATAACACACTCAAATATGCCAACAAATGTGGGGAATAACACACCCAAGAAAATGCATAATGAGGAATAACACACTCAAATATGCAGACGTATATGAAAATGGGGAATAACACACCCAAGAAATGCATAATGAGGAATAACACACTCAAATATGCAAACGTTTTCGAAAATGGGGAATAATACACCCAAGAAGATAATATGAGAAAAAATTGTCTGACAACCAGTTTAGACTCTTAGAGGAGTGGAAAGATGGAAGACTAATTCCTCAACACGGAGATCACTGCCATTCTGCTTGGAGATTAGAGATGCTACTGTTGAACAAATATCTGTCACACTGGTAAACTGTATCAAGTTGAAAATCTTTTGAGAGAAGTCATGAAAAGCTGCTTGGAGATTCTTGAAGAAGATTGCCCCAAGTTCAATGACTGATGAAGGTAAACTGATAATGGATTCAGTTCTTGACTATTGTCGGAGAAAATATGATCAAATCTTTGAGGTAACTGTTGAGAAGAATAAACTGATCATGGCTTCAGTTCTTGAAATGAATGTTGAGAAGATAAATCCAGTATGAATCTTGAAAAAATCTTATGATTAACCAAATCTGAGAACCACTTGTACTGAGCAACAACTCTTGAATCATAGGCCCTGAGAAAAACTTTCCCCTGATAAGATCACTGACCAAATTTCTTAACTGTTTGAAAATTCCTTGATGAGGAAAGTTATTTGCAAATAAAAGGTGTTTGTACAAACCTGGTAATTTTAATGCAAAGTTCAATGCAAAGTTTGAAATCATTATTTGATGTAAAGTAAATGAAAACATTGTCAAAACACGGAGGTTGAGACAAAATGAAAGATAAAGCAAAGTAAGAAACAAATGATTAGTAACAAACTCGGGAGTCAGTTCACGCAACCTCGTTGTAGTATGCTTTTCAAAAGAAACCTGGATTCAATTAGGACTTTTGAAGGTTGTAACGAGGTCTGGTTCACGGTTTATGAAACAAAGGATATAGGCTCAAAATTTATTTGTACCCAACCAAACTTCGTGATGAACTTCAGTCCTACATTCAATTAATTCAGCCTATGCATTCAAGTTCCAAGACCTTTGGGATTGCACAGATGAAGATGGCTCATAAGCCAAGAGATTTTGAGATAGCAGTCATTTCTTCCTTTTGTTATTTATGGTGAGGACTTTGGTCCATTCATCTAGTTTTTGTTGAGGATTTTGAGAACCTCTTGATTGATCTTTCTTTTATTATCCCTAACTTTTGCTTGAACTGTGTCATTTGAACTTACAGCCAGCGGGATGCCCCAGTTTTTTGCCTAAGTCTCCTTCATATGTTTTAACTTAGCGGGCTTTGATTTTTTTTCACTAAATTTTTTTTTCAATATCATTTTTTTTAAAGATAATGACTGCATGGCTTAATGATTACGATGAACCATCATTGGCTTTTGAATTGAGAAACATCTTCAACACTTCTTTGATGTGTGTGAAGGAAAGCTTGAGATTGCAACCTTTATTGAAAGGCGTCTTGAATGATTCTCTTGTACTTGAATGCACATCTGAATTAATTGAGAACTACCCATCCCTAGGTTAAAATTGCGGGGGTTTTCGAATAGAAAGAAACTCCAACTTCAAGGCTCAAAGGGGTTGACAAAGGATTAACTTCCTTATTTCTCCAGTGTTTGGGATTTGAAACAATGCCTGTATATCATCATCCAAGTCTCAATTGAAAGCATACCAACAACAATTATGGGTATCTCGTTTTCATCACTCTCCCTCCAATCATTGTAAAAACTTGAGAAAGGAAAATGAACTTGAAATATAAATCATAAAGATGCAAATAATAAATGAAATTGAATCAAAACAAAGTAATGCTCATTTAATTAAAACCAACATGAAAGTACATAAAAAGTTTAAAAGCAAACAACTTAATATAATTGAAGAAAATTGCAAACATAAAGAAACAATGGCCTAGTGATCCATTAGCAACAAGGATGAGTTGTCCCGTCTGAGATTCTGGCCTTGAAGAAAATTTGACTGTTGAATTCTTCTAGAAGATTCACTTCTCATGCTTCAGCAAAGGATTGTTGGCAACATTAGGATTTGTGTCATGAAAGGAAAGGATGTTGTTCTTGATAAGTTCTTGCACTTTAGCTTTCAGTGCAAAGCAATGTTCCAAGTCATGACTAGTTCCACCTTGATGAAACTCGCAGCGAAGATCCGATCTATGGTTAGCTGGAAGAGGATCTAGAACATCAGGCGGAGGTCTAGTAGTAATTATACCACTCTTAATCAAGGAAGGATAAAAATCAGTGTAAGTAATCGGTATATGATCAAAGTTTGGCTTATTGCGATATTGATTTTGTCCAGCAGTAGGATAAGGAGCCTGAGCTTGAGCTCGAACTTGAAATTGAGCTTGAACTGGTTGAGCTCGAACTTGAACTTGAGCTTGAACTAGCTGAGCTTTGACAACAGGAGCAACTGCAGCTACGTATGGTTGAACATATCTTTGTTGCGGGCGATAAGGCTTCCTCTCAGTTGAAACAGCATAAGCATCACCATCTCGTCTCTTTTGAAAGTTCCCAAGAGACTTTCTTGCAGCATTAGAAGATTCAACATTGGTAATCTTACCCTTCTTGATACCTTCTTCTAGTCTTTCTCTAATAGTGACTAGGTCAGAAAAACCATATGAAACACTTCCTACCATTTTCTCCCAAAAGAACGGCTGAAGAGTGTCCATGAACAAACCAGTTAATTCTTTTTCAGCCAAAGGTGGCTCCACTTGAGCAGTTAGCTCTCTCCAACGCTGAGTGTATTCTTTGAATGATTCTTTCTCTTTCTGTGACATGTTTTGCAGTTGACGACGGTCAGGTGCCATGTCCAAATTGTACTTATACTGCCTTACGAAAGCATCAGACAAATCCTTCCAGCTTCGGATGTGACTCTTCTCAAGTCCTACACACCACTTCATAGAAGCACCACTCAGACTATCTTGAAAAAATTGAATAAGAAGCTTGTCATCCTTGGCATGTGCAGCCATTTTGCGACAATACATTAGCAGGTGAATCTTTGGACAAGTATGCCCATTGTATTTCTCGAATACAGTAACCTTGAACTTATCAGGAAGAACCAAGTCGGAAACCAAACACATGTCTACTGCAGCAGCACCAAAGACATCTTTTCCTTCTAAACCTCTTACCCTCTTCTCAAGAGTCAAACATTGCTCTCTAACTTCATCCATATATCCAAGTTCACCCTGACTTTCAGCTTGTGGACCAACAACCTGGTACAAAAAAGGAGAATTTTGATAAGTAGTCCGAGCAGTAGTGTGCACAACAGGTTGAGGTTCGACAAAAGTCATAGCTGAAAAGACTGGAACAACAGATGGACCACCCATTTGAGCAGTAGCAGCAGCTAACACGTAATCCGGAGGTAACCCAAATTCTGGCCAAGTAGAAGCCGGTTGCTGAATCATATAAGGGTTAACAACAGCAGTAAAAACTTCAGAGATAACAGTCCTTTGAGGTGGTTCAATTCGAGCAATCAGAACTTGCATCATTTCAGTGAGCCTGGTCATACTGACCTTCAACTCATCAATCTGCATCTGGACTTCTAGGTTATGTTGTTCTTGGTTTTCCGTTCTCAATCTGATAGCTCTCAATCTGTTAGCAGCTATAGTACCGTATATGTGGTGAAGAGACAGCTTGACGGATCAACAAACAACTGAAGAAAGAAACAACCGGGATGAGTTCCCACACAACTCGGATGAACGCAAGAATATGCGAGGATGCAATGATATGCAATGTTCACTTCCATTTTCAGAAAAACAACTTGATTATTGAAAACATGGTCAACATCGAAAATACGGTCATGAAAAATCTTGACAAAAAGGAATATTTACTTTTTCCAATATTTGCAATAATCAAGATTGTTTTACATGAGAAATGGTTATGATGATGATCATGATGAATATGTAGATGCAACAACCACAAACAAGATCACGCAAAGCACACAGGTTCAAAGGTTTGAATCACGAGCATGGAGTTAAGAGATAAGAACCACCAACCCACAAAGGCATGTACTAAGGTTTGTCTTCATTGTACCTGCAGAAAACCAAAAGGGTGTTAACAGAGGTTCCCAGAGTTAACAGCCATCTTTAGAATATTATCGGTACGTTGGATTACTCCCCAACCGATAACATTCTTAAAATAGACCTCGTCCGAGTGTAGTATCACGTGACAACCACCTTAGGTTTACACCCGGATAGTTTCCGCACTACGTTCCTAAAATGGCTTAGATGGGTTAAGGGTTCTACGGTCCTCAGTATGATCAACTCAAGGTTGGAAAATAATGCCACGTATGATTACTCATCATGACATTGATAATCCAAGAGAGCCTAACCGAGTGGAGATTATCAAATTGATATCGCTTTGGACTACTCCATCGCGTATCGCTTTGAATATCGCCGTCCAATCATAAGTTCAACTCAGATCCGGGTTAGAATCTATCTCACTCACAGAGGATCACCAAAACCGAAACAGAACAAACAAGTAACAAACAATTCAAACCAAAGCAGTAAAGAAATCAAAGTAGGCCGAATCCACTTAGAGATTGACTCCCTAGCAGAGTCGCCACTTTTCTGTAGCGGTAAAATCATGAGTATAAGTTATTGGTTAACTTAACTCAAGGTAAACAGAGTCGCCACCGCGCTTTTATTTTTATTCCAAATGGAAAAGGGAAAAAGAACGAATAAAACCTAATGAATCTAAAAGCAAAAAGCTAAAAGAAACGAACAGAGAATGGGTAAGAGGATAGGTTATAAATCGGGAAGGTTTTACGCACCCAAAATGTATGTGGTACTCCACGGGAGCCCTTTGAAATATTTATTGCTTTTTTTGGTTTGAAAATGGTTTGTTTAAAAGTGATTGAAGAGATAAGAAGAGAAATGTTTTTTATGATTTTGGTGTTTGAAGAGACGATCGTCTCATGCCTACGTACCCACAAAGTGCAATGCGAGATAAAAACCTCGTAGTTCATGGTAAATATGTGAAAAGAAACAATGTGTTGAATTGATTTTAAAATGTAAAGATAAGTCGTCATTCTTTAACGAATAATTCTGCTAGAAAGAATGAATCATATCTAAACATAAAAATGGAAAGTGCACGAGGGCACAAAAACAATTGAATGAATTTGAATTTTTTAAAGTGTTCTGAAAAGAAAGTTTTGATATGCTTATATGGTTTAGCATTTATTAAGAAATGAAATCGAAAAGGTAAAATCGCTTGACCTAAGTCAAGTTTTGATTGTGAAAACGTTTGAGGTTTGAAAACAAAGAAGTTTTTTGAAATAGGAAGAAGATTTGAAAATTTAAGAAGGGGAGGAGATGAAGTGACTATCCTAAGGCTTTGAAGTAAAAGTTAAGGGGAAGAACAATCAAACCATATGGTGAACATTCTTTGAAACAATAGTGTAAACACCCCAAATTTGCCCTCACCCATTCACACCATGACTTGTGATCATCTCATATGCATAAACACAATCATATCATCTCACATCTCATTTTTGATTCACTGCATAGTTTCTAAGGCATCTGCACCTAGGGTTTGTGATCTGAGCAATCCCAAAGCTTCTTGGGCCACTCCAAAGGCCACCAATCAACTCAAAGGGGTCCATGTGTGTTCTTACATCATATTCTATCTCCTCAAAGTCAAAAATGCAGAGGAATCACAAGAGCTAGGGTTTGAGTGGATGCAGAGCCAGGTTTGACTGCACAGTTGACTGAAAATTAGGGTTTTGGTTTCAGAGGCCATAACCCCAATTTTTTTTTGGTCATTCTTGTTTCCATTGGTCTATATATGGTATAGGGAGTATGCATATCAATTTTCATGAAGAAATTCCATGGGGAAGTCATCTGATCAAGAGTTGACTTTTCAGACAAGTCAGTGCAAAATCAGGGCATCTGAGGCCCCCAATGACCCAACCAATGGTTGATCTTCATCATTTTGAGTGTATATGATCTTTATTTGATCATGGAAGAAGGTTGAAGTTCATAGAAATCAAGAATTTAGGGTTTTTGCAAAGGTTGACTTTTTGGGCATAGTTGACTTTTCAAGAATGCATCATTTTAGGTCAATTTTCAAGCTTTGATTCTTGGTCCAAAAAGGCTTCAAATGGAAAAACTTTGGTCATGAAAGTTGTAGATCTCATCTTTCCCTTTTCAAAAAGTACAAGAACATGATCAAACTCTTCTTGGATCAAAAGTTATAGCAATGCAAAGTTGGCAAAAATCATTAATTTCTAAGGCATGCTTCAAATGGAAATTTTGCAAAACCTTGAACCAATGCATCATGTGACCTCTAATTCATTTCAAACCATTACACAAACATTCTCTAAGTCCTAAAAATCAGAATTGGATCAAGTTTGCTCATGGCTTGGTTTGTGTAACAAGACTTTATCACATGTGAACCAAAGTTGCCACAAGTTGCAAAACACTCATTTCACTCCCTACCACTTGCAGCCTTGGATGCTGAACCAAGCTAGGCTCATACACACATCATGCTGCGCAGCCCCATGCTTTGTACTTGACTAGAAGTTGCCCATGCCCTATCTTACAAGAAGTTGACATTTTTGCAAAAGTGGCTACACCTATCCATAAAGCACATGTCAAATCAACTGGCCAATGAGAGAGAGTCATATGGACAATTTGCAAGCTAGCCATAACAAGGAGCAAGGCTGAAACCATCACACTACACACATTCACAAAAACACTCCCATTGGCAACTTGCTTCGAATTCCTCTCCACAGCTTGCAAACACAAAAACCTTTTCCCCCATTCAACTCACCATGTATCATTGAGTAGAAACCACCCAAAGCATAAGCCTGAAACAGCCAAAGCACCCCACTGCCATTCTTCACCCTCATTCTGCAGATTCATTCGAATCTCCCTCCCTAGCCCACAAACAGCCAAACAAACCTTGCAAAGCTTCTCCATACATCATCTGGACCATAAACCATCATTCACAGTGGCCTGAATCAGTCAGAATCACCATAGCCATTATTGACTGAGCTTGAGGCAGTTCCTTTCGAAACTCATCATCAAGCCAACTTAAACTCCATTTGAGCATTCAAACATCATCAAGGGGTTCTAAGGAGTAGATTGCACAAGGAAAGGTGGCCAGAAAGTTCCTAAACTGAAAGCTTCGAATCTCAGGTAGCCTGAAATTTATTTTTCCAGAAGTTGTTTTTCTTGTTACAAACTTGTTCTACTAGCTTCACTGATCATTCTGGTACCATTGGTTTTGAAATTGGTTTTGAAATAAGCATTTAATTTGTTTCTGAAGCTTGCGTGACCTAGAACTTATCCTCTTCGATTCAGCTTATTTAGGAAACATAAATGTGTTTTGAGAGAGGGGTTTAGTTCGTGAGAGGATGGAGATCATTTCCCAGGTCTTAGGTTTCATTTATATTACATTTTGAGGGGTTTGGGGATTTTTCAGGGGAGTTGCTGGCCGGAGAAGACGACCGGAGGTCTTCTCCGGCCACCTGAGAATGATTTGCCCTAATTACAGTCATTAATGCTAGTTTGAATTTGGACCATTGATTGCCATTGACTTGTTGACTGCGCGCGCAAGGGAAAGGCCAGGATCTCTTTGATTAGCCCTAATTTTATTATTAGTTTTAATTAAATGTAATTAACTCAGAACCAATCCTGGCCACAAGATCACGCGCCAGTCAACCAATTCAAACCCTAGGCTCATCCTGGCCCTCCATTCCTCTGACTTTTATTTTACTTGATTTTTTTAATTCAGTTTCTTTCATTTAAATTGCATAATTAATTTAAAATAGCAAAAAATTCTTAAAAATTATGAAACTTTTTCTTTAAAGTTTTATTAATTTTTAAGACCCAAAAATATTTTTATTTTATTTTTTATCATTAAAAAAGTATTTTTAAATATTTAAAAGATTATTTTTAATTGATTAATGGAAATTAATTTATTAAAAATACTTTTAGGTATTTAAAAATCACCAAAAAATTCATGAAATGTTCTAAGACATTTAGAAACATTGTCCAACCTTCAAACCAAATTTATTTTTTGATCTTGATGCATTTTGAGAATTTTCCATTGAATTAAATCATTTTTTATGCATTATTTTGACCATAAGTTCAAAAAATCATTTCTGCCTATTGGAGAAGGTTGAGACATTGATTCTTCTTGCATTGTGTTATGTTTAGCATGTAGTTTCTAGGGTAAAATGGCCATGATTTGTTTCCTCATTTCCTAATTGTTTGGCATTTCTTTTGTTAAGAACCTTAAAAAACCCTAATATCTTGTAAAATTCATATCTTGAGATTGGTTGAGAGTTGAGAGTTCCCCTTTGGGCAGTGATTTATCATAGGTTTAGGGTTTCTTTGGGTGCCATTTTCCATTTTTATCTTAGGGTTTTGTTTCTGTTTTGGGTTTTTGTCTGATGTTTGACCCATGAACCCTAATTTGGGCTTTCATTGGCATCCTTCTTGCATTCTCTTGCATAACATGACTGGTCTTTGCATTTTGTGCATTCTTGTGATCCATTTGACATCTTAAGACATATAGAAAGCATGTTTGACCATTGCATTACATATTTGCCATGTCATTTGTCTTGTATGATTCATAACTTTTCATGCTTGTTCATGCTCCTTAGCTTGCATCATTTGCATTCATGATCTTGTATGAACATCTCTATATGCTGCCTCATGTTCATAGCATCTCATAGCATCATTATCATCATCAACATGCTTCTGGTTTTGTTTAGCATCATGTCATTTCATTTCATTTAGCATTGCATTGCATTTCTTTCTAACATTTCAGGTGGTAAGTAAACTTGAGAAGTGAATTTGCCTTCACTTCTCATACCTTTTCTTTTCATCTCTCTTGCATCCATTGCTGCATTTCTATTTGTGTTTGAGATTGAGCTTGCTCATTCTTGTTCCTCCCACCTTCTTTCTTCAAGTGACTTGACTTCTTGAATGAAGCAAGTTATTTTGCTTCTCTTGATCCTGTTCATCTGCTTCTTGGTGGCTCCTCTGAAGATTGTTCTTGCAAACCTCACCAACCATAGGATCATCCAAGCATGATAATGAATTAGGGTTTTGATTAGTCTCCCCTCATAGTTTTTACCTTTGTGTCTCTCTTTGAGTCTTCTCTTCTCACCTCATAATCAGGGACTAAACCCTAAAGGCTTTAAGACTTTGTGCTTAGGGTTATGCCTGCATCCTTCTCTTAGGATAGAGTGTATAACTTTAATCCTAAGTGTTAAACCCTTTATGTGTTTAAATCTCTTAATCAATTCACTTAATAAATATCAAGACATCACTTGTAACTTGGGCCTTGCATTAGGGTTCTAATTCTTCCTTAATTGGTTAAGAAGGACTAACCCTAGTGTTAATGGACAAGTCCCCCTCAAGTTGTCTTACAAATCATAAAAATCACTTCATCATCATACCATTAAATAAAATCCACTTAATCAAAGGCTTGTTTTGTCATGGGTTTAATCCCTAATCATGGATTAAGTTGAGGAGTTTTTCTCAACTTAAACATTCTCATCTATCATCCTTCTTTTAGGATGGTGTAATGAGTCTGTTCAATCCATGATTATGGCTTAACCTCATTACTCAACACTAAGCAAAAACCACAAAAACAGCTAAATAATCACAAGTAGGTTAATGATCTTAATCCTACACCAAAGGTGATTAAGTGTGAGAATCTGACTTCACACTTAAGGTATCCTCATTACCCCTAATCAGAGGGAAGATGTGATGAGTTTGCTAACCCATTGGTTTAGGCTTAAGCTCATTATCTTATGACAAACTCCAAAAAGCAATAAAAGACTGAAAACATCAAAAACAAACAATAATCGTCTCCTTCGGGATTCTTTTCTCATCACCTTCACTCATAACCGAGAACTCGCTTCTTCCGTCTAATGCAAGACAGTTAGCACCTGAGCCAGACAGGTCATACACTTGAGCATAGACAAGCAAGCAGTTCATCAGTCAATTCATCTTTCAGTCTCTTCGGGTCGAACTACGGTGTTCTGACTTCCTCATTGCACGAGAGGATACGTAGGCATAACTTAATAGTTATCGAACAAAAGTCTCTGTACATTCCCCCTCCTTCCTGTATCATTCTTTAAGCCTCATGGTCTTGAGCATTTTATTCCTTTTCTTACACTGACACTGTACATATCACACATCACTTTCTCTTACACTGACACCTGTACATCCTTTTCCAGCTCCTTTATACACAAATTGCACTGACACTACCCCTTTAAAACACAAATCTTTTAAGCGTGGATCCCGTCGAGTACGGCGGACAATCTGGGTGCTAATACCTTCCCAGGTTGTAACCAACCCCCTTTCTCAGTCTCTCTGGTTCGCAACCGTCTTATCCATCTCTTCCTAGGTTTATGCAGCATTACCTTTCCCTCGGGATAAAAATGCCTAGCTGGCGACTCTATTCATCTCCGGTGAGTTCACGGCTGTGTGTTCTCACTGTCCCTCTCGCCGACCGTTCGCGTCTGTACCCCATTTGACTTAGCTTCATTTGGAGGGAGCGACAGCTTGGCGACTCTGCTGGGGAATACCTTATACTGCAACCAGGGCTTCTGGTTCTTTTTGTGGGTTCCTCCTAGCGCTTGTTTGATTTGTGTTTACTGGGGTGTTATGTGCTTGTTTGTGCTTGTATTTATTTTTGTTTATTGCTTTATGTACAGTTACTTTACTGCTTTCTTTATTTACATTTATATATCATACTGTCATTGTTGCTGGCTGGATTTGGTTTTTGTTTTGGTGGGTGGGTGTTCCATTGAGAGTTAAGGTCCTATACCTGGGACCTGAGTGACACCTAGGCTAGAGTGAATCATATTCTTTCCCATTCCATTTCGGTCTGGTGCGGGAATATGAAACACGGTTCAGATATGGGTTTCTTCTTGAGAACTCTGTGTTGCAGATTTCCTGCAATGCTAGGGCTATCTGGGAAGCCTGCTAAGTCTGGATGACCTTTTAGTATTGACCTTCAGAAACTGAGGTGAATTAGAGGAGGAATTGTTATGGTTATTGTAAACATTGTACCTCCGGGTTAGAAGTGTTTACACTTCTCATAACTGATCCAAGTCTGAGGATCCTTGTTCTAGATCACCACCGGTGAGGGGGTTGGGCTGTTTACAGGTTTGCAGGTACCTTGGCCTCAGAATACCCTGTTACTTTGAGTTTGTTAAGAATGCTCCATGTTGGATAGTTCTTGTGATTCTAAACCCTGGACTTGTGGCTCTTTATTTGAGTCCCCCACCTTGGTTACTGGATTTATAGACCTCCATCTGGAATTCTTGAACACACATGGATCTATACCAAGGCAGTTAATCAGATCCAGCTCAGTCACAAACCCTTGCATTTCATTTGCATACATACTCATTGCATCATATTAACATTTGCTTATTTGTGTTTCAGGGTATCCACCTTCATCTGGTTTTGGTTTTGACCCCATCTGCTATATTGACCTATCTCCACCAGCACTTGCTTCAGCTTGTCAGCCATATACTTCAGTTACTTGCACTAGCCAGCCAGTGGCCCACTTCTCAACCTCTTCATCAACACTTATTCTACTCAGTCTCAGCATCATGGCTCCAAAGAAAAGCAACATCACCTATCATTTCTTCCAACCAGACTTATCAGACATCAGGAGGATCCAGACCCTGATCACTCCAGATCACATACCCTTGTTCAGGGAGAGTTATGGAGATATACTGGACATGGTTATGGATCTGGACCCTTCACAGAGGAGCCTCATCCACACTTGCATTCAGTTCTATGATCCCCCATTGAGATGTTTCACCTTTCAAGACTTTCAGTTGGGGCCTCTATTAGAAGAATACTCATCTTTGATTGGTTTACCTATCAAGAGGGAAATTCCTTTCAACCCTGAAATGGTCTTTCCCAGCAATGGAGAGATAGCAAAAGCTTTGCACCTAGAGCCTGTTTTGATTGAACAGCATATGACCTCTAAAGCTGGGATCCCTGGATTTCATCTGGACTTCCTGATTTCTCAAGCTAGTCTGAAGGCCTCCTTGGGGGAGTGGAAAGCTGTTTGTGCTCTGTTGGCCTTAAGTGTATATGGAATTGTGTTGTTTGCAGATGAGCCCCGTTTCATTAGCAAGAATGCAATCCACTTGTTCATCCTGAAGAACCCTGTGCCAACTTTACTGGGTGATCTCTATTACTCAGTACATCAGAGAAATGAGAAGCAGAGGGGAAGATTAGTGAGGATTTGTGCTCCATTATTCCATGCTTGGCTTCTCAGGCATCTACCCAGGACAGATGCATTTCTAAATCCTCATCAGCAAAGCAACTGGGCTAAAAGGCTCACTACTCTCACTTCAGCAGACATCAGATGGTGTACTCAGAGCACCAAGGGCAGAGATATAATCACAAGCTGTGGGCACTTTCCCAATGTGCCCTTAATAGGGGTCAAGGGAAGCATCAACTACAACCCTCTATTGTTCAAGAGGCAATTGGGCTATGCACTAGTTCATACTCCTAGGGAGCAGGACCTAGTTGAGACCCTCTACTGTGAGAACAAGGTTAGTTTGGCAACTGTTAGGCAGGCTGTTTGGGCCTGGGATCATGTTCAAACCAAGGGAATCACCATTTTGGGGAAGTGCAATAATGTGGCATCAGTCCAATATTATGAGTGGTCCCATGCTAGGGCCCAATTCTCTGGAATGCCCTTTACCATAGAAGACATGCCTGAGTCATCTTCAGCACCACCCCCTGCCACTATCAGTTTGGGAGAGTTTGAAAGTTTGAAGGAAAGAAATGAGAAGTTAACCCAGGCTTTGCAGAAGACCCTCCGGGAGAGGAGTGAAGGTGTGAGGGAGATTGAGAGACTGGAGAAGTTAAGAGTGGAACACTTGACTAAAATTGAGAAGTCTGGAGATTATATCAACAAGTCTAAGGCGGGTGAGCAGATTCTGAAGAATGCTTGTAAAGAAGCCCAGTTCCAGAGAGCAAGGACAGACTTGTATTTGAAAGAGAGTCAGGCCAGGTGGGTCCGGATCACTGAGGCCCGTACTCTAGAAGACAAGAGAGTTCAGGACAAGATGGGACAGATGGAAAAAGCCCTGGCAGCAGCCCAGAAGGAAATATCAGAGCTAGAAATCAGAGCTGGATTGAAGAGGTCTAAGGACCAAAGTCAGAACAGGAAGTTGACTGCAGCTGTTGCAACAAGAAACCTTCTCATCAGAAATCTCACGGAGCATCCGGCTGATCCTGTGACCGAAGCACTTCTTAAGGAAGTTCGTGAGGATGAGTTTGGCCTTGGAGTTTGATCATTTGCTTGTTGTTGTTCCTTTTCCATGTACTTTTGCTTTTTGTGATGTATTTTGACCCCTTTGAGGGCTTGTGTTGTAAAAATGAACAAGTTGTATTATTTCACCCTTTGTAATATATTTGTGGTAGTTTCCATCTGGGTTCACGTCAAAAGCAACTTCAACAGCATCATCTTCAAGGGTCTGGAAGGGTCAAAACTAAAGGCCAAACCGGATACCTTGAGAACAAATAAGCATAACTGCATTGCATACTAACCCTTTTGTTTGTTTTGTAGGTTTTTGTTTTGTTGTTGCTAACCTCTGTTGTGATATTCAGGAATTATTGCTCGCCGCCGGGTATTTCCTCTCAACAGGCCACACAGGTACCCAACTAGAAACAACCTTCCGGGAATCCAGATGGACCAGATGCAACAAGACCTTACAGAGGTCAGAAACCAGATGGCAAACGAAAGGTTAGAGATGAGAACGCAGATGACGCAGTTCATGGAAGTTATGAACAACATGGCTCAGAGCCAGGAGAGACTGAGGGCCATGGTGGAGAGGCAAAATCAAGAGGAGCCTCATGTAGGAACTGCAGGCACCAGTAATAATGAAAGGGTGCAACCCCATGTTAATCCCCCTGTGTTTGGTCCACATCTACATCCTGAGGTTAATATTCCTGCAAACATTCAAGGAACAGCCACTGCAGCCAGAGTACTTCAAGAAGATCCTCAGGAGGACCAATTTACAGTAATGGGTGCTGGAGAGGAAACTTATGATAGGAGACTGGATGAAATAGCTGAGAAATTGAGGTCCTTAGAATCTCAAAATTCTTTGGGCTTCGACGTCATGGACATGGGGCTGGTAGACGGGGTCAGGATCCCCCATAAGTTCAAGCCTCCTTGTTTCGAAAAGTATAATGGGACTTCATGCCCCCGGACCCATTTGCAATCATTTCTGGGAAGGCTGAAGGCCTATACAATGGATGAGAAACTTTGGATGTTCTACTTCGAAGATAGTTTGACCGGAGCTTCTAGGGAATGGTATTCCCATCTGACGAGAGCAACTGTAAGATGCTGGAAGGACCTGGCAGAGGCCTTCATCAGACAGTATCAGTATAATCTGGATATGGCACCCAATAGGACCCTCCTAATGGGGATGTCACAATCATCTAAAGAGAGCTTTAGAGAATATGCTCAAAGATGGAGACAGCTTGCTGCTGCTGTCCAGCCACCTATGTCTGAAAGAGAAATGGCTGATATGTTCATGAATACCCTTCAGGGAACCTATATTGACAGGCTGGCTGCTTTCTCCTCCACCAGCTTCGCAGATGTTGTTATAGCCGGGGAGAGAATTGAAAGCCTATTGAAAATGGGAAAGATCTCAGACAATGGTGCAAGCTCGTCCAGTAGTACAAGAAAGCCTTTTGCAGGCCCGAGAAGAACTGGCGAGACCAATGCCATTCACACCAACAGGGGTAGGCCCCAATATGTTCAAAGGTCAATCGCAGCAGTCACTATCCCTGCTCCAGCTCATCCTCAGCCAGTTTATCAACCTCCGCAACAAAACTTCCAACAACAACCTCAGTATCAGCAGAATCAATATCCTCCAAGAAACTACAACAACAACTCCAACAACAACAATCAACAGAGGCCATTCCAACAAAGACCATCCCAAGCTAACCGAGTGATCGACCCGATCCCAATGCCGTATGCTGCCTTGCTGCCACAACTTCTGAAACTCAACCTAGTTGAGCTAAGAACGTTGGCACCTCCGGACCCCAACAGTCTACCAAGAAACTATGACTCTAATGCTAGGTGTGCTTTTCATTCCAACGCACCTGGTCACAGTACAGAAAAATGCAGGGCTCTGCATATGAAGGTACAAGACTTGGTAGACTCCAAGGCTCTGAATTTTGCACCTCCGCCTAATGTCAATAAAAACCCAATGCCAAACCATGGTGGTCCCCGAATTAATGCTATTGAAGAAGACCATCCGTCTTATTTAATAACCAGTGTGGATCAGATCAGGACACCATTGGTGGAAATCAAGGCTCAACTCCGCGAAAACCAAATATTTCCGGGGTGTGAACTAGGGTGTCCCTACTGCAATATTTCATGGAATGGGTGCGAGGACTTGAGGAATGGCATTGGCAGCCTTATTCAGAGTGGTTTGCTACAGATCACTACATCATTTCCGACAAATTCAGCAACTTCATCAACAACGGTTTCAGACCCTCCTACAACTGCAGCAGCTATTGTTCCCGACAATTCATCAGCACCATCAACAAGTACTTCATCTGTCCTCCCAAATGATCAGTTTTCAACAGTTTCTCCTGCTACAACTTCAGCTTCATTCCATTTCGAATCTCCGTCAGCAACAACAACAGTCCTTCCAACAGTACCTCCTACAACACCAGCAATCAATCATGAAGATGTCTCTACCGTCACCATATTCTACGATCCTGAAAATAATTCTGCCTACCATTCAGAAGGTGCTGCTCCCGCCAGAGCACCAGTTACAATCTTTTATGATCCACAAACAGTAACAGTCCCTTCAGCAGCAGCAATCAGTCCAGTCACTGTCACGGTGCCTGGACCAGTACCATATGAAAGCAATAGGGCCATCCCTTGGCACTATGGCTCTGACATATACTGTGAAGGAAAAAGAATCACTCTTGAAACATCCACACCTGCACCACAAGTAGATAATGTGGGGGGAGGCGGAGGCTTCACTCGAAGCGGACGTCTCTTTGCTTCACAAGTTCAAAGACCTACTGCCGAAGCAGAAGCTGCTGCCAAGGCAAAAGGAAAAGGCCCGGTGCAGGAAGATCCAGCTGCCAAAGAAGCCCTGAAGACTCCATTTGATCAGGAAGTTGATGAGTTTATGCGAATCATCAAAAAGAGTGACTACAAAATTGTGGATCAGCTTCACCAGACGCCATCCAAAATCTCTATCCTCTCACTGCTTATGTGCTCCGAAGCCCATCGGAATGCACTACTTAAAGTCTTGCACGCAGCTTACGTGCCTGAGGAGATTACTGTCAACCAATTGGAAACCGTGGTTGGAAATGTTACTGCTAGCAATGGGCTAGGGTTTACCAATTCTGACTTGACAGCAGATGGCCGTAATCACAACAAAGCCTTGCACATAACCATGGAATGCAAAGGAGCTGTCCTTTCTCATGTGCTGGTGGACACAGGTTCTTCCCTGAATGTCTTACCAAAGAAGGCTCTGGTGAAGCTTGAATATGATGGATTGGCATTGAGACCCAGCAACCTGGTAGTAAGAGCCTTTGATGGTTCTAAGAGATCGGTTCTGGGAGAGATTGAGCTGCCTGTGACAATTGGCCCACAGACTTTTAAAACTATCTTTTATGTGATGGACATTCAGCCCGCCTACAGCTGTTTGTTGGGTAGACCCTGGATTCACGCCGCCGGCGCAATAACGTCTACCCTTCACCAAAAGTTAAAATTTGAGTGGGAAGGCCAAGTTGTCACAATCTGTGGGGAAGAGGATATCTTTGTTAGCCATCTGGCTACTTATAAATACATTGAGATGGATGGAGAGATCCATGAAACAATGAGCGAAGGTTTTGAAGCCTTGAACGTCAATGAAGCATCTGCTGTGTTAGGGATCTCCATGTCATCATACCAACAAGCCCGGAAGGTTGTTGAAGAAGGAGCTGCCCTAGGCTGGGGCAAGGTATTAGCTGTGGAGGAGAAGAAGGACAAATTTGGGTTGGGTTACAGACCAACTCAACATCAAGCAAAGGCTGCTGCAGAGCCAGGTTTTGTCAGTGGGGGGATGCTCACCCCCGATGCTATCAACTGTCTGGAAGACGAGCTGGAAGAGGAGCGCAACCTGGAAAATTGGATTCGTCCGAAGATCCCGGGGAGCAGTGTCTCGAACTGGTCTTCCCAGGAAATTATAAGAGTTACTCATGCAGAGTAATTATTATTTCCTGTATTTTTTATAGCATGCATCAAAGTCTTGCATCTTGCCCAAGATGACAAGACTCATTTTGTAATCAGGGCCATCTGTACTTTTGTGCAAACAAGATTAAATTATTGAAATATCAGACATCTTTTTGCAAACGAGTCTTTTTCTTTTCTGTTCACTGTTTTTTCCATTTTTCTTTTTGTACAAAAAAATAAATGGCGGTGTTTTCAAAATGATAACTTCATTTCACTTTTTTCTAAAGCAAGATTAAAATCAATCACTAAAATGAACCAACTCAACCCTTGCAGAGAGTGCCCTCCAGACAGCACCGACAACAACACGGCTATGACATCGTATGACTTTGACAATCCAATTAATCAAGCTGATGGAGGGGTCGATGAAGAATATGAGCTTCCTGAAGAGCTAGCCAGGTTGTTGAGACAAGAGGAAAAGGTTATCACTCCTCACCAGGAGGAGGTTGAAGTGATTAATCTTGGTACAGATGAAGACGTGAAAGAAGTTAAAATCGGGGCCTGCCTACAAGACTCAGTGAAGAGACAACTGATAGATCTGCTTCAAGAGTATGTTGATGTGTTTGCTTGGTCGTATCAAGATATGCCAGGGTTGGATACCGACATTGTTGTGCACAAGCTGCCTTTGAGAGAAGAGTGCCCGCCGGTCAAACAGAAGTTGCGCCGAACTCGCCCAGACATGGCTATGAAAATCAAGGAAGAGGTACAAAAGCAATGGGACGCCGGGTTCCTTGCTGTGACTAGCTACCCGCCGTGGGTTGCTAATATAGTGCCTGTGCCTAAGAAAGATGGCAAAGTAAGAATGTGTGTTGACTATCGGGATCTGAACAGAGCCAGCCCGAAGGATGACTTCCCATTACCTCACATTGATGTATTGGTGGATAACACGGCTCAGTTCTCGGTATTCTCCTTCATGGACGGATTTTCAGGGTACAATCAGATAAAGATGTCACCTGAAGACATGGAGAAGACAACATTCATCACACCCTGGGGCACGTTCTGCTACAAAGTGATGCCATTCGGACTGAAGAATGCTGGCGCAACATATCAACGGGCTATGGTGACACTATTCCACGATATGATTCATAAAGAAATAGAATGCTATGTGGATGACATGATCGCCAAGTCCCTCACTGAAGAAGATCATCTGGTGAATCTGCTCAAATTGTTCAAACGTCTGAGGAAATACCAACTGAAGTTGAACCCCAACAAATGCACATTCGGGGTGCGATCCGGTAAGCTGCTGGGTTTTATTGTAAGCGAGAAAGGGATTGAAGTGGACCCTGATAAAGTCAAGGCTATACAAGAAATGCCTGCACCTAAAACAGAGAAAGAAGTTCGAGGGTTCTTAGGTCGATTGAACTACATTTCGCGGTTCATATCTCACCTTACGGCGACCTGTGAACCTTTGTTCAAGCTGTTAAGAAAGGAACAAACGGTCAGGTGGAACGAAGACTGCCAGAAGGCTTTTGACAAGATCAAGGAGTATCTACAAGAACCTCCAATCCTCATGCCTCCAGTTGAAGGAAGACCTCTGATCATGTACTTGACAGTATTAGAAGAGTCGATGGGGTGTGTGCTGGGCCAGCATGACGAGTCTGGTCGAAAAGAGTATGCAATATACTACCTAAGCAAAAAGTTTACCGACTGTGAACAACGTTATTCACTGCTCGAGAAAACTTGCTGTGCTTTAGCGTGGGCTGCTCGCCGACTGAGACAGTATATGCTGACCCACACTACCTTATTAATATCAAAAATGGATCCAGTTAAGTACATTTTCGAGAAGCCAGCTCTTACCGGACGGGTTGCAAGATGGCAGATGATTCTCACAGAATACGACATACAGTACACTTCTCAGAAAGCCATCAAGGGCAGTGTACTATCTGAATATCTTGCTGAGCAACCCATCGATGACTACCAGCCTATGAGATTTGACTTCCCTGATGAAGACATCATGTTCATTAAAGCAAAAGATCACGAAGAGCCTGTTCACACTGAAGGGCCTGACCCGGAGGAAGAATGGACTATGATGTTTGATGGGGCTGTTAACATGAATGGCCGTGGTGTTGGCGCAGTACTCATTACACCTAAAGGAGTTCACATGCCTTTCTCGGCAAAACTCACTTTCAACTGCACTAACAACGAAGCTGAATACGAAGCTTGCATTATGGGTCTTGAGGAAGCCATTGACCTCAGGATCAAGACATTGACCGTATTCGGAGATTCAGCTTTGGTAGTCAATCAGACCAACGGGAAATGGTACACCCACCAAGATCATCTGATACCTTACAGGGATTATACAAGAAGGTTATTGACTTTCTTCACAACAGTCAAGCTTGAGTATATCCCTCGAGACGAGAATCAGTTTGCAGATGCTCTTGCTACCATTTCATCCATGATCAAAGTTCAAACGGCTAACTTTGTACCCCAGATTTCAGTGTCTAGACTTGATAGACCAGCATATGTATTTGCAGCGGACGTTGTTAAAGATGATAAGCCTTGGTTCCATGATATTAAGTGCTTCTTGGAGGATCAAACATACCCACCTGGGGCATCTTCCAATGATAAGAAGACCTTGAGAAGGCTTGCTGGAAGTTTCTTTCTGAACACTGATGGGTCTTTATACAAAAGGAACTTTGATATGGTACTCCTCAGATGTGTTGGCAAGACGGAAGCAGATTTGTTGATGCACGAAGTGCACGAAGGATCTTTTGGTACCCATGCTGGAGGACATGCAATGGCTAAAAAGTTGTTAAGATCAGGATATTACTGGATCACAATGGATGCAGACTGTTGTGCCTATGCCAGAAAGTGTCACAAATGCCAGATTTACGCAGATAAGGTGCATGTGCCTCCCAATCCTTTGAACATCATGTCTTCACCATGGCCCTTTGCCATGTGGGGCATTGATATGATCGGCAAGATTGAGCCAACTGCTTCAAATGGCCACAGATTCATCCTGGTCGCCATCGACTATTTTACCAAGTGGGTTGAAGCAGCCTCATATGCAAACGTTACAAGACAAGTGGTAGCCAGATTTCTGAAGAGAGATATCATCTGTCGGTATGGAGTGCCCGAGCGAATCATTACTGATAATGGTTCCAACTTAAACAACAAAATGATGGCGGAGCTGTGCCGGGACTTCAAAATCCAACATCACAATTCTTCTCCTTACAGGCCAAAGATGAACGGCGCTGTTGAGGCAGCAAATAAGAATATCAAGAAGATTATGCAGAAGATGGTAGTCACCTACAAAGACTGGCATGAGATGCTACCGTTTGCCTTGCATGGTTACCGCACATCAATCAGAACATCCACTGGGGCAACACCGTATCAGCTTGTGTATGGTATGGAAGCAGTCTTACCAGTTGAAGTTGAATTACCCTCCCTACGGGTACTGATGGATGTTAAACTGAACGAAGCAGAATGGGTTCGAGCCCGATACGAACAACTGAGTCTGATCGAAGAGAAAAGATTGGCTGCAATCTGCCATGGGCAGTTATATCAGAAGAGAATGAAGAAGGCCTTCGATCAGAAAGTCAGACACCGAGAGTACCAAGTAGGGGATCTTGTGTTGAAAAGAATCCTCCCTCCTCATACAGACCACAGGGGCAAATGGACTCCAAATTATGAAGGACCATTCGTTGTAAAGAAAGTTTTCTCTGGTGGAGCGCTGATGCTCAGCACCATGGATGGTGAAGACTTCCCATCCCCTGTGAATTTAGATGCAGTTAAAAAATACTTCGCATAAAATGACCCGCTGGACATAAAAACAGAACGTAGGTCCAGGCAAAAATAGGGCATCCCGGCGAGTCAAAAACAGAATAAAAGACTCGGGCAAAAGTAAGGGAAAATGAATAAAAAAAAATGTACACCCGCTGAGTTGAAAGGCCGCATTGGACAACTCAGGCAAAAATGGGTATCCCGATGGATTGAAAACCCGAAAGGGCGATCCATGCAAAACAAGGGAATAAGCGAACAACTGCATTCTGAATTCGTCTGTATCATATACAACTTGGTAAGCTTCAAAGGATCAAGCTTCAATCAGAATCAACTCTCTCCAGAAAGCAAGACGAGAAGAACGTCATTGTCATACGAGTCATAGCAGAAGAGGAAGCTCCTTGAAAGCGTCGTCAGCATCGCCAACACTTTATTTCTCAATTTGTAACGATCTCCTCATTTCAGGAGATATGTTTCTTTGACTGTATCTTGCCAATTCAGGGCACATGAATTAATAAAAATCAGATTTTCGGTCATGTTTCGTTTTTTACATTTATGTTTTGCAAAGAGTTGTCTGATATCTCTAAAATACAATTGCATAAGTACAGATGCCTTTCTCTAAAAATAAAAAAGAAAAAAACACATGCTTACAGGGAATGTGATTATTCTCGAAAGTACTTAACTCCTATGACGGAATCCAGTAAGGGATACCTCAGGACCTTTTGTACGTTTCCTTATCTTTGCAGGATTGCAGGTATCCAGAACGCAACTCGGGGCATGCAAGGTACATCCCAGCAAGCTGGCAAATCAACAAAAGATATCAGCATCCGAGATGCTCTATCCCCAGCTGAGTAGCTCCCCATTGCTTTCCCCAGCAAAGTTGCCAAATCAACTAACAGGCTTAACACTCCGGATGCTTTCTCCCCAGCCGAGTTGCCTCTCATTACTCTCCCCAGCTGAGTTGCCAACAGCATTCCCCGGCTGTGGTACCAACCATTCTTCCTCGGCAGATGCAGGAGTCAGGGAATCATCTCCCCACAGAATCTTCAGCCTCTATTCAGAAGAGCAACGCACGAAGAAGTCACAACAGAGTACAGGAAGCTTCTACAAACCCCAGCTGGGTTTCTCATTTATAAGGATATGTCAATCAGTGACCTATATCCCCAGGCAGATACATCATTAGATCTACCATTGATCTCATCCCCAGCTGGGATGTCCGTTTCAAGCAGATCAGCCAGAGATCTTCGCAGCGACGGGATCCGAATCCCGGATCTTTGCTCCTTTGCATAATCATAGCATTCGCATCATACTATCCCCTCAGAGCGTAGCATTCCGTCTAATACGGAGCATTACGGCAAAAATCAAATACATAGCATAATCATAAGTCATGTTGTGAGTTGAACACTTGTAAACATTGACAACCTGTCATTATACAGAATACAATACACAGAAATTCCCACCAGAGTCCCAGCAAAAGCAGTTGCCTCTCCAATCGCAAACACCAGTATATACACCTTTTGGCACCCGTCCGTGTCATCACTCCCCAGTAAAGTCGCCTAAACATCTTCACAAACAAGATCACCCGTATTACAGATACGTCCTGACACCCGTCCGTGTCATATCTCAGCAGAAAGCCAGGGACATCCTCTTTGCACTCACATATACTCGTATATACATTTTCTTGACACCCGCCCGTGTCATATCCCCAGCGCAGTCGCTTACACCTTCATCACCCATACACTTGTTAATATTATACTTTTCTCTTTTGACACCCGTCCGTGTCACTCTCCCCAGCAGTTAAAACATTCATCTATACAACACAGTACTCACTACTCATGGTACACTTATACAGATACTCGTCCGCATCTTGTATACATCATCACTATCCCCATAGATTCGACAGTAGTCCTTGTTCTTTGTTAACCAGTTGGTACTCGTCCGTACCATCATCTCAGAACAGTGCGTCTAATGTTTGTTTCTACATGATACTCGTCCGTATCATAGTCTTAAGGATGTTCGTCCGCATCTTTAATCCACGCACCGTGTCAAACACTTGTGTCTTCTTGGATATAGATACTCGTCCGTGTCTACTATTCCCCAGGAGGATTCTTCCAGATTCAACACTCGTCCGTGTTCTTTGTTAACCAGTTGGTGCTCGTCCGTACCATCATCTCGGAACATTGCGTCCAGTGTTTGTTTCTACATGATACTCGTCCGTATCATAGTCTTAAGGATGCTCGTCCGCATCTTTAATCTATACACAATACCAAACACTTATACTTTCCTTTCTTGGATGTAGATACTTGTCCGTATTTACTCTCCCCAGTAGATCACCAACAAATTTTCTTTTTATCTAACACTCGTCCTGTGTTATGATACCTTTGAGAGCAGCCGTACCCTGCTGAGTGGTCGTCCTCCACTTCTTGACGGTCGTCCTCCATCATGCTCATCCGATGGCCGTCCCCATCGTTGATTTTAGCAGCCGGTCGTCCTCCACTTCTTGATGGTCGTCCTCCATCATGCTCATCCGATGGCCGTCCCCATCGTTGATTTTAGCAGCCGTACCCTGCTGAGTGGTCGTCCTCCACTTCTTGATGGTCGTCCTCCATCATGCTCATCCGATGGCCGTCCCCATCGTTGATTTTAGCAGCCGTCCCCTGCTAGGTGGTCGTCCTCCACCTCTTGATGATCGTCCTTCATCACTTTATCCAATGGCCGTCCCCATTGTTGATTTTTGGTTATCTGACACTCGTCCTGTGTTACGATAAACCTCGAAAGCAACCGTACCCTGCTGAGTGGTCGTCCTCCACTTCTTGATGGTCGTCCTCCATCATGCTCGTTCCGATGGTCGTCCCCATCGTTGACCTTTCCTATCCGATGGCCGTCCCCATCGTTGATATTTTCGGCAGCCGTACCCTGCCAGGTGGTCGTCCTCCACCTTTGATGGCCGTCCCCATCATATTTCCTTTAATTCCCCAACAGAGCAGCCGTCCCCTGCTAGGTGATCGTCCTTCACCTTTGATGGCCGTACCCCATCATCTGTTTATTTCATTCATTCTTTAACCCGATGGACGTCCCCGTCGTGGTCCCTTCTCCTTTTTAGCCCGATGGCCGTCCCCATCGTTGGTTGCTTTGCTTTATGAACTTGATGGCCGTCCCCGTCATGTTTCATTCGATCCCCAGAAAATTTTTACAGCTTTATCTTGATGGCCGTCCCCATCATGATATTTTATTTTTCCAGCTAGTCGGCCGTCCCCGTCTTAGCTCTACCTTTTATCCCCAGCATGTCGGCCGTCCCCGTCATCGCTTTACTTCACATTTTTCCCAGCATGTCGGCCGTCCCCGTCATTGCTCTTTACCCAGCAGTCGTCCTCTGCTCGACGGTCGTCCTCCGTCGCCCACACCTTACAATATACTTTATTTGCTTTTACAATCTATATCCCTTTTCTTCTTCATTCTGTGAGTGCAAATTTTGGACTGTCTTTGGTATTCAACCACAAGTTATCTTGTTTGCCTGTTAAGCCGTCGCTTACAACCTGCACAGCTAACTCATGTTTGAATAGGGGCAGCTGTAAACACCCCAAATTTGCCCTCACCCATTCACACCATGACTTGTGATCATCTCATATGCATAAACACAATCATATCATCTCACATCTCATTTTTGATTCACTGCATAGTTTCTAAGGCATCTGCACCTAGGGTTTGTGATCTGAGCAATCCCAAAGCTTCTTGGGCCACTCCAAAGGCCACCAATCAACTCAAAGGGGTCCATGTGTGTTCTTACATCATATTCTATCTCCTCAAAGTCAAAAATGCAGAGGAATCACAAGAGCTAGGGTTTGAGTGGATGCAGAGCCAGGTTTGACTGCACAGTTGACTGAAAATTAGGGTTTTGGTTTCAGAGGCCATAACCCCAATTTTTTTTTTGGTCATTCTTGTTTCCATTGGTCTATATATGGTATAGGGAGTATGCATATCAATTTTCATGAAGAAATTCCATGGGGAAGTCATCTGATCAAGAGTTGACTTTTCAGACAAGTCAGTGCAAAATCAGGGCATCTGAGGCCCCCAATGACCCAACCAATGGTTGATCTTCATCATTTTGAGTGTATATGATCTTTATTTGATCATGGAAGAAGGTTGAAGTTCATAGAAATCAAGAATTTAGGGTTTTTGCAAAGGTTGACTTTTTGGGCATAGTTGACTTTTCAAGAATGCATCATTTTAGGTCAATTTTCAAGCTTTGATTCTTGGTCCAAAAAGGCTTCAAATGGAAAAACTTTGGTCATGAAAGTTGTAGATCTCATCTTTCCCTTTTCAAAAAGTACAAGAACATGATCAAACTCTTCTTGGATCAAAAGTTATAGCAATGCAAAGTTGGCAAAAATCATTAATTTCTAAGGCATGCTTCAAATGGAAATTTTGCAAAACCTTGAACCAATGCATCATGTGACCTCTAATTCATTTCAAACCATTACACAAACATTCTCTAAGTCCTAAAAATCAGAATTGGATCAAGTTTGCTCATGGCTTGGTTTGTGTAACAAGACTTTATCACATGTGAACCAAAGTTGCCACAAGTTGCAAAACACTCATTTCACTCCCTACCACTTGCAGCCTTGGATGCTGAACCAAGCTAGGCTCATACACACATCATGCTGCGCAGCCCCATGCTTTGTACTTGACTAGAAGTTGCCCATGCCCTATCTTACAAGAAGTTGACATTTTTGCAAAAGTGGCTACACCTATCCATAAAGCACATGTCAAATCAACTGGCCAATGAGAGAGAGTCATATGGACAATTTGCAAGCTAGCCATAACAAGGAGCAAGGCTGAAACCATCACACTACACACATTCACAAAAACACTCCCATTGGCAACTTGCTTCGAATTCCTCTCCACAGCTTGCAAACACAAAAACCTTTTCCCCCATTCAACTCACCATGTATCATTGAGTAGAAACCACCCAAAGCATAAGCCTGAAACAGCCAAAGCACCCCACTGCCATTCTTCACCCTCATTCTGCAGATTCATTCGAATCTCCCTCCCTAGCCCACAAACAGCCAAACAAACCTTGCAAAGCTTCTCCATACATCATCTGGACCATAAACCATCATTCACAGTGGCCTGAATCAGTCAGAATCACCATAGCCATTATTGACTGAGCTTGAGGCAGTTCCTTTCGAAACTCATCATCAAGCCAACTTAAACTCCATTTGAGCATTCAAACATCATCAAGGGGTTCTAAGGAGTAGATTGCACAAGGAAAGGTGGCCAGAAAGTTCCTAAACTGAAAGCTTCGAATCTCAGGTAGCCTGAAATTTATTTTTCCAGAAGTTGCTTTTCTTGTTACAAACTTGTTCTACTAGCTTCACTGATCATTCTGGTACCATTGGTTTTGAAATTGGTTTTGAAATAAGCATTTAATTTGTTTCTGAAGCTTGCGTGACCTAGAACTTATCCTCTTCGATTCAGCTTATTTAGGAAACATAAATGTGTTTTGAGAGAGGGGTTTAGTTCGTGAGAGGATGGAGATCATTTCCCAGGTCTTAGGTTTCATTTATATTACATTTTGAGGGGTTTGGGGATTTTTCAGGGGAGTTGCTGGCCGGAGAAGACGACCGGAGGTCTTCTCCGGCCACCTGAGAATGATTTGCCCTAATTACAGTCATTAATGCTAGTTTGAATTTGGACCATTGATTGCCATTGACTTGTTGACTGCGCGCGCAAGGGAAAGGCCAGGATCTCTTTGATTAGCCCTAATTTTATTATTAGTTTTAATTAAATGTAATTAACTCAGAACCAATCCTGGCCACAAGATCACGCGCCAGTCAACCAATTCAAACCCTAGGCTCATCCTGGCCCTCCATTCCTCTGACTTTTATTTTACTTGATTTTTTTAATTCAGTTTCTTTCATTTAAATTGCATAATTAATTTAAAATAGCAAAAAATTCTTAAAAATTATGAAACTTTTTCTTTAAAGTTTTATTAATTTTTAAGACCCAAAAATATTTTTATTTTATTTTTTATCATTAAAAAAGTATTTTTAAATATTTAAAAGATTATTTTTAATTGATTAATGGAAATTAATTTATTAAAAATACTTTTAGGTATTTAAAAATCACCAAAAAATTCATGAAATGTTCTAAGACATTTAGAAACATTGTCCAACCTTCAAACCAAATTTATTTTTTGATCTTGATGCATTTTGAGAATTTTCCATTGAATTAAATCATTTTTTATGCATTATTTTGACCATAAGTTCAAAAAATCATTTCTGCCTATTGGAGAAGGTTGAGACATTGATTCTTCTTGCATTGTGTTATGTTTAGCATGTAGTTTCTAGGGTAAAATGGCCATGATTTGTTTCCTCATTTCCTAATTGTTTGGCATTTCTTTTGTTAAGAACCTTAAAAAACCCTAATATCTTGTAAAATTCATATCTTGAGATTGGTTGAGAGTTGAGAGTTCCCCTTTGGGAAGTGATTTATCATAGGTTTAGGGTTTCTTTGGGTGCCATTTTCCATTTTTATCTTAGGGTTTTGTTTCTGTTTTGGGTTTTTGTCTGATGTTTGACCCATGAACCCTAATTTGGGCTTTCATTGGCATCCTTCTTGCATTCTCTTGCATAACATGACTGGTCTTTGCATTTTGTGCATTCTTGTGATCCATTTGACATCTTAAGACATATAGAAAGCATGTTTGACCATTGCATTACATATTTGCCATGTCATTTGTCTTGTATGATTCATAACTTTTCATGCTTGTTCATGCTCCTTAGCTTGCATCATTTGCATTCATGATCTTGTATGAACATCTCTATATGCTGCCTCATGTTCATAGCATCTCATAGCATCATTATCATCATCAACATGCTTCTGGTTTTGTTTAGCATCATGTCATTTCATTTCATTTAGCATTGCATTGCATTTCTTTCTAACATTTCAGGTGGTAAGTAAACTTGAGAAGTGAATTTGCCTTCACTTCTCATACCTTTTCTTTTCATCTCTCTTGCATCCATTGCTGCATTTCTATTTGTGTTTGAGATTGAGCTTGCTCATTCTTGTTCCTCCCACCTTCTTTCTTCAAGTGACTTGACTTCTTGAATGAAGCAAGTTATTTTGCTTCTCTTGATCCTGTTCATCTGCTTCTTGGTGGCTCCTCTGAAGATTGTTCTTGCAAACCTCACCAACCATAGGATCATCCAAGCATGATAATGAATTAGGGTTTTGATTAGTCTCCCCTCATAGTTTTTACCTTTGTGTCTCTCTTTGAGTCTTCTCTTCTCACCTCATAATCAGGGACTAAACCCTAAAGGCTTTAAGACTTTGTGCTTAGGGTTATGCCTGCATCCTTCTCTTAGGATAGAGTGTATAACTTTAATCCTAAGTGTTAAACCCTTTATGTGTTTAAATCTCTTAATCAATTCACTTAATAAATATCAAGACATCACTTGTAACTTGGGCCTTGCATTAGGGTTCTAATTCTTCCTTAATTGGTTAAGAAGGACTAACCCTAGTGTTAATGGACAAGTCCCCCTCAAGTTGTCTTACAAATCATAAAAATCACTTCATCATCATACCATTAAATAAAATCCACTTAATCAAAGGCTTGTTTTGTCATGGGTTTAATCCCTAATCATGGATTAAGTTGAGGAGTTTTTCTCAACTTAAACATTCTCATCTATCATCCTTCTTTTAGGATGGTGTAATGAGTCTGTTCAATCCATGATTATGGCTTAACCTCATTACTCAACACTAAGCAAAAACCACAAAAACAGCTAAATAATCACAAGTAGGTTAATGATCTTAATCCTACACCAAAGGTGATTAAGTGTGAGAATCTGACTTCACACTTAAGGTATCCTCATTACCCCTAATCAGAGGGAAGATGTGATGAGTTTGCTAACCCATTGGTTTAGGCTTAAGCTCATTATCTTATGACAAACTCCAAAAAGCAATAAAAGACTGAAAACATCAAAAACAAACAATAATCGTCTCCTTCGGGATTCTTTTCTCATCACCTTCACTCATAACCGAGAACTCGCTTCTTCCGTCTAATGCAAGACAGTTAGCACCTGAGCCAGACAGGTCATACACTTGAGCATAGACAAGCAAGCAGTTCATCAGTCAATTCATCTTTCAGTCTCTTCGGGTCGAACTACGGTGTTCTGACTTCCTCATTGCACGAGAGGATACGTAGGCATAACTTAATAGTTATCGAACAAAAGTCTCTGTACATTCCCCCTCCTTCCTGTATCATTCTTTAAGCCTCATGGTCTTGAGCATTTTATTCCTTTTCTTACACTGACACTGTACATATCACACATCACTTTCTCTTACACTGACACCTGTACATCCTTTTCCAGCTCCTTTATACACAAATTGCACTGACACTACCCCTTTAAAACACAAATCTTTTAAGCGTGGATCCCGTCGAGTACGGCGGACAATCTGGGTGCTAATACCTTCCCAGGTTGTAACCAACCCCCTTTCTCAGTCTCTCTGGTTCGCAACCGTCTTATCCATCTCTTCCTAGGTTTATGCAGCATTACCTTTCCCTCGGGATAAAAATGCCTAGCTGGCGACTCTATTCATCTCCAGTGAGTTCACGGCTGTGTGTTCTCACTGTCCCTCTCGCCGACCGTTCGCGTCTGTACCCCATTTGACTTAGCTTCATTTGGAGGGAGCGACAAATAGGACTTCCATCTTCATAAACAAATGAACTTAATCGGCTAAAGTATCCAATCTATAATATCTCAAGTAAAGGAGTGATCCTAGAATCTAAGTCCAAAACTCCAAGTCCAATACTAAGGATAATGACCATAGTCCAAAATTAAAGTTACAAGTCTTTTAGAAGTTTAATCCTTTATTAATATTTTTGTGTCCAAATGGACAAAAGGAAAATCAACATAACAAAAACAAAAAGAGCAAATAATAAACATGATAATGGATGAATAAAGCATAGTAAAGCAAAATAAAATAAAAGCAAATAAAAGTGCAAGAATTTAAATGTTAGTAGCAAAAGAATTAAAGTGCAAGAATCTAAAATATTAATAGTAGTAATAGTATAATAATATTTACATAATAATGGTATGGTGAACTTAATCAACCACAACCAAAAGAGTAACCAAAATCGAAAGGCAACCGGATCCGCTCAGCATCTTACACTATAGCGATTAATCAACGCAAATCGAACTGAAATGAATGAAATTTGAAAGGCGATTGGGAGACCCAAAGCACCTACGCATCAAACATTCATAAGTCTTAATTCTTAATGCAATATGATTAACCACTTTGGGATTACACGATCAACAAGAGATCCGGTCCATGAAAGTGCAAGTACCCAATTAGATTTTTATTCTGAAGTTGGGACACATTTAGGTCTATGTTAAGCAATCACCGAGTATTTTACGAAGTAATTACCCTACAAATGAGGACGGCCACCACCAATTAAGGTGCATAATGTCAGTGCTAATGCATGCGAGATAATTGATATGTAAATCGTTATCCGGACGCGATACCGCACAAAACTAAAGGTGGATACCAAATTGAGCCGCATTTATGGTATTCTTCCATCTTTAAGTTCAATCACTCTTCTTGGTGGATTCAAGCATAAAAATGTATCATTAATGCAAAGTACCTTAAATGAATTGAATAATCCACTTAAATGTAGTTTTCAATTAATGAACATTAACTACTCTAATCTACACCCAAAGTTCATTGAAATTAAGGAGAAATCACTCCCAAAAGTGCTTCCCAAGGTAAAAATAAAAAGGAGGAAGAAGAAAAAGAAAGATGAACCAAAAAGGGGCTTGAAACAAGCCAAAAACACCATTCTGACTTGTGTTAACCGGTTAACCAATTTTGAATATTTATGCTGTTTTGAACTGGTTAACCGGTTAACGCTGTACCAGAAGCTGAAAAATGCAGAAAATTCAGCATGATCCATTTTGAAACCTTTTCTCAAACATTGGATGATCATGATCTGAATTTGTACGAATTTTAAAACCAAAATATAGTGGAATCCCTGCAATCTAAAAACAAACAAAGATCCAAAGGATCTAGAAACAAAAGTACCAAAGATCTACATCTTGAATGTTGATGGTGAGTATGGGTTTATGGAGGAAGGTGAATTACCAAAAGCTCTTCTTCAAATTGGACCAACACAAGCTTATATCTACTAAAATTGATGAACAAAAGAATGAAAGGATGAAGGTTTAGCTCAAGTTAATAAATAATTCAATGTGAATTCTTGATATTTTCAAAAGAAAGAAAGTGAGCTTTTGAGAAGTTTGGTGTTGGGGGAGTCTTTTGCAAGAGGTTTTGTCACTATCAAAAGCTTGTAGAAATTTTTGCAAGGTGAATTTGGCTCTCTAAAGCTTGGTGAATGAATGAAATTATGGTCCTATTTAAAGAATTTAGGTATGGGAATTTGGTGGAATGGAGCTTGCTTTGGTAATTGAAAAATTGGTGGGAAATGGAAAAGAGTGATGATTAATGAGGGTTTATGGTAGGAAATGATCAAAGTGATGTAAAGAAATCAGAAACCAATGGATCTAGAATATTCCAATTAAATCAATGATCTAAGGGTGCTAAATTTGAATAAAATACTCAAATTTCGTACTGGTTAATCGGTTAACCAAGCCAAAATTTGAATATTTTATTCAAATGAGGTTTCTTGGTTATTCTGGCCCGATTCTATTTTGTACGTCGAAGAAATAAACACATGAACCTTGGAAATCCTTTGAATGAATCAATTAACTTGGGAAATCCTCGATCAGATAAATTTGAATTATTTGTGGATCATCTTCGACTTTTGTCTATGAAATTCACTCGAGCTGCAGGACTGCTATTTTTGGCATTTTCAAAGGTTCCTCTTCCTGGAAAAAAAATTAGTAAAAGGAAACAAAAAATATTTTTGGATTTTGATTATCTGTTAGTGAACATAAATAAAAGCTAATAATAAAAAACGGTGATCCCCTGCGAGGCATAAACCTGCACTCGAGAATGATAAATGAACCAGTGCGCGATCTTGTTTGTATGCAAGATGTAGATGAGATGCGAAAAAAATCTTAGGGTAAAAAAATAGGTTATTGTTGCACCCCAAAATTTGCCCTCACAAAACAAGACTTTGTGTGCTAAGGAATTCACAAGGTTCACAAGGTTCACAAGACCTTTCATGAGGTTCACAAGACCTCTCATGAGGTTCACAAGGTTCACAAGACCTCTCATGAGGTTCACAAGGTTCACAAGACCTCTCATGAGGTTCACAAGGTTCACAAGACCTCTCATGAGGTTCACAAGGTTCACAAGACCTCTTATGAGGATCACAAGGTTCACAAAGTTCACAATTAGTCAGAAAGTTTGGCAATTCTCTCAGACAATGCCTCCTCCTAAGCAGGGCATCCAAAAATAGGGTTTTGACTTTAATCAGGCTAAATGGACTTCCAAGACTTCAAGTGAGCTTCATGACATCTTATATGTGTTCAAGAATCCCCATTACAAGTTTCAAGACTTTTCTCAAAGATTTGCTCAGTCAGATGATCAGATAAGTCAAAATCAGTCAAAGCAGTTAAAAAGTCAAACTGAGGTCAACTGTGGTCAAACCAAAGTCAAACTTCATGATTTTTTGCCAACATCAAGTATATGAAGTAAAATTCATCATTTGATCAAGGGTTGATCATGACTCATCAAGGACATTTCAGATCATCAAGAATCAGAGGTTTCTAAATTAGGGTTTTCTCAGGAAAAGTCAACTGAACTTTGACCAGCCATAACTTTCACATACTTCATCAAATTTTTCCCATCCAAAGCTCATTTTGAAGGAAATTAAATTATATACAACTTTGTGTCTCACAAGCCAAGCCCAAAAATGCTTCATTTGGAAGGTATGAGCTAAGACATTATAGGTCCTTTTGAAAGTCAACAAAAAGTCCACAACTTCAAAAGGGCATAACTTGAGAATGGTAAAAGATATGGACATGAAACCAATGGGGTTGGTTAGAGGACTCTTTAAGCTTTCCAAAATGTCCAAGAACACCCTCATAGCATTAAAATTGAAGGATTTGTGCTCTTGCAAAGTTGGGAAATTTTTGGGAGGTTTATGAAGCAAATAGGGCTTTAAAACCAATTTCTTCCAAATGAGCTTGCAATTTTGTGATCCAAACTTCAACATGACATCATGCACGACCCAATCCTCATTTATTTAGATTTTTATTATTTTTTATTTTATTTATTTTGATTTTATTCATTTAAAATCATTTTAAATTAAAATAAAATATATAAATCAAATATTTGAGTGAGATATTGTTTCTAGAAAGTCATAAACATGGATTGGATCAGATTGATATGCAATTTATGGTGATTGGCTTAAGATAGAAAGTTTATATCAAAGAATATATGAAGTTCAAGGCATGATCTTTTTCAATCTCTTGGATCCAAAAAGTCCAAAGAATAATCACATGTTTTGACCTAATTTCATCAAGTGATATATATACAACATGAACACAAGCATTGGACACGAATTGGCAGCCTCAAACCATAATTTCAAACTTCAAAAAATCCTTCCAAAATCAATTTTCGGGTTTCACATTGCAAGGAGTTAGAAGGTATTTTAAGAACACAAAGAGGTTCCCTGGACATCCCTGAATCGAAACCACTCATCACATGCCTTTGAATCACATTCATATGCCATAACCGAATCATCTTTCTCTTGATTTTTTAAATTTTAGATTCATTAAATTCATGAAATATTATTGTGTTTTGACTTTAATTTCTTGTTTGTGATAAGTTGTAGACTGATTCTGGACAGGTTTCTTGAAGCTTCATGGACTAAATTGAATTTCACCATAGTTAGGGTTTGCGGCCTCATTTAGGGTTTCATGATTTAGCCAAGATAAATGAATTCTAAAGACATAGGATGATTGCAAATCTCATTAAGAATTCAATGGTATAATTAATTTTGTGAAATTTTGCTGTTTGGTTGGAGTTTGTTATTCGCATGAACAAAAGTCGCAGGTAAATTCAAAACAAAATTCGCAGCAAAATTCGTATGTCCAGAGGTAGAAGACGAAGTCTGCGCGCGAATTTTAAATTTAAAATCTTATCTTATTTTATTATGTTTGGTTTCTATTAATATTACAAAGAAAGCAATTGGTTCAGTTGATGAGGACGCGCGTGTGTGAAGCTAGCGTCCAGTGTTCGAATCCAGGCAGGGCCAATTTTTTTTGCTTCAATTTCTGTTGTCTTGCAAGAATGGAATAAAACAGAATCATGCTGATTACTATCACCAACGTGCACGTTGGCCCAGTGGCTGGAGTCTTCTTTAGGTATTGGGGAGATCCTGGGTTCAAATCCAGGCCTCCCCTCTTTTTTTTTCTTTATATTTTTCTTTTATCTATTTTATTAATGAAATAATTAGGTTAATTGATTCTTCTTAATTAAAATATTAATCTTGTTTTCTTACTAATCCTAAAATTAATTTATTTTTCTAAAAATCAATTTAATTAATGTAAACTTTATTTTTATTTATTAATATGTATATATTATGTTGAATTATTCTAATACATAAAACTTAATTATTTCTTATATAAATTCTAATTTTTTATAAACCCTAATTATATTTTAATTTTTAATTTATTTATTTTTAAAGGTTAATTATGTATATTTATTTTATAATTTGTATATAGTTTTAGGTAGACTATTTAATTAATTAATCAACCCTAATTCTATAAAACCTAATATTCTCATAAACCCTAATTTATTTTGATTAACCTTTATATTCTTATAAAACCCAATTATATTATAACTTTTAATTTATTTATTTGGTAAATTTTAATTATGTATATTATTTTATAATTTGTTTATAATCATTATTGAATATAGTTTTCACATGTAAATAATTTAATTAAATAGTAAACCCTAGATTATCTTTAAAACAATTAAAAAATCCTAATTTGATCTTATGAATAAAATTTATTTTTGTTGCATGTTTATTTAATTATAATTAGCAAATATTTTTATAATATGTATATAAAATTAAAATAATTA
This sequence comes from Lathyrus aphaca, assembly GCA_963966055.1. Classification (NCBI taxonomy): domain Eukaryota; kingdom Viridiplantae; phylum Streptophyta; class Magnoliopsida; order Fabales; family Fabaceae; genus Lathyrus; species Lathyrus aphaca. Next base: position 737,644,647 of record OZ014519.1, on the reverse strand, counting down.
GACTATTAGTCATATTTTGTCAATATATAATATTTATCATTTATTGCTATTATTAATTAAAAAACCTTAAAAATAATTATTCATTTAAAAATTGAACTTTTAATTATCATTATTCTTACTCTTGTTTATTTTATTACTACTAACCCCTTTTATTTATTTACTTCTTATGTGATTATTTATTTTATTATTATTATCACTAACCCAATTATTTATTTATTTATTTACTTATTTATTTTAATTATTATAATGTAATTGTATCCCTTGTGTAATAGTTGTAGTAATTTTTATTATTTATTTTTAAATGCTATGGTTAGTAAAATAGGGAGTGTAAAACATGTTTGTATGTAAAATTGAATTTAAATCACTAACTTAAAGATAAATATCTGAATTGGTACACTCACACACGTAAGTCGATCCTGGATCGCCATCTCACTTCTTAAGGGTTACCTCTCAAGTTGCCTAAACAAAAGGTCAAGTAGGGTGTATAAAGCAAAGTCCCTCATCTCATATCATCTAGTCCCTTAAACAGATAAAAAGATCAAGTCCCTTCGAATGTTGCCTTCGTAATGATCTTGTCCCTTTCGAATAAAGATGATAAGTCCCTTCGAATTGCTTATACACCCCACAGTTGCCTGAATAACAGACGTCCCTTCATTTGTCCCACACATCCCAGGTAATGACTACCTATTCCTTAATAATAGGGATAGTCTTACCACTTAAAGGATATTCAAGAACAGATAAGATTTAATTTAGGGTAGGTTTCTCTTATATACTTGCTCACTTTTCAAAAACATTTCAAACACTTTACATTTTCAAACAAATTTTCAAGACAAAGGCTTTATATATATCCGTACATGGATCATTATAAAGTACTTAATGAAATTTCTATTCACACACTTCACATTTCAAAAACAGTTTAAAGTGAGCTAAGTAACTAAGAGCCCATGGATAACCATGGATGTAAAGGGTGCTAATACCTTCCCTTTACATAACCTACCCCCCGAACCCAAAAATCTTTTAAGGTCTTTCCTGTTCTTTTATACCCTTTCCTTTTGGATAAAATAAAAGTCGGTGGCGACTCTTGCTATCCGCAACATAACTAAAATCAGTTCTCCCACCGTGTTACAGAACTGGCGACTCTGCTGGGGATTTAATAAAGGAGGGGTACCCTTAGGAATTAGATCACTTTAAATTGTTTGCTTTGTTTGCTTTATATTTATCTGTTGGGCTTTATATGTGAAAGATCCTAACCCGGATCTAGTGTACCTTAGGTAAATGGCAATAGACCAAGGAAACTGTACGGCGTATACCGATATGGTTGATCTGGTGGCCATAGTTAGTGTGACTTCTTGGTTGGTGCTTATGTTCCTTAAGTCAAGTTGAGGATAATATGAGGCTGCCATATGTTGTCAATGCACTAACTAACTTTTAGAACCCTAGTTATCCCATCTTGGCCTTTAGAAAGTAGTGAGATAACCGGCTTTGGTGAAGACTGAAGTTGGTTGATACTCGATGCTACACTCATTGAGATTCTAAACTTGGAGGGTTTTGGTTGGCAAGTAAGTTGCCTACTGAACAACCACCCTTGCGAAGGATTAATGATATTGAGATCCCTTAGAACCTGGTTACTTTTGTAGGATAGTATGAACCAACTAAACTTCAGGGGAGGGTACTTACCTTTAAACCTCATGCAAGCCTCTAAACCTAGGGCTATGGTGTGACTTGTTTGTGTGTGCCACATGTTTGTGTTTGAGCATAACATCATAGCATCATCATGCATCATAAGCATAGCATTTTCACTAACCATTTCAAGGACCAAAGGATTTATCTTTGTTCTTTGTTGCAGGTCATGGCTTCTACTCGTAGGAATACTATCAGAATCAACTTTGTAGGCATACCTCCTAAGCTTAAGGAACTGGTCTCTCAAGTTTCTGAAAATTCCCAGTTCATCAAGAGACATGGTCACCTACTGGATCTAGTCACCTCAGGGTTCAATAAAGACATGATAAGTGTTCTGTTTCAGTTCTTTGATCCTAAACATCATTGCTTCACATTCCCCGACTATCAGCTGGTTCCTACAATGGAAGAGTTCTCCAAACTACAGGGTATGTCTATACTTGATCAGAAACCATTCACAGGCTTGGAAAAAGAGCCTAAACCTGAGGATATTGTTGCAGCTCTACATCTGAAGAAGTCTGACATTGTTCTAGAAACGAGAAGTGGAGTTAAGGGTATTCTTGCTAAGGTGTTGATAGAGAAGGCTCAAGTGTTCTTGAAAGCTATGATGCTTTTGAGGAGATCTTAGCCTTGCTAATTTATGGCTTAGTGTTGTTCCCCAATCCTGATCAGTTCATAGACGTTCATGCCATCAATATATTCCTGAGTCACAATCCAGTGCCTACATTACTTGGAGACATCTTACACTCTCTTCATACCCATACTACGAAGGCACGAGGAACTCTGATGTGTTGTATACCTCTATTGTCCAGGTGGTTTATTTCTCACCTTCCTCGATCAGTGATGAAGAATGAACAAGGGTTCAGGTGGTCCAAGAGGATCATGTCACTATCACATTCTGATATTCATTGGTGCTCAAGATCTATGGAGAATGTTACTATCATTGACCGTTGTGGGGAGTTCCCTAATGTGCCACTTCTAGGCATAAGAGGGGCATTACTTACAACCTTCTTTAGCTTTACGACAGTTTGGTTATGCTCGGAGTGATGGTCCACATGACATGTTGATTCAGGGTATTGTGTTTGACTACGACAACGATCTGCAAGGTTACCGTCAGAGGTTCATACGAGCATGGGGAAAAGTGAACAAGGTTGACAGCAAGACTCTGGAGCCCAAGTAAACCATTCCTATGGAAGCTTACCTCAAATGGGTGCGATCTCGTGCTCAGACTCTCATGATGCCATATCCTGCCATCCTGCCAGTTACTATGGAGCCTGTTGCTGAAGGAGATACTTCTTATACCATCCTTCACCCAGACATGCCCACTGACATGGAAGACTTACAGAGGTCCTGGATCCAGTTGAAGGAGCAAAGGGATACTTTCGAGACTCATTACAAAGCAAGTCAAGAAAGAATCCTGGAGCTAACAAAGCAACTTCACGAGGAGCGAAATCTCAACTCATACCTCAACACAAAGAGGAAACGTCCATGGGAGACTTAAAACCCCATTTTTTTGTATTTATTTCATTTCATTTTGTAAGCCCCAAAGGGCAAACAAGTTTATTGCTAATAAAAGTTCACTTTCTTGATTGTTTAAGCAAATTTAAATCCCGCGGTCCTTGAAAACATTGCATACGCATTTATACACCATATCATTGCATCACAGGTTTCTTGTGCACAGGTTTCTTATCTTCTCGCTGTTTATTTCAGCAATGGCTCTTGAACAAACAGTTAAGGATCTCCAGGCACAAAATGCACAGTTCCAAGAGCTGATCCTGAACTTGTCCAAGGGGCGGGATGAATTAAAGACACTGCTGGCCAAGAAGACTAAGAAGAATAGAAGGTCAGGTGGCCTGATCAACATGGGAAGAAGGTTCAGAGGTCCTATCAAGGCCAAGGAACAGGTTGAAGATTATGAGTCTGAAGAGTCTGAGAAAGAGGGAGGCAGTCTCCATAATACAATGGGGGACTCTGATTCTGAAGCTAATTACTATCATGAGCCTAATGAAGATAAGTTCAAGATGCTGGTGGATAGAATGGATGCTATGGAATTGCAAAAGTCTTTTGGATTGGATTTTGAAGACCTGAGTTTGATATCTGGGGTAGTTATACCCATTGGTTTCAAGGTTCCTACTTTCGTAGTTTATGATGGTGTCTTTTGTCCCAAGCTGCATCTGAAGTCTTATGTCTGGAGAATCCAACCCCATACTGCTGATAAGAAGTTATGGATCCATTTCTTCCAAGAGAGCTTATCTGGAGCTCAATTGGAATGGTACTATCAGTTGGAGAGTGTCAACATCCGTGATTGGAATGATCTTGCTGAAGCCTTTTACAAGCAATATCAATATAATGTTGATCTAGCTCCTACTCGCATGCAACTACAGAACATCTCTATGGGTGCTAAAGAAAATTTCAAGGAGTATGCCCAGAAGTGGAGAGACTTGGCTGGAAGAGTGCAACCCCCTCTAACTGACAGGGAGTTAGTTGATATGTTCATGTGCACGTTGAATGGTCCTTTTTACAGTCATCTTATTGGAAGCTCATCATCTGGATTCACTGAGTTAATAATGACAGGAGGGCGCGTAGAAAGTGGTATAAGGAGTGGCAAGATCCAAGTGGGTGCTTCTTCATCCAGTAATACAAAGAAGCTTCCTAGTGGGAAGAAGGAGTCAAATGCTGTTTATGGTCAACCTGATCGTAATAGGAGGCATCAGTCTGTGAGTGCAGTTCATATCTCCAATCCAACTCCTACGACACCAGAGCCACCACAGGGAAATCAACAGAGGGCTAGAAGACAGTTCACTAAGATCAACATGTCACTGGCCCAAGCCTTGCAACACTTGTTGAAGGGTGAACTTATCACTTTGAGGGACCCTCCTCAGAATCCCAATGTTACCTCACCCAGGTATAATCCTAATGCACGATGTGCATATCATTCAAATTGTCAGGGACATGATACCAATAGTTGTTGGGTATTGAAGAACAAGATTCAGGATATGATTGATGCTGGAGAGATTGAGTTTGACCCTCCGGGTACTCCAAATGTGATCACTGCTCCCATGCCAAATCATGAGAAGACTGTCAATGCCATTGATGAAGATTCACATATTTCCTCAGTTGCAGAGTTGACTACACCATTGTCTGTTATTAAGAAGAAGTTGGTACAAGCTGGGTTCTTTCCAGGTTGCCGTGAAGATTGTTTATATTGTACCTATAAGTCAGATAGCTGCTGGAGGTTGAAGGATGGAATTCAACGCCTCATGAATAATTACACCATAGTGTTTGAGAGGACTCCACTTTCTGTGGAAAGTATGGTGGATCATATAACCAAAGGTGCGAAGGTTGAAGAGGTGGATATGGTTGATAAAGTGCCGGTAAGGATTACTTCTAAGGGACCTGTAAAAATCACTCATAAGGGTCCAATTAAGATTACTGCTGAAGGTCCTGTGAAGATTGTTGCTGAAGCTAGAGTGGCTCATATGATCATCACCACTCCTGGTCCTATTCCGTACACTTCTGATAAAGCTGTGCCTTGGCATTATGGGTCCGATGTTTATATTCATGGTGTTAAGCAGGAACCTTTAGCTGAGACACCTATTGTTGATGTTGATAATATTGCTGGATCTAGTAAGATCACACGAAGTGGAAGAATCTTCTCTCCTCCAGTTACTTCCAAGAATACAGTTACTCCCGTTACTACCTCCACTACTGATGCTCGGGGCAAAGGTCCTGTCATTGAACCTATACCAACTGATGTGCCAGCTGCTGATGATCTTGCTAAGCAGATGGAAGAAGTATTGAAGATCATTAGCAAGAGTGATTATGACATTGTTGACCAATTGGGGCATACTCCCTCCAAGATTTCTATGCTGTCTTTATTGTTGTGTTCTGAGGCTCATGCCAAGGCCCTGATTAAATTTCTGAAGACTGCTCATGTACCAAATGAAATTTCTGTTGACCAGTTTGAAAATTGTGTTGCACACTTGACCTATGATAATGGGTTAGGTTTCTCCGATGCTGATTTGACTCCGGCCAAGAGAGATCATAATAGGGCTCTACATATCTCTATTGAATGCAGGGGCACTACCCTGTCACATGTATTGATAGACAATGGTTCCTATCTGAATGTGTTGCCCAAAGAAGTCCTGAATAAGCTTAGTCCTGAAGATGTTGTGTTGAAGCCCAGTAATATAGTGGTGAAGGCTTTTGATGGCTCAAGAAGAGTGGTGCATGGAGAAATTGATATCCCAATCAAAGTAGGTTCTCAGGTCTTCAATGCCACCTTTTATGTAATGGATATTTGTCCGTCGTATTCTTGTTTGCTTGGATGTCCCTGGATCCATGGGGCAGGTGCTGTAACCTCCACTTTACACCAGAAACTGAGATATCCCATAGAAGGAAAAGTTATCACTGTTTATGGAGAGGAAGGATATATAGTTAGCCATGTGAACACCTTTAAATATCTTGAAGTGGAAGGTGAATATGTTGAAACTCCGTGCCAGACATTTGAAGTGGTTCCTTGGGTTGTTAACAATTATGAAGCTCCTCCTGTTGTCAAGAAAGTTCCTGTGGTCACCAGAGTACCTCCAACAATGGCCTCCCTCAAAGATGCTAGAGCGGTGGTGGATGAAGGTGGTTGTACTATTTGGGGTCAGCTTCCTGACATCCCTTACAAGTCTGACAAATTTGGTTTGGATTTCACTGCAGAGTCCCAGAAGGCTGTTCGTCGTGCTCGTGCTGTTCGTATCACCAATCAGGGGATTATGAAGAATCAGATCAATGTTGTGGGTGACTATGATGAAGGCTACAACTTGGATGCTTGGATATTTCCTACTGTGGGTGCTGGGCTCAATAACTGGAAGGCTGAAGATGTTATTCCTATCTCCTTTAGTCAGGAGTAAATACTATTACTATGTTGTTACTTTTAAAGTTTGTAATTTTTGAACAATTTAAACTCTTAAGCCTTGTGCCTTACCCGGGGCACAATGGTATGCTTGTTACGGGATGTCATTTTATTTGCATACTTCATTCAATAAAAATCAGTGGACGTTTCGTTTTCGTAAATATTGTGCTCCTTGTCTTTCTTTTCTTTTATTTTTGTTTTATCAGCTATGTGTTCTTACACACACCCACATCACTAAAATGCAGATCCTCATCCACTCTGGATCCTGTTGATAACAGTTCTACTATTGCCAATTATAATTTCGAGAATCCGATCTATCAAGCTGAAGATGGAAAGGAGGACGATTGCGAAGTACCTGTAGAGCTTGCTAGGTTGTTACAACAGGAAGAGAAAGCTATACAGCCACATGAAGAGCCAGTCGAAGTTGTGAATCTGGGAACTGAAGAAAACAGGAAAGAAGTCATGATAGGGACTGATTTAGAGGACAGTTGTAACACGGTGGGAGAACTGACTTTAGTTATGTTGCGGATAGCAAGAGTCGCCACCGACTTTTATTTTATCCAAAGGAAAGGCATAAAAGAACAGGAAAGACCTTTTAAAGGATTTTTGGGTCCGGGGGGTAGGTTATGTAAAGGGAAGGTGTTAGCACCCTTTACATCCATGGTTATCCATGGGCTCTTAGTTACTTAGATCACTTTGAATTGTTTTTGAAAATGTGAAGTGTGTGAATAAAATTTTTCATAAGAGTTTGATAATGATCCATGTACGGATGCGTAAAAAACTTGTGTTTGAAAATTGTTTAAAGTTGTGAAGTGTTTGAAAAGTTTAAATAGTGAGCAAGTAACTATGAGGAACCTACCCTAAAGTTTTAAGTCTTTCTGTTCTTTATCCTTTAAGTGGTAAGACTATCCCTATTATTAAGGAATAGGTAGTCATTACCTTGGATGTATGGGACAAGTGAGGGTCATCTGTTTAATGAAGGCAACTGTGGGGTGTACTAAGCATTTTTGAAGGGACTGTCATCATTTATTCGAAAGGGACAAGATCTTTTATAAAGACAACCATTTAAGGGACTTGATGACTTTTCTTTTAAGGGACTTTGCTTTATACACCCCACTTGACCTTATGATTAGGCAACATTGAGAGGTAGCCCTAGAAAGTGAGATGGCGATTAAAAATCGACTTACGTGTGTGAGTGTTTAATTTAATTTATCTTTTAATTAAAATGATCTAAATTCAATTTTAAATATAATACATGTTTACACTCCCTATTTTACTAACCATAGCATGGAAATTAAATAATTGAAATATTTACAAAAATTTGCATCCAGGAGCAGTTACAATAATTATAATAAGCAATTAAAAATAAATAGCAAAAAATAAATAAGCAAGATATAAATAATAAATAAAATAAATAAATAGGCAATAAATAAATATAATAGGGGTTAGTAATAATAATAATAAAAAATAAATAAGGTTAGTGAAATAATAATAATAAGCATAATTAAAAAATAAATGGATTAGTAATAATATGATTAGTAATAATAACAATAATTAAAATAAATGGAGTTAGCAAAAATATTATAAGAACATAATTAAAATAATAAACAAAAGATTGGATTTTTAATATAGACAATTATTTAGAAATAAGAGGAAATATGAACAATTAAATAATTATTATAACATTTTAATTTATATACAAATTATTAAATTATTTTTAAACATATCATAGGTTCAATTATTTCTAAACACATATTTAAAAATCATTTATATCTATAATTTAGATTACAAACAAATTATAAGAATATTTACATATTATATAAAGAAAATAGGTTATAATTATATTTACAAAAATTAATTATATTAAATAAATATGTACATAATAATTATATTTACAAAATTTTATTATATTAAATATTATATTTACAAAAAATTAGAAATTCAAATCATAAGATAAAATTAGTTTTTTATTATTTAGAAAATAAATTAGGGTTTACAAAATTAGGGTTTGTTTAGAAAATATTTTTTAGGGTTTATAATCTAATATACAAAAATTATTTTAATAAATATACATATATTATAATTTCATTACATAATAAAGAAAATAATTTCTGAATTAAGAAAATATATATTTTTTGGAATTTGGAAAATATAATCATATAAACATGTTTTATTTTTTTTTTTGAATTATTTAGAAATATAATATGTATAAAACTATATATAATTTAATAATAAAATGAAAAGAAAAAAAATTGGAACTTACCTGGCTAGGGTTTGAACCCAGGTCACTCTGATTACCAGCAACAACACCCACCACCAAGCCATCATGCGCAGGCAGCAAGAAAGAAGGTGGAATTGATTTTGTTTCATGTCCTGAAAAATCCAGAAAAATAAAAGAAAGCAAAAAGGCCTAGGGGAGGATTGAACCCAGGACCTCTTAGGCAAACAAGCACACGCATGACCAATCCTGCTGGGTGAGCACATCTGTAAATGGAATGGAAATAATACATAATATATTATAACAGCTTAATTCCTGGAAAAAAAAACAAAAAGGAACCAAAGCCAGGGTTCGAACCCCTGCCCTTTGCTTCATGCCAGCGCTTCCTTACCAACTGATCCACATATCACTTGTGATAACATAATAGAAACTGTCGCTCCCGGGATTTTCATCCTAGTACAAACGCGAAAGTGGCGCGGAAAAGGTTAGAGTCGCCAGCCAGACATTTTTATCCCAAAGGAGTGGGAAAGGTAATGTTGCACAAACCTAAGGAAGAAGGAAAAGGTCGAGGCCTTGCGAACCAAAGATCTGAATTCGGGAGTCGGTTACGAACTGGGAAGGTATTAGCACCCCAGATCGTCCGTCGTACCCGACGGGATCCACGCTTGCTTGTTTTGTTTCAAAGGGTGAGAAATAAGAATGCTGATGAACAAAACCGCTAACAGGAATGGAAAATGAGAAATGAACTGAAATAAGAAAATGAGAATAAAAGGGGAAATGTAGGGAAAATAAAGATGTGCTCGAACGGGCCCTACCCCGCTGCCTACGTACCTCACTGGGATAATGAGGATCAGAGTCGACGTAGTTCGCCTAACTAAGGCGGGAACTATTTGTTTGTGTTTTTTACAGCTGGAACTGCGTATGTCTATGCTCAGGTGTCGCAGGCTCGTCTGGTACGAGTGCGTTTACCGTCTTGCATGCGAGACAAGTCGTCGCGAGTTCGCGTTGTGAGTGAATGAGATGAGAAAAGAAGTTCCCGCAGGATAGTCGGTTATTGTTTGTTTTTGTCTTTTAAAAGAAGTGTTTTGAATTTGTTTGTGAACGGTCTTGTACTAAGACCTATCCATCGCGGGAAGTATTTACACCTCGCCCCGAAACAGGACGCGTATAAACACTCCGCAACAAAGTCTCGTGTCGTACAAGATTGTTCAGTTTATCCTTAGATGTTTTATTATTTTCTTCATGAGATGAGAAACAGAATGACTCAAGTTGATAAAAGGAAAAATCTAAGGGACTAAGACTCAATCCTAATGTGTTATGTATTTACCAAGTGATCCTAGTGGTTAGTGAGGTTTTCTAGTCCTAATGGAAACTTAAAACTATTAGAATTCAACTTACTTCTTAATGAAGTTAAGTTGATTCTAAGAACCAATGGGAATCCTATACAAGTTGTAAAAACAAATGAAACAAAAATAATGAAATCAAATATGAAAAATAATATTCTAAAAATGCCTTAAAGGCATGAATAATAAATAGTCCTATTTTATTTATTCTAATTCTAAGTGAAAATGAAATTTTAAACCTAAGGACTAAACTACTCTAAGCCTAATATTCATTCTAAAAAAAAATCAAATTAAACTACCTAAGTCTAATGCTAAATTCTATGACTAAAATTAATCTAGACTATTATTATTATTTTTTTGTATTGAACTATATTTTCTTTTAATGGCCTAATCTAATGGAATCATGCATAACTAAGCCAAAATTAATATTCTAAAAAAATACTAAATCTTCTAGAAAAATTGTGAAAATTAAATCATATGATCCTAACACTATCTAAAATAATATACTAAGAGGGATTCTAAAAATACTTATTTTTTCTATGCCTAAACATTATTTAATTTCATCTAAGATTAACCATTATTTCCTAAGGATTTTATTACCAAAACCTAAGATAAAAAATCCCTAAAAATCCACTAAAAATATCCTAAGAACTATCATGGGTCTTTTAATTATAGAAAAAAAGAATGGCTCAAAAAAGTGGTTAGAAGCTATTTAAATAAAATAAACAAAATTCAGCACAATTAAAAAGAAACTCAATAAAGCTAAATACAAGAATAATTCAGAATTAATTCAAAAATAAATAAATTCCAGAAAATAAAAATGTCCCAAATTTCTAAATTCAATTATTAATCTACTTTAATTTTTGGGGAATTTTCTAATGTTTTTTTTCCCATTTTTAATGAATTATTTCTAATTTAATATTAACTTAAAATTAAATATCTAAAGAAATAAAAACAGGGGGTGCTTTAGTACTACTTTAGGTTCTTTTTTCTCTACTGGGCCTAACAACAGGGTGCAGATAGCAGACATAAGGTCCATATGGAATTTGCATTAAAATTAATGACCCTTATTACACTATTATTAACATTAAGACTAAGTTAATCTTACTATAAAATTATTTCTAAAATCTGAAATTAAGAAAGTGAATTAAACTCACCTAAACTAATATTTTGTAAAAAAAAGAAAAGTCTTAATTTAGGAAAATACTAAGCTAATCTTAAAAATAATTTTCTCTAAAACCTTAATTTAAAGAAAAAAAAGAAAAAAACTAAAGTTTTATTATGTCAATTTAATATTCTAAATTAACTTATTAAGCTATTTTTTCTAAAATCTTAATTAAAAAGAAAAATCTAAGCTAACTTATTAAACTAATATTCTCCTAAAAAAATCTTAATTTAAGAAATAGGAATTAAACTAAGCTTATGGTAATTTTTCTTCTAAAACTCTTAATTTGAGAAAATGAAATAGTACTAAACTTAAATTTAATATTCTTCCAAAAAAACTTAATTTAAACTAATATTTAACTAATCTCCTTATGATGTTTTTTTTTATAAAAAAATCTTAATTTGAGAAAAGAAAAATAAAATGCTAATAATCTTATGATCAAGTTTTTTTTCTAAAATCTTAATTAAAAATGAAATAAGCTAAACTTATATAAAACATATTTTCTCTAAAATCTGAATTAGGCTATAGTTCTATTAGAAAATTTAATTTAAATCTTTAATCTAAAAATGAATTAACAAACCAAATAAAATCTGAAATCAATTATAACTTAATTACAAAAGTCAATTAAACTGAATTCAATTATAACTTAATTACAAGAATCAATTAAACTAAATTCAATTATAACTTAATTACAAGAATCAATTAAACTAAATTCAATTATAACTTAATTACAAGAATCAATTAAACTGAAGCTGAAGAAGGAACCCTAGTTCCTCTTCTCCCTCTCCCAGCGCCGCAAAACACTCCCTCTCTCTCTCACCTCTCGGCTTCTTCTCCGTCTCCCTTCGCCTCTTCCGCCGCCGCCTTCTCCTTCACCGACCACTCTGAGTTCACCTCTATCTCCTCATTCTCACCGTCGATTGACCCTCTATTCCACCTAACCCGATGCCCTCACCACTCTTCCCGTCTTCCTTCTTCTTCTGCTACCCTAATCCCTAAATCAAGAACCTTCTTCATCCTTTCAAAGCTTATCCCTATCTTCCTCGCAAACAGGAACCTACCATTACCGTTCCCCACCACATACTAGTAACGGATCGTCACTACGACGCCTCAACCCCCATTTCCGAAAACTCCGCCGCTACCTAAACCAAACCCTCAAAGTTCTCATGGTGGTTCCGCCATTAAAAATCCCTAATTGCTCAAACCACATCAAACCCACACTATCAACATGATTCATCAAATCAGGCAAGAAGTTCAAGCGCGAAAGCCAGATCAATTATGGCATCAGAAAAAGAAAACAGATCGATGTGAGGGTGACATGATAACGAAGCGTACCTTGATTGCCGAAGACGAAAATGTGTACGAGGCCTTGTTGACAAACGAGGTAAAGCTTTTTCAGGTGAACAATCCAAATACACTTCTTATCCCTCTTCTGCTTATTGTTCAATTATATTGCTCTATGCTGCAACGTTAACACGCACCGATCTTGCAGGTTGTTTATGAGCTTCGCAGAATCAGAGTTGGCAAGGGATTGAAGCTGTTGTGAGTAGAGAGCGAATACCAGCGTACGGAGGTTGAACCACACTGCTGATTGTTGATGAAATCAAAGAATGATGATGATCTTCATTGCAAGTGATGAACCTGGCTGAAGACAAAGTTGCAGGAGACTTGTAGATTGGAGATGCTAGGAGATTAGGGATTGTTTCAAGATTGATGAAGAAAGTTGAAGAAGAGGAAGAATAGAAGTAGAACTTCTAATTTATATCTGCTGGTATTCTGGATCCTTCTGGAGTATTTTCAGGTGGGTTCTAGAAACCTTCTGTTAGAAGTTGGTTAGGAATTAGTTATTCTGATTTCTGTTAGATTTTGTTTGAAATCAGTTGGGAATCATAACTGAACTTTTGTGCTTGATCTGGAACATTGGTTAACAGGTGAAAAATTAAGATAAGCTAGCCTTAGGTTAATGGATAATCAGCTAGCTGACAAATGGTTTGAAAAATGTGAAACTGATTTTGATTTTTTTGTTTTGGAATCCCTTTGCTAGTTATTAGAAAGGATAGGTGGTTAGGATTTGATTATGACTTGGTTTTTGGTTTCGGTTAATGTTAGTTAGGACTAATTATTTTCTGTTGTGAATCGGTTATCCTGCTAAATGAACTTTTGCTAAGGTTAGTTATGGAATCTCGTTGACCTTTCTATTTGTTCTGTTATTGAATAGAAAATGTGTTGGTGTACGCAGGTAATCGTTGGATGGGGATTGGTTGTCGTATCAGCGAACGAGAGGATAATAATCAGCAGAAGAAACCACCCTATTCCATGTATTTCTGTCACCTTGTTTGTGGTTGTGTGATATCCCTTTCTCAAGTCAAATTCTGATCTCGTTGGTTCATTCATTTTTAGAAAGAGATTTGCCTGAGAATAATGCTCGAATTGCTTCAGTTTTTTTTTGAACTGCGAATTGCGATCAAAAGGAACTGGAATTCGCTCCATGTCTAGAAAGAAAGCTCCATATGACCTCTCCTCAAATTGTCTTTCATACTTCTGGGACTGCATATAAACATGAAGATGCTGCACTTGCCGAGAGGGAACAATTCATCACATCGAGACCTAACAGCACACTCAATCATCATCAGAAGGCTTTTGCTCGACGAGCTTCTATAAGTCCCAGGTGTCAAAAGGAAGAGTAGTTTTGTGATTGGCATGAACTTCACCGTTGACCCTAAGCAAATGACTTGCATTCTTGAAGAAACCAACACAGGGTCCTGATGCTTCTTGGTCATCATCAAGTTATCTTCCTTCCCGTGACAGCCAGCATGAGGAAAATTGAGTATAATGCGATCAAACCTCCGCATTTTAAAATCTGGATGATGTTCCATTTTTGGTAGCATCAATTCCATGTAACAGGAATACTCCCAGTTTTTACAATTCTTTTAGATTTGACTTTTGCATTTTTGTACTTCTTGGTAACCTCGGCATATATGTTAAAAGTATTTGATCATCACTGTAATAACACATTATCCATTTGGAAACTCCTTTCCATTGACTTTCTTGATCTTTTCATTTTTCTTTGATGTTGAAAACGGAAGTGAGGGGCTTCCCCCTTTTTTTATTGTATTCCTTTCCAATATATATTTAGTTATTAATTGGTTTTGGGAACACCTCCCACCAATTTTAGTGTAAAGAACAAACCACATAAAAGCCAACACAACTTTTAGCAAAAACTTCTCCAACACAACTATGATATGGACTTTTAATATTATGCGTCGGCTCTTCAGAAGATGACTTAAAACGGAAACTTAATCTTAACAGACTTGGTATAATGAGGTATGGGATTTAAATGCAACAACACAAAGGTTTAACTTCCAACTGACAGGTAAAATTTTAAATATGGATAAAAGTGGTTTAGCCATGAATGTGAAGTTTTTATTACCATTCTTTGTGGTAATCTTGTGAAATTTGTGATGATTCTAAAACAAGGTTGACATTGACTTTGAATGGTACGAAGCGGACAAGAGAAAAAATGAGTTTGACGTGAATCTTGAGGATTGAATATGATTTTGGACAACTAGACTCTTTAAACGGTGGTTCGAAATAGATTATGAACAACAATAAATGGAAGGGGTGAATAAAAAGAGAAACTGAAAATGGGCTGATGGACACCTGTAGAATAATGGACATTGAAGCGAAAAATAAAAATGGAACGAAATAATCCGGAAAGGTTTGGAAGAATGAGGTCAAGGCAATGAATGAAGTATCGATTTTTATACCCGAGGCCTGCTTTGACTTCTTTCCACAAGTTTATGGACACAACCACTTCTGAGTCACTAAATAAATTTCCAGACTAGTCACATCCCTTTGAACCGTCTGAAACCTGTCATGACCATTCGAATCCAGATGAATCACTGATAAACTGAAAATTTCAGCTAAACCTCACATCCAACACTGTCCGATAAACAGATGAATCACAATTAATTCAAACTCCCATCTGAATTGAGACACAACTTAGCAACAGCATTTGGAGTGGAATCATAGTCCAGTGAATTCTATGTTATTTCAGTCCTTGCCAGATAAGCATAAGGTACAAAACCCTAATTTCCTTGAGCCCTGACCACATGCCTTATGAAACAATGAAGTGAAATACCATGATGTTAATAACCTGGTGCGAAATGCAAACGAATGCGAAATGATACGCCAATAAAGGGAATAAATATGAGGGCAAATTTTGAGGTATTACAGCTGCCCCTATTCAATCATCTGCAGACCTGAACGAATAATTGCATCAGCTTTTAGACGTTCAGGGTATGGAGTGATTGGATAAAAACCTGAAAATTTGCACACTGAGGGTAATGTAAATGCCACTTGCCCATTTATTTATTTATGTATTTCTTGCTTTTGACCTCTGAATAAGTAACGGAACATAAGACCAGGTGAGAATATACTAGGAAAAATGCCATCCTCGAACGACAACTCACAAGGGATCCTCGAATCCAATACTAAAACCATCCTGGAATAGAAACACGATGGTATACCGGCCGCAGGCGATAACCATCGACAACAAAGACTGACCTCGGACAGACTTTGCAAAAGAGACAAACTGACCTCGATCAATAGGCTCAAAAAGTGAACTACTATCCTCGGATAATAGCAACAACAAAACAAACAAGACCAACCGCAGAAGGACTTGAAGAAAAGAAATGCCATCCTCGAATGACAAATCAAAAGATCCTCGGATCTTACGCGAAACCATCCTCGAATGGAGACGCAAAGGTATACCAGCCTCGACTGATAACCAAGCACAAAGCTGACCTCAGACAGACTTTGCAAAAGAGACAAACTGACCTCGATCAATAAGCTCGACAAGTGAATTACCATCCTCGAATAATAGCCACAACAACAAGACCAACCTCGGAAGGACTTGAGGAAAAGAAATGCCATCCTCGAATGACAAATCAAAAGATCCTCGGATCTAACACGAAACCATCCTCGAATGGAGACGCAAAGGTATACCAGCCTCGACTGATAACCAAACACAAAGCTGACCTCAGACAGACTTTGCAAAAGAGACAAACTGACCTCGATCAATAAGCTCAAAAAGTGAATTACTATCCTCGAATAATAGCCACAACAACAAGACCAACCTCGGAAGGACTTGAAGAAAAGAAATTCCATCCTCGAATGACAATCCAAAAGATCCTCGGATCTAACACGAAACCATCCTCGAATGGAGACGCAAAGGTATACCAGCCTCGACTGATAACCAAACACAAAGCTGACCTCAGACAGACTTTGCAAAAGAGACAAACTGACCTCGATCAATAAGCTCGAAAAGTGAACTACTATCCTCGAATAATAGCCACACAAAACAACAAGACCAACCTCGGAAGGACTTGAAGAAAAGAAATGCCATCCTCGAATGACAAATCAAAAAGATCCTCGGATCTAACGCGAAACCATCCTCGAATGGAGACACAAAGGTATACCGGCCGCAGGCGGTAACCAAACACAAAGAAAATAGGACAAGATGGAACGGGATCATTATACATAAACGAGAGCCCAGGCGAACAGGACCGTTGTACGAAACGGGAACCTGTGACGCGACTGTTGTACCAAACAAGACGCGGAAGAATGACGAACATTGACTTGAAAAAGACAAGGATGTCTGAAAAATGATGTTGGTAACCTCTGTGCGGAGTACTTCAGGTTGAGAAGATGTTATAGGTCGTATGTAATATACCTCAAAACTGGCCCATGTTGGGATGCATATGTTTGAATTTATGGCGTAATGCTCCATGACAATGGAAATGCTACGCTTTGGAGGATGCAAATGCGATGATGAGTATGCGAATGATAATGCAAAAAGATCTCCTGATAAGGAGATTGCAGGTATCCCAGATAACTTGGCTGGGGAGAAACGATGATCACTGCATTGATCTGATTGATCTTGGTGAGGAGGAAACAACTCTGCGGGGAAAGCTGTTAATAATTCACTGGCTCAGAATAGCCGCCATTGCCAAAAATAAATTGGACTTCGAGATTGGAGCGCCAAGACCCTGCTGGAGGTGGACCCTTCTTGAACTCTGGTGGGGAAGTAAGGACTTTCTGGGAACCAAAGGCATGACACTGCTGAGGCAACAACTGCTGGGGAGGCAAGACACTCCTTATACTGTCGAGACTTGCCCCTGTCTGAAAAGAGACTTCTGCTTGGGGATTGCACCCACTCCTTGCTACCTTGCTGGGTGAAATTTCAACTTGCACATGGCTGGGGATGATTGGAAACACCCTGGGAGATACTTGTTTCTGTTCAAACAAAAGGGGATGCCCATCCTGGATAATTGTTGTTAACTTTGTTAGCAACATCAGCACCTGTACCTGCATGAACACCATCGATAGTACCTGCAACATAGAGAATTAGTTTGGGACCTGCTTGCCCCAGGCTCAAAGCATGAACCATTGTCTAGGTATCTCAGCACCCTTTCAGAGTTGTATTAAATGTTTCTATTCTCCTGCACGAGTTAGCAAAACATTCAAATGTTCATAACACAATGCAAGTTACCATATGCTAGACGTTTTCACAATCAATCAATGCTAGACGAAAAAGTAAAAAACAAAAACAAAACGGTCAATTGACTGAAGTTGAACTTTATTGATTTGGAAAGGTGGCCATGAATAGGCAATACAAAGGAAGCAGTTCCCTGGAATGAGGGAACAACTAAAAGAAAAATAAACTACTCTATTGGCAATGTGAGAAATGAATCTCATCAAGTTTCAACCCTGTTATGACTCGTATATTTTCAAGACGCTCCGCTCTCTTGCCTTTTGAGAAAAAGTAAGTGAACTGATCTTCAACCCTTAGTATAGCCTCAACTGTAGGTAGGTAATGGATCTCGCAGATCGCAGTCGTTCGTGTTAATCCCTCTTTTGCGTGGATCGCCCTTTCAGGTTTTCAATCCACCGGGATACCCTTTTTTGCCTGAGTTGTCCGATGTGGCTTTTCCACTCAGCGGGTGTACATTTTTTTTAAAATTTCCCTAACTTTTGCCCGAGCCTTTTATTCTGTTTTTGGCTCGCCGGGATGCCCATTTTTGCCTGGATCTTTATTCTGTTTTTATCCAGCGGGTCCTTTTTACACGAAGTATTTTCTTACTGCGTCCGCGTTGACAGGGGATGGAAAGTCTTCTCCGTCCATGGTTGTCAGCATTAAGGCTCCGCCCGAGAAAACCTTTTTAACCACGAACGGTCCTTCATAGTTGGGTGTCCACTTGCCCCTGTGATCGTTGAGAGGAGGAAGAATCCTTTTCAGCACTAAATCTCCTGGCATGTACCTCTGTGGTCGCACCTTCTTGTCAAAAGCTTGCTTCATTCGTCGCTGATACAACTGTCCATGGCATACAGCTGCTAGACGCTTCTCTTCAATGAGGCTCAATTGATTATATCTGGATCGGAGCCACTCAGCTTCATCTAGTTTGATGTCCATCATTAACCTCAACGAAGGGATTTCCACTTCGACCGGTAGAACTGCCTCCATACCATACACCAATGATAATGGAGTTGCCCCAGTTGAAG
The DNA here is from genome assembly GCA_963966055.1 of Lathyrus aphaca. NCBI lineage: Eukaryota > Viridiplantae > Streptophyta > Magnoliopsida > Fabales > Fabaceae > Lathyrus > Lathyrus aphaca. Next base: position 737,625,778 of record OZ014519.1, on the reverse strand, counting down.
TGCGTACTGAGGTTCTATACCCATGCAAGGCGAATGGTAACATCTCGTGCCAATCTTTGTACGTCACAACCATCTTCTGCACAATCTTTTTGATGTTTTTATTAGCCGCCTCAACAGCGCCATTCATCTTCGGACGATATGGAGAAGAGTTGTGGTGTTCTATTTTGAAGTCTCGACACAAGTCAGCCATCATCTTGTTGTTGAGGTTAGAACCATTATCAGTAATGATCCTTTCAGGGACTCCATACCGGCAGATGATGTCCCGCTTAATAAATCGGGCGACCACTTGTTTAGTGACATTAGCATAGGAAGCTGCTTCAACCCACTTCGTGAAATAATCAATAGCAACTAGGATGAAGCGATGCCCATTAGAAGCTGTTGGCTCAATCTTTCCAATCATATCGATGCCCCACATAGCGAATGGCCACGGTGAAGACATGACACTCAACGGATTCGGAGGCACATGGACCTTGTCAGCATAAATTTGACACTTATGGCATTTGCGGGAGTATTTACAACAATCAGATTCCATGGTAATCCAATAGTATCCCAATCTCAATAATTTCTTGGCCATGGCATGACCTCCAGCATGGGTACCAAAGGAGCCTTCGTGAACCTCCTGCATTAACAGGTCTGCTTCGTGTCTGTCCACACATCTGAGCAGCACCATGTCAAAGTTCCGTTTGTATAACACACCGTCTTGATTTAAGAAGAAACCTCCCGCCAATCTTCTAAGAGTTTTCTTATCTTTACTGGATGCCCCAGACGGGTATTCCTGAGCCTTCAGGAATTGTTTGATGTCGTGGTACCAAGGCTTGTCATCTTCACCATCACCAACTGCAAAGACATAAGCCGGTCTTTCAAGCCTGGAGACCGAAATTCGAGGCACGAAATTTTCTCGACAAATTTTGATCATGGACGATAAAGTTGCGAGAGCATCGGCGAACTGGTTTTCGTCTCTAGGAACATAGCTCAGCTTTACTTTGGTAAAGAAAGTTAACAGCCTCCTGACGTAATCTCGGTAAGGAATCAAACGAGCTTGATGAACTAACCATTTGCCATTGACTTGATTTACTACCAGAGCTGAATCTCCAAAGATCTCAAGGTTCTTGACTCGCAAGTCTATTGCCTCTTCGATCCCCATGATGCAAGCTTCATACTCTGCCTCGTTGTTAGTGCACTCAAAGGTCAACCGAGCGGCGAGAGGTGTGTGGACTCCTTCTGGTGAGATAATAACAACACCTACTCCACTCCCATTCATGTTTACAGCTCCGTCAAACATCAACTTCCATCTGGATTCAGGGTCAGGCCCCTCCTCCGGAAGTGGTTCTTCATGATCTTTCGACTTGAGGAACATGATGTCCTCATCCGGAAACTCAAACCTCATGGGTTGATAATCATCAATCGGCTGCTGGGCCAAGTATTCTGACAACACACTCCCCTTGATAGCTTTTTGTGAAGTGTATTGTATGTCATACTCCGTGAGTATCATCTGCCAACGGGCCACTCTTCCTGTCAAAGCCGGTTTCTCAAAGATGTATTTTACAGGATCCATCTTGGAAATTAGGAGAGTAGTGTGAGTCAGCATGTACTGTCTTAGTCGGCGAGCAGCCCATGCCAAAGCGCAGCAAGTTTTCTCGAGTAGTGAGTATCGTGTCTCACAATCGGTAAACTTTTTGCTAAGGTAATAAATGGCATGCTCTTTTCGACCAGACTCGTCCTGCTGACCCAGTACACATCCCATCGATCCTTCCAGCACAGTAAGATACATGATCAGAGGTCTCCCTGGCACTGGAGGCATAAGAATTGGTGGCTCCAACAAATATTCTTTAATTCGGTCGAAGGCCCGCTGACAGTCTTCATTCCATTTAATGGCCTGATTCTTCCTCAGAAGCTTAAAGATGGGCTCGCACGTGGCCGTCAGGTGAGAAATAAACCGTGCAATGTAGTTTAGTCTCCCCAAAAAACCACGCACTTGCTTTTCAGTCTTTGGCTCAGGCATTTCCTGGATTGCTTTCACCTTGGCCGGATCAACCTCAATTCCTCGTTCACTAACAATGAAACCGAGTAACTTGCCAGAACGAACCCCGAAGGTGCATTTATTCGGATTTAACCTCAGTCTGAACTTTCGAAGCCTGTCAAACAATTTTGCTAGGTTGACCAAGTGTTCTTCTTCCGTCTGGGACTTTGCTATCATGTCATCAACATAAACCTCAATTTCATGATGGATCATGTCGTGAAACAACGTCACCATTGCCCGTTGGTAGGTAGCTCCTGCATTCTTTAAACCAAACGGCATGACCTTGTAACAAAAGGTGCCCCAAGGGGTGATGAAAGTTGTCTTTTCCATATCCTCGGGAGCCATCTTGATTTGATTATAGCCTGAAAATCCATCCATGAAAGAGAACACGGAAAACTGAGCAGTATTATCGACAAGTACATCTATGTGAGGTAGAGGGAAATCATCTTTGGGGCTAGCCCTATTCAAATCCCTGTAATCCACACACATTCTGACTTTGCCATCTTTCTTAGGAACCGGCACAATGTTAGCAACCCATGGAGGATAACTAGTCACGGCCAAGAAGCCAGCATCAAACTGTTTTTGCACTTCTTCTTTTATTTTGATTGCCATGTCTGGACGTGTGCGCCTCAACTTCTGCTTTACTGGAGGACAACCTTCTCTGAGAGGTAGCTTGTGTACCACGATGTCAGTGTCTAAACCCGACATATCTTGGTAGGACCATGCGAAGACGTCAACGTATTCTCGAAGCATAGCTATCAAACGAGTCTTGACAGATTCTTCTAATGCAGCTCCGATCTTGACTTCTTTCTTGTCCTCTTCAGTACCCAAGTTTATCACTTCAACATCTTCCTCATGCGGCTGAATCATCTTCTCTTCCTGTTTGAGCAGTCTGGCCAATTCTTCGGGTAAATCACAATCCTCTTCACCTTCCTCATCGGCTTGATAAATTGGATTGTCGAAGTCATACTTAGCCATAACAGGGTCGTCATTGATAAGGTCCGGTGACGAGCACCTGCATGAATGATGATTCATGCAAGGCTTTTAGCAACAACTTGAGAAAATGAGAAACATTGCCATTTTTAAAACTTTTCTTTCTTTTTGAAAAACAAAAGTAAAAATGAGAGACAGAGAACAACATGAAATGAATGTGAAACGTCAATTTTATTAATGATTGTGTTAATGAACAAATGAACCCTTACAAAGAGCCACTATGCCCCGGGCAAGACATAGTGCTTTAATACAGGAAAACAAAAACAAAAACATTACTCTTCAAAAGATGTTACTGAAATGAGCCTTTCTGACGTCCAGTTGCTAAGTTGAGCTCCTGGGACGGCAGGCCTAATCCATTCATCCAAGTCACAGTCACTATCAACAGCTTCATCCTGCACTGCGCTGATGTTTCCGTAGTCTATCACTCCTGCACTTGTGAAAGTGACCGGGCTCTGACAACCTTTTGCACTTGTTTCAGACGAAGATCCCCCAGGGTGATAACCAATCCCGAACATGTCTTTCTTCTCTGGCAATTCGACTGGGCTGCCCCAGCCTTCTCGCACTCCAGATTCTACTAATTCACGCACTTGTTTATAAGAGGCTATGGACACCCCCTTCTTCGGCACCTCAGGAGAAGTTGCTATGGCGGATGTTTGCTCGGACTTCAAAGGCTCAAAAGCTTGACATGGAGTTTCGACTATTTCGCCATCCATCTCCACATATTTGAATGAGGCTAGATGACTGACGAAGATATCTTCTTCCCCGCTGACTGTCACAACTTGACCTTCCCAGACGAACTTTAATTTCTGATGAAGTGTAGAAGAAACCGCTCCTGCCGAGTGTATCCAGGGTCTTCCAAGTAAACAACTATATGCCGGCTGGATATCCATCACATAAAACGTGGTGTTGAAGACTTGTGGACCTACCTTGATAGGTAACTCCACCTCTCCAAACACCGATCTTCTTGATCCATCGAATGCCCGAACTACTAGATCACTGGGCTTTAGCACCACTCCATCATAGTCCAGCTTCATCAATGCCTTCTTAGGCAAGACATTCAGGGATGAACCAGTATCCACCAGCACATGGGAGAGCACTGCACCCTTGCATTCCAGAGAAATATGCAATGCCCGATTGTGAGCAAGCCCATCAGAAGTTAAGTCCAAGTCCGTGAAACCCAGTCCATGACTGGCATTAACACTGGACACCACCGTTTCTAACTGGTTTACAGAAATATCCTGAGGCACGTATGCCTTGTTCAGAATATTTAAAAGGGCCTTCCTGTGAGAATCCGAACACATGAGTAATGATAAGATGGAGATCTTTGATGGTGTCTGCTGCAAATGATCTACAATCTTATAGTCACTCTTCTTGATGATCCTCAGGAATTCTTCGGCTTCTTTGTCAAAGGTGAGATCTGGATCAGCTGATGGAGTTGGATCATTGGCCAATACTGGTTGTTTTCCCCTGGCTCTAGCTTGGGCTTCGGCAGTATCCCTGGGTGGTATCACATTGCTTCTCAGTGCTTCCGGCGCAAATAGTCTTCCACTTCTAGTAAAACCCCCTACTCCAACATTCTCTACCTGAGCTGGGGTTATACTAGTCGTGGCCAACTCTTGTCTCTGGCCGTTGCAATACACTTCGCCACCATAGTTCCAAGGAACTGCTCTGTCACTTTGGTACATTATGGGTCCAGCAGTGGTAATAGTTATTGGCGCCGCTCTGGCACGTGAGGGAACTTGGGATGGATCATAAAAGATAGTCACTGTAGATACTTCACTTTCTTTCACGATCTTGTCAAATTGCAGCACTCCTTCATCAATCATACCTTGAATTCCGACCTTCAATCTTTTACAACCGTTGGTAGCTTCTGTACATTCTGAACAAACATCCTTGCATCCGGGGAAAATGCCTTTCTTCAACAAACAAACCTTGATAGCAACCAATGAAGTCTGCAAGTCATCTACATCATCCACCAAATTCAATTTCTCCCCTTCACCAATTGCACCAACCGTGCCCCTGTGAGGAGGCATGGGATTTTCCAGCACATTAGGAGAGGGAGCGAAATTGATCGCTTTAGAATCCAACAAGTCCTGAACAACATGCTTCAATGCTTTACAATTCTCAGTACTATGGCCGGGAGCTCCGGAATGAAACTCGCATCTAGCATTCGAGTCATAACCTTCAGGAATTTGGCCTGGCCTCGGAGGTTGCAAGGTACGGAGCTGAATCATTTGAAGCTGCAGGAGATTCTTCAACAGTTGTGAGTAAGACATTGGTGGAGCTTCAAAATGTCTATCCCTCGGCTTCTGAGGGTAGTACGGACGAGGGGGTCTTGGCTGATACCCCTGTGAGCGTTGCGGTTGTGGAGGCTGGACCCGTTGTTGAACTGGAGGAGTTGAAATAGTGACGGGGGCCACTTGCTGATAATATCCTTGGTGCATCATTCCTCTCTGTGCGTATACTGCTCCTGTTTCTCCCTCCCTCCTTTTCACAAAGGGTTTCTTGATACCAGACACTGAAGCGTTTCCATTCTGAATTTTCCCCTGTTTGAGCCAGCTTTCGATTCTTTCTCCAGTCAGGATAATGTCCGAAAAACCACTTGAGGAACAACCAGCCAACCTTTCCATGAAATGCCCTGGGAGGGTATTCAGGAAAAGATCGACCATCTCTCTTTCCAATAAAGGTGGTTGCACTCGGGCGGCCACCTCACGCCACCTCTGTGCATAGTCTTTGAAGCTCTCCGAACTCCTCTGTGTCAAGCTTTGAAGCTGAGTACGGCTAGGTGCCATGTCAATGTTGTATTGATATTGTCTGAGGAAGGCCTCTCCCAAATCCTTCCAGCTTCTGATAGAACTTCTTTCCAACTTCATGTACCACTCCAAGGACCCTCCAGAAAGGCTATCCTGGAAATAGTACATCCATAGTTTCTCGTCTCGCGTGTGGGCCGCAATCTTCCTGTAGAAGGCCTGTAGGTGAGTTTTCGGGCAAGAGTTGCCGTTGTATTTATCAAATGCTGGTGGTCTGAACTTGTGTGGAATGACCACCCCAGGTACTAAACCCATATCTGACACATCAATTCCCAAAGTGTCCTTGCACTCTAAGGCCTTGACCTTCTCTGCAAGCACCAAGAAGTCGTTGAGATTTCCGTCACCGCCGAAACCCATATCGTTGTTGAAGTACTGGAATTGGTCTTCCTGCCTGTCCTGCACAGGAACATACGTAGCCATAGCTGGATCTGGAACATGAGGTCCACCTGTACCGTTGTTAGTGTTGGGAGGACCCCCTAGTCCCCCGGAAGTAGTTGCCTGAGCATTAGTGTTAGGAGGAGTTAACCCTTGAATTGCATTTCTCAGCTCCTGCTGCCCCTGGGCCATCCCCTGCATCAGAGTCACAAATTCTGCCATCTTGGTACGGACATCGTTGAGTTCTGTCTGCATGGCGTCCATTGCTGTTCTTTGATTACTGCGGGTCGCGTACCGATGAGGAATATTTTGTCGAATGTACCGGGTCTTGGCGGCCCTCGCAATCTTTGCCTGATGAACACAGATAAATTAGACATCTCGAAGAAAAACCTGCAAAGAAAAAGACAAAATGCAAATGATGTGTATGCAATGCAATGTGTTCCTTTTATTCCCGAGTATTTTCCTGTGTCCGGTCCTGGCATTAAGAAGATAAGAATTGGGAAGAAGACCCAAATAATATTCAGACATAATGACGGCTGTGAAGAATTGGTGCTCATTACCCCGTGTCGGTGCAAATAACAAATAAGAAATCCGGAACAAATCAATCATATAAACTGGAGTTTGGAAATACAACGTCCCCGAAGGGTGCCAATCACAATAACAAAAGTATATCACATATAAGGAATCCCACAACAAGCCTGTGGGTAATCCAAGTACAACAATATGAAATTACACACTAGGGAACTCTATATCTTTCAATCTCCAGCTAAGGCATTTGACGCTCTGGAACAGCTGAACCATATCTGGATGACCGGGCTCCTGGATGAGCTTCTGAATGAGGAGGTCCCTCGTATCAGAAGAAGCGTGTAATTCCTCGATCTGCTGTAGAAATGCTGCTTCATTCTCCTTGCTTTGACTCGACTCGGCCTTCGACCTTTTCACCTCAGCTTTCAACTTCAAGTCTTCAATCTCCTTTCGAGCTTCCTTCAGTGCCTGCTGGCTTTCTGTTATGCGCCGGATACGATCCTCCTCTTGATAATAAGCTTTCCTGAGAAGTTCTTTCTGCCCATCTAAAGAATCCTGAAGGCTTTTGACTTCCTGCTTGTGCTTGGCGTCCAACTCTTTTTGTTTCTTCAGATTTTCGTCCCATTTCTCCTGCCATAAAGTAACAGCTTCATTGGCTTCGCTAAGATCCTTCTTCTCTCTTCGGCGCTGGGCCGTCTTATGAGTCTCAGCTAAACCTTTCTTTCGGAAGTAGAGCTCTCTATCTTCAAAATCTTTCTGCTTAAGACGGACTATTTCCTCGGCTTGCTCAGCTCTATCTTTCAATTGACGGTTCTGGATCATCAGCGCTTGACAAGAATTAAGAGCCTCCTGATTTTCAACCCTCAGTTGCTTAACCAAAGCTTCTAACTTCTGATATTCCTCCAAAGGTACCGTAGCAGGTGGTGGAGTTGGCACAGAAAAAGGAACTGGAGCCGCTTGAACTTCATTCTTTATCCAGGCTTCAAATTCAGGAAACATTCGATTGTTGCTCTTGCCCAGACATGCTATACCCTTCCTCTTAATCATCTTCCAGGACCCTGCAGCTTTTTGGACCAAAGGAAGATTGTCTTTTACCGGAAAATAGAAGGTTTGGAATAATTCAGACTCATCAGGAACCTCCTTGAGCGCATACCCTAACTGTCTTCTTAAGAGGATGGGATTGTAGTTAATACATCCTGATACTCCTAACAAAGGCACATTAGGGTAATTACCACAACTAGTAATGAAATTCTTTCCCTTCAACTTCAAAGTAAACCACCTGATATTTCCAGCAGACAAAGTACTCAGCTTCTGAGCCCAAGTAGAATTAGGATCCGCAAAACCCTCAGTAGTAGGCAAGTGTCTCATAACCCATTTGTAGAATAAAGGAGCACAACATTTAACAAGACCTCCTCGCCTCTTCTCATTCTTGTAATGCACAGAATAATACAGATCACCCAAGAGAGTGGGCACCGGATTCTTCAACACAAACAAATGAATGGCATTCATGTCCACAAACTTGTCCATGTCAGCAAATAAAACTATCCCATACACAGATAACGCCAAGATAGCACAAACTGAATCCCACTGCTTCTCCACGGCACGTTCTTCAGCTCTCTTGACCAGAAACTCTAAGGAAAAACCAAGTACTCCTGCTTTGGTGGAAACCAGATTAGAAGACACCTCTGACGGGCTCAAATAAAGAGCCTTAGTAATATCATCGTGAGTTGGTCTTGTCATCTCCGAATTAAAAGGAAGCTGATCCTTGATCGAAACTCCCATAATCTCAGCATATTCTTCCAACAAAGGACCCAACTGAAAGTCATGAAATGTGAAGCACCTAAGTCGTGGATCATAATACTGCAACAAAGTGTGAATGACGCTCCTCTGAGAATTATCCAAGTTGAATACCAGATCCAGAATATCACCATACTTTTCTTTGAAGTAGCTCAAATGACCCGGGGTAATCAGAGACACCAATTGGTTGATCAGGTCCATCTTAGTATCGAAGAATTTGTAGTGCACAGTTCTCTTTTTGACGTCTTCCATTCTGAAGCAATAATATGGCCAGGAACCGGAAATAAATGTAGACCCTGAGAATAAAAGAAACACAAATGATTAATGATGATATGATGTTTATGCAAGACAAGGCATGTGATCAGTGAAGTGTCTGTGATGTGCCAATCATATAATCAGGTGTCGGTGCCAGGTCTCAAAATCCAGATATCACAATAATCATCCCTCTGATCCGGGATCCATAACTTAAGAACAGAAATCCAGATCACAAAACTGAACCAAAGGTAAAGTGGGTATGCTGAAGGTACCAGGGTTCCTGCAAACCTGTAAACCCCTCCCAAATCTCACGGGTGTGCTATTACGGGTCAACATCACAGACTCTCAAAGCCGAATAGCAATAATACTTTCACCATTTCCGAGAAGTGGCTCATGACCAAATCAGGGAATCGGTTTGGCATTATGTACTACTCAGGGAGGCCTCAGCTGAATTCCGGAAAAACAAGCATCCCTCACAAGTCTCCAGCTTCAAGCACTGAATCGAGAAACAATAGTACATTCATCCCGAAGGGTACAATACTATCGTCATACGAACAGTTCGCTTTAACTGAATTCCTATGAGAGAACCAGGCCATCCTATGCGAGTTCCCAATGGACCCTCGGATGCGAGTGGGTTTGCCAACAAATGTGGTCTGCCACTGTCATCACTGGAGAGGGTTGTTTCCATTAAGGTTCTCAATGATCAGTCCCCAGCTGCACATAACTATCAAGGTTGTACCCTGAAGTGGGGAAGAACCCCCACACAGAATAGTCCCAAGACAGTCGCAACCTGGGTGTGGAACACATCACCACTCATCATGTAACCATGCGAGCACAATGCGTCCACGCTAATCCTATGGTGCACTCAAGCCGGGTAGTTGGCTTATCTCACAGTAACTCCCAACCCACAGAAAAAATGAAAACCAGCACAGCCAGACAGTCCAGTATAATATGATGCATGGAAAATAAAATACTGAAAGCGGTAAATAAATGTGATAAAGTAAAGCTGTAAAATAAAACTGTAAATACAAACAGTAAAGCTAAACTAAAGCACACAGCAACAAACATGTGAACAAAACCAAACAGGCGCTAGGATTGACTCTACAAGGGAAACCGGAAGAATCAGGTTGGTCCCCAGCAGAGTCGCCAGCTGTCGCTCCCGGGATTTTCATCCTAGTACAAACGCGAAAGTGGCGCGGAAAAGGTTAGAGTCGCCAGCCAGACATTTTTATCCCAAAGGAGTGGGAAAGGTAATGTTGCACAAACCTAAGGAAGAAGGAAAAGGTCGAGGCCTTGCGAACCAAAGATCTGAATTCGGGAGTCGGTTACGAACTGGGAAGGTATTAGCACCCCAGATCGTCCGTCGTACCCGACGGGATCCACGCTTGCTTGTTTTGTTTCAAAGGGTGAGAAATAAGAATGCTGCTGAACAAAACCGCTAACAGGAATGGAAAATGAGAAATGAACTGAAATAAGAAAATGAGAATAAAAGGGGAAATGTAGGGAAAATAAAGAATGTGCTCGAACGGGCCCTACCCCGCTGCCTACGTACCTCACTGGGATAATGAGGATCAGAGTCGACGTAGTTCGCCTAACTAAGGCGGGAACTATTTGTTTGTGTTTTTTACAGCTGGAACTGCGTATGTCTATGCTCAGGTGTCGCAGGCTCGTCTGGTACGAGTGCGTTTACCGTCTTGCATGCGAGACAAGTCGTCGCGAGTTCGCGTTGTGAGTGAATGAGATGAGAAAAGAAGTTCCCGCAGGATAGTCGGTTATTGTTTGTTTTTGTCTTTTAAAAGAAGTGTTTTGAATTTGTTTGTGAACGGTCTTGTACTAAGACCTATCCATCGCGGGAAGTATTTACACCTCGCCCCGAAACAGGACGCGTATAAACACTCCGCAACAAAGTCTCGTGTCGTACAAGATTGTTCAGTTTATCCTTAGATGTTTTATTATTTTCTTCATGAGATGAGAAACAGAATGACTCAAGTTGATAAAAGGAAAAATCTAAGGGACTAAGACTCAATCCTAATGTGTTATGTATTTACCAAGTGATCCTAGTGGTTAGTGAGGTTTTCTAGTCCTAATGGAAACTTAAAACTATTAGAATTCAACTTACTTCTTAATGAAGTTAAGTTGATTCTAAGAACCAATGGGAATCCTATACAAGTTGTAAAAACAAATGAAACAAAAATAATGAAATCAAATATGAAAAATAATATTCTAAAAATGCCTTAAAGGCATGAATAATAAATAGTCCTATTTTATTTATTCTAATTCTAAGTGAAAATGAAATTTTAAACCTAAGGACTAAACTACTCTAAGCCTAATATTCATTCTAAAAAAAAATCAAATTAAACTACCTAAGTCTAATGCTAAATTCTATGACTAAAATTAATCTAGACTATTATTATTATTTTTTTGTATTGAACTATATTTTCTTTTAATGGCCTAATCTAATGGAATCATGCATAACTAAGCCAAAATTAATATTCTAAAAAAATACTAAATCTTCTAGAAAAATTGTGAAAATTAAATCATATGATCCTAACACTATCTAAAATAATATACTAAGAGGGATTCTAAAAATACTTATTTTTTCTATGCCTAAACATTATTTAATTTCATCTAAGATTAACCATTATTTCCTAAGGATTTTATTACCAAAACCTAAGATAAAAAATCCCTAAAAATCCACTAAAAATATCCTAAGAACTATCATGGGTCTTTTAATTATAGAAAAAAAGAATGGCTCAAAAAAGTGGTTAGAAGCTATTTAAATAAAATAAACAAAATTCAGCACAATTAAAAAGAAACTCAATAAAGCTAAATACAAGAATAATTCAGAATTAATTCAAAAATAAATAAATTCCAGAAAATAAAAATGTCCCAAATTTCTAAATTCAATTATTAATCTACTTTAATTTTTGGGGAATTTTCTAATGCTTTTTTCCCATTTTTAATGAATTATTTCTAATTTAATATTAACTTAAAATTAAATATCTAAAGAAATAAAAACAGGGGGTGCTTTAGTACTACTTTAGGTTCTTTTTTCTCTACTGGGCCTAACAACAGGGTGCAGATAGCAGACATAAGGTCCATATGGAATTTGCATTAAAATTTGAAATTCTGTAATGAGATGTCCTAAGAGATGTTCCAACACTTAATAGGACATTTGACAAATTTTAACCAAAACTTAAACAGCAGGAAAAATAAACAACACAGAAGTTTGTTAACCCAGTTCAGTGTATAACCACACCTACATCTGGAGGCTACCAAGCCAGGAGGAAATCCACTATTAGTAATATTAATTCTAGACTTAAACCACCCTGTTTAATCTATCACTTAATACTTACCCAATGCAATTTCTACCTAAGACTCACTTAGATAAGAGTACCCTACTCACTCCCCCTCAATCACCCAGTGATCAAGTTTACAAGTTTAATTAAAATGAAGTCACACTTCAAACAAAACAGCTTGATCTTACTTCACAGTTTCAATCAAGTCACAAATGCACTTTTGCTTAAAAGCTCATAAAGTGGTACATAAAAACAGTCTGCTATTAAAACACTAGACACCCTATTTATTCTTCTGAAATTCGTACACAATTCTATGAGATTCTGTTGTTTAAATAGGTTCTGAATTTTGGGCTTTCTGTAGAATGATCCAGCCCTAATGTGCAGCAGCTGTCACCTTGAATTTAGGGTTTGTTACCTCCTATATTCTAGGTGCATTAGGTCTTCTGTTTTAATCTGAATCTTCAATTTAAAACTCCCTACAGATGCGCCTTGTTCTGTTTTATATCCATCATTAATTAATTCCAGATAATTCTCCTTAAATATCTCTGATCTGTTAATCAATAATTAATTCTGGTAGCAGGTCTGAGATGTCTCAACATCTGTTGGGACATCCTGACAAAACTGAACTTAGTCATTTATACAATGTCCCAACATCTTGTAGAACATCCTGAACCAAGTTCACATACTCTGTTTGCTAATGTCCCAACATCTGATAGGACATTCTGAACTGAATTTAACATTTCTTGTTTAGTCAAAAATTCTGCCAATTCTTAAACATCTACAAACTCCCCCTTTGGCTAATTTTTGGCTAACATCTTTTCTGGTTTTCAGAGTGCAGCAGAAGTTCTTTTTATCAGAGTAAATCATTACTATTCTGTTGATTCAAATTTGAGTTTTACTCCTCCTCAACCATATATGAGTCCAGTCTTGTTTCAACAGAAATATTCACACTTATTCAGTTCAGTCAGAAACAAACAGATTTCATTCATCATTTAAACAGCAATTACATTTGCAATTACATTTGATGTTGTTCTCCCCCTTGGTAGGCACAAAATTAGGGGCCAAAGAACTATTATCCAGAATTACACATCATTGCTGTCATTACAAATGCCTCACATACAAAGATCACTCAGAATCATCACTCTCAGTTCCCTCCTCAACTTCTGTCTCTTCATCAGCTTCTGTTTCTTCAACAGCAGCACTGTCTTCATCAGAGGCATTGTTTGCATTAGAGGCAGCTTTCTGGTCTTCTTCATTCTCCAATCTTTGAATGATTTCTTCCAGTTTCAGCTTCCTTGCTTCAAGCTCCTTGCATGTGCACTTTAGCTCAGCAATTAACTCTGTCTTGGAGATTGAATTCTTAGCAGTTGAGGGACCAGCAGATGTCCCAGCAGGAGCTTTAACATCTGCAGCATGGTGACTGAGAAATAATTTGTAGTGAAAAGCCAGGGGGCTCTCTCTCTTGCAGACAATGTCCTTCTCAGTTAAAATTCCAGGGTATTGATTGAGTACAATACCACACAGCAATGATGGAAAAGCTATTGGCAGCTTTGTTGCAGTAGAGATGGCATGCTTCATAGTCTGATCAAAAATATATGCTCCATAATCCATCTTGGTTTGAGTCCCCACAGCAAAGATGAATCTGGCCAGACCAGTTGAGATTGATGAAGTGTGATTGGTAGGCACCCAGTTTGCAGTTCCAATCCTGTTAAGCATGGCATATTTTCTAGTAAGCATGCTCACAGAGAGCTTTCCCTTCACAGGCCAAGCCTTGACCTGGTTTGCAGTGATCATCTTACAGATTTGATTATCTGTTTTCCCTAGCTCATTGGGTCCATCTGTTTCTCTTCCTAGATACTCATTGATGATTTGAGGAGAAAACTGTACACATTTACCTCTAACAAAAACTTTCCTAAACTCAGAGGACTTACCATTTGAGCAATCCTCCTGAAGATTCACAATAAACTCTTTGACAAGAAGTTCATAGCAGGGAGAGAGGTCTGAGACTGTCTTGATCAGTCCTGCAACAGATATGAGGTCTATCAGTTCTGTGCACTCAAGTGCATTGCTGCTCAGTTCTCTTTCCAGGGCAACCCTTCTTTGGTACACATATTTCCACCTGTTCACACTAGAGACATGGTGAAATGATATGTTATCCAAGGGAGCTTCTGGTACAGCAGATGAAGCTCTGGATATTGCTGGTCTCTTCTTAGGAGGAGATGTTGGGACATCTGATTCAACATCTGAATCTGATGGTGTGACAGCCTTTCTTTTCTGAGTTTGAAATTTACTCCATTGTTTTGATGGCCCAAAAGAAGCTTTAGCTTTCCCTTTCTTTGGAGAAGCTTTCTTCTTTTCAAGAATTGCTGCTTCAGCTTGCATCTTACCCTGCCTGGACCTGAGTCTTTTGGCTATGCTGGGTTTGACAGATGCTATGATTTCTGCATCAGAGTCCTGTTCCAGATTGACCCCTGGAGGAGATTGAGCAGTCTCTTCTTCAGCTTGTTGATCATCAGGAATTAGATCTTCATCTGAGGCTTTGGTCTGATCCTCAGAAACTTTGTCATTATCTTCATTTAAGGCCTTATTCTGATCCTCAGAGTTTTCTTTATCACTTTCACTTGAGGCCTTTTCTTGGACCTCAGTCTGTTCATCATCAGATGAATTTTCTTTCTCATCTGCAGATGTTCCAACATTTATTGGGACATCTTGTTCTGCAGAAGTGCCCTCTGCAGTTTGAGATGGTTCTTCTTGGGGAGCAGGCATGGTTTGCAATGGAACAGAGATCCCACTCACCTTTCTTTGTTCGAACAAAATTTGGGTGACAATCTCCTTGATTGAATCATCCACATAGTTTGAAGATTTTGGTGGCATGTTAGCAGGAGAAGGAATGCCTCCTTTGGCTTTGCTACAAACTTGATCTTTAGCTCTCTTTGGTGTTCTTGCCTTTTTAGAGTGAGAAGCGCTTCCCCTGAGCTCGTCTAATGGTGTTGATTGCATTGGCACCATAGAAATAGGAGTAACATGAACCACGTCTTTCTGATTGAGAACTTCTTCAGATGTTTTAGGGTTTTGAGACATTGTTGAAGAAGATGAATGTGCAGCTTTAGGGTTTATGATTCCTGAAGGATTTCTAGTTAATGTGATTCGCTTGTGATGATGTGATGAGACTCTTGATAGCTGCTTATAAGGAGTTCCTAAATAAGTAGCCGTTACAGTCCAAATGATTAGGATTGGAATTCTCAAAGATCTTGTCCAGACCAGTTTTGCCATCTGGAAATTAAGCCATGCAATGTCATATGACATGTTGGCACATCTCATTAACTGCTAGATATCACATAAACATATTCCAAGTTTGCCCCTTAAGTTCTCAAATTGAGTAGCATCCAATGCCTTGGTAAAAATATCAGCTAACTGCAGATCTGTAGATACATGCTCCAATGAAATCACCTTTTCTTCTACAAGATCTCTGATGAAATGATGTCTGATATCAATATGCTTTGTCCTGCTGTGTTGGATAGGATTCTTAGATATGTTGATTGCACTCAAGTTGTCACAGTACAATGTCATGACATCCTGTGGGACATTGTACTCAGTGAGCATATGCTTCATCCAAACCAACTGAGAACAACTGCTACCTGCTGCTATATACTCAGCTTCAGCTGTAGATAATGACACACAATTCTGTTTCTTACTGAACCAAGAAATCAGATTGTTTCCTAGAAAGAAGCATCCTCCTGAAGTGCTTTTTCTGTCATCAGCACTTCCTGCCCAATCAGCATCACAGAAGCCAGTGAGAATTGGTTTGCATCCATGAAAGTACATTATGCCATAGTCACATGTACCATTAACATATTTAAGGATTCTCTTGACTTGATTGAGATGACTGACTTTTGGATCAGCTTGATATCTTGCACAAACTCCTACTGCAAATGCAATGTCTGGTCTGCTAGCAGTCAAGTATAACAAGCTTCCAATCATGCTTCTATATAAACTTTGATCTACCTTCTCACCCTTTTCATCTTTAGTCAGCTTTAAATGTGTAGGAGCAGGAGTTCTTTTATGAGAAGCATTTTCCATTCCAAATTTCTTCATTATGTTCTTGGAGTACTTGCTTTGTGAGATGAACATTGAGTCTTCCATTTGCTTAACTTGCAGACCAAGAAAATAGGTTAATTCACCTACTAGACTCATTTCAAATTCAGCTTCCATCTGCTTGACAAAATGTTTGACCATCTTATCAGACATCCCACCAAACACAATGTCATCAACATATATTTGTGCAATCATGACATTTCCTTCTTCATCTTTAACAAACAGGGTTTTATCAATCCCACCTTTTCTGTATCCTTGCTTGATAAGAAATGTGGTAAGTCTTTCATACCATGCCCTTGGAGCTTGCTTCAGACCATAAAGTGCTTTCTTGAGTTTGTATACATGATTTGGACAGCTTGGATCAACAAATCCTTTAGGCTGTTCTACATATACCTCTTCATTAAGATAACCATTAAGAAAGGCACTTTTCACATCCATTTGAAATAGCTTGAACTTTAAGATACAAGCAATTCCCAACAGTAGTCTTATTGATTCAAGCCTTGCTACTGGTGCAAAGGTTTCATCAAAGTCTACCCCTTCAATTTGAGTGTATCCTTGAGCCACAAGTCTAGCTTTGTTCTTTGTAACAATTCCTTGTTCATTTGACTTGTTCTTGTACACCCATTTAGTACCAATCACATTTATGTCATTAGGTCTAGGAACAAGATTCCACACTTCATTCCTTGTGAATTGACCTAATTCCTCTTGCATAGCACAAATCCAGTATTCATCAGTGAGAGCTTCCTTGACATTTTTAGGTTCTATTTTGGAAACAAAGCAAGAACCTGAAATCACTTCTCTTGATCTAGTGCTCACACCTCTGTTGGGATCACCAATTATTAAATCTTTGGGATGATCCTTCTGTATTCTGATGGAGGGAGGTTTGCTTGAATCTTCTGACCTTGTATCATTTTGAGTGAAGTTATATTGATCATTCTTTTCTTCAGCTTCAATCTTGATATCAGCAGATGTTCCAACATCTTCTGGGACATCTGTAGGAGCATCATCAATTATCACATTTATGGATTCCATGATAACATTTGTTCTGTAGTTAAATACTCTATATGCTCTGCTGTTTATAGAGTATCCAAGGAAAATTCCTTCATCACTTTTAGGATCCATTTTTCTCCTTTGCTCCCTATCTGCCAGAATATAGCATTTACTTCCAAACACATGAAAGTACTTCACAGTGGGTTTTCTGCCCTTCCAGACTTCATATATTGTGGACAGGGTTCCTTTTCTCAAGGTAACTCTGTTATGGATGTAGCAGGCAGTGTTCATAGCTTCAGCCCAGAAATACATAGGTAACTTCTTAGCATGGATCATAGCTCTTGCTGATTCTTGAATGGTTCTATTCTTCCTTTCAACAATCCCATTCTGTTGAGGAGTGATAGGTGAAGAATACTCATGGTTGATTCCTTCTGAAGAACAGAAATCTAAGAACTTTTGATTCTCAAATTCTTTTCCATGATCACTTCTTATTCTGATCACACAGCTGGATTTTTCCCTTTGCAATCTTTGACATAATTCTTTGAATACATCAAATACATCTGACTTTTCTTTGATGAAGTTTATCCATGTATATCTTGAAAAATCATCAACCACAACATAGGCATACCTCTTACCACCAAGACTTTCAACTTGCATAGGTCCCATAAGATCCATATGAAGAAGTTCCAAAACTTTGGAAGTTGTCAGATGTTGGAGCTTTGGATGGGACATCTTGGTTTGTTTGCCTATTTGACATTCACCACATATTTTGCCATCATCAATCTTCAGTTTGGGAATACCTCTTACAGCATCCATAGATATGATCTTCTTTATGCCTCTGAAATGAAGATGACCTAGTCTTTGATGCCACAGTTTCACTTCTTCTTCTTTAGCTAGAGAACAGGTTGAAGTGAGACTGAGATTTTGGGATTCCCACATGTAACAGTTGTCTTTAGATCTGGCTCCTTTCATGACAACCTCTTGCTTTTGGTTAGTCACTATGCATTCAGTTTTTGTAAAGTTTACACTGTATCCTTGATCACATAGTTGACTTATACTGATCAGGTTAGCAGTTAAACCTTTAACAAGCAGCACATCATCTAATCTTGGAACATCTTGACAATCCAAGGTTCCAACTCCCTTGATCTCTCCTTTAGCTCCATCTCCAAAGGTAACATACCTGGATGAATGTGGCTTTAAGTTTACTAGCAAATTCTTCAATCCAGTCATGTGTCTTGAGCATCCACTGTCAAAGTACCAGTCTTCCTTAGCTGATACTTTCAATGATGTATGTGCTATGTATGCAGTACTCTTCTTTGACCAGATGAGTTGAGATTTCTTTTGATGCCTCTGCTCTGAGTGTTGTTCAGCTGATCTCCAAGCTTGATTGTTGATCTTGTTCTTGGGTGTGTGGCTTTGATCAGTCTGAATGTCAGCTTTTGGTCTCCAAACTTTCTTGATTACTTCTGTCTTTTGCTTAGGAGGTTGCTGACACATCTGATTTGGATATCCATGTAACTTATAACAGTGAGGTTTGATATGCCCAAATCTTCCACAGTGATGGCATCTCCATCTTTGATACTTCTTCTTCATTTTGTTCTTTCCAGAATGTTGAGACATCTGTTGGAACATTATGTTAGTCTTTGTGTTCTGATGTTGAAGCATTTGTTGGGACATCTTGTTTGACTGTGTAATTTTTGAAGTGGCTTTGCTAGAGCTGGCTTCTTCTCTGTTGTATCCCAGTCCACTTTTGTCCCCTGAATGTTTATTATTGCAAAGAATAACATCCAGTGTATTTGAGCTGCTGTTCATCATTCTAACAGATTTGGACATATGTTCCATCTTAGAATTGAGAAGAGTTACTTCACTTTTCAAGGTATCAATAATTACTTGATCACTTGCTTTTTCTTCTTCTAGTACTTCATTCTGCTTTTTTAGCTTTATGACCTCACTGCATACTTCAGTACTACTCTTGTACAGATCCTTGAAGGCTTGCTCAAGATCTGCATAAGTAAGCTCTCCACAGCTGGAATCACTATCATATTCACACAGTCCAGCTAGAGCAGTAATATGCTTAGCTGATTCTTCTTCTGACTCTCCTGAGTCTTCATCAGACCAGGTCACAGAGAGACCTTTCTTTTGCCTCTTTAAGTAGGTAGGACATTCAAACTTGATGTGTCCATATCCTTCACATTCATGGCATTTGACTCCTTTATCTTGACTGGTCTTTTCAGCAAACTTTGACTTTCTGTTAGCATCATATGTTCTCCTGTTCTCAGAGTCTGTGTTTCTTCCACTGGATTTGGATTGGCCTTCCATTCCTCTGAGAATCTGTTTGAATTGTCTTCCAAGCAAGACAAGGTTTTCTGATAAGCTTTTGTCATTTGCTGATTTCTCATCTTCTTCTTCATCTGCATTTGAAATCAAGGCAATGCTTTTGTTCTTTTTAGCATGTGTGTCATTCATTCCCATTTCAAAAGTTTGAAGGGAACCAATGAGTTCTTCAGCTTTCATGGAGCATATGTCTTGAGCTTCTTCTATTGCTGTGACTTTCATGTCAAATCTTTTTGGCAAAGATCTGAGAATCTTCCTTACAAGCTTTTCATCAGTCATCTTTTCTCCCAAGGCTCCAGAAGTATTGGCTATATCCAAGATGTTCATGTAGAACTCATGAATTGATTCATCTTCCTTCATTCTCAAGTTTTCAAACTTGGTGGTGAGAAGTTGAAGTCTTGACATTTTTACTTTTGATGTTCCTTCATGAGTTGTCTTGAGGGTATCCCACACATCTTTGGCCAGCTCACAATGATGCACCAGTCTGAAAATATTTCTATCAATGCCATTGAATAAAGCATTTAGGGCTTTTGAGTTGCCTAGTTCTGAATCTTCTTCCTCTTTACTCCATTCTTCTTCAGGTTTCAGAACTATTGATCCATCTTTGGTGTCTTTAACAGGATGTTTCCATCCAACAATTACTGCTCTCCATGCCCTGTTGTCAAGTGACTTTAAGAATGCAATCATTCTTGGCTTCCAGTAGTCATAATTAGAACCATCCAGTATAGGTGGTCTATTTACTGACCCTATATCTCTGTCCATGTTACAGAATTTGTTTTCCCTAGATCTCACCCAGTATAAACAGGCAGGGTGCCTGCTCTGATGCCAATTGAAATTCTGTAATGAGATGTCCTAAGAGATGTTCCAACACTTAATAGGACATTTGACAAATTTTAACCAAAACTTAAACAGCAGGAAAAATAAACAACACAGAAGTTTGTTAACCCAGTTCAGTGTATAACCACACCTACATCTGGAGGCTACCAAGCCAGGAGGAAATCCACTATTAGTAATATTAATTCTAGACTTAAACCACCCTGTTTAATCTATCACTTAATACTTACCCAATGCAATTTCTACCTAAGACTCACTTAGATAAGAGTACCCTACTCACTCCCCCTCAATCACCCAGTGATCAAGTTTACAAGTTTAATTAAAATGAAGTCACACTTCAAACAAAACAGCTTGATCTTACTTCACAGTTTCAATCAAGTCACAAATGCACTTTTGCTTAAAAGCTCATAAAGTGGTACATAAAAACAGCCTGCTATTAAAACACTAGACACCCTATTTATTCTTCTGAAATTCGTACACAATTCTATGAGATTCTGTTGTTTAAATAGGTTCTGAATTTTGGGCTTTCTGTAGAATGATCCAGCCCTAATGTGCAGCAGCTGTCACCTTGAATTTAGGGTTTGTTACCTCCTATATTCTAGGTGCATTAGGTCTTCTGTTTTAATCTGAATCTTCAATTTAAAACTCCCTACAGATGCGCCTTGTTCTGTTTTATATCCATCATTAATTAATTCCAGATAATTCTCCTTAAATATCTCTGATCTGTTAATCAATAATTAATTCTGGTAGCAGGTCTGAGATGTCTCAACATCTGTTGGGACATCCTGACAAAACTGAACTTAGTCATTTATACAATGTCCCAACATCTTGTAGAACATCCTGAACCAAGTTCACATACTCTGTTTGCTAATGTCCCAACATCTGATAGGACATTCTGAACTGAATTTAACATTTCTTGTTTAGTCAAAAATTCTGCCAATTCTTAAACATCTACAAAATTAATGACCCTTATTACACTATTATTAACATTAAGACTAAGTTAATCTTACTATAAAATTATTTCTAAAATCTGAAATTAAGAAAGTGAATTAAACTCACCTAAACTAATATTTTGTAAAAAAAAGAAAAGTCTTAATTTAGGAAAATACTAAGCTAATCTTAAAAATAATTTTCTCTAAAACCTTAATTTAAAGAAAAAAAAGAAAAAAACTAAAGTTTTATTATGTCAATTTAATATTCTAAATTAACTTATTAAGCTATTTTTTCTAAAATCTTAATTAAAAAGAAAAATCTAAGCTAACTTATTAAACTAATATTCTCCTAAAAAAATCTTAATTTAAGAAATAGGAATTAAACTAAGCTTATGGTAATTTTTCTTCTAAAACTCTTAATTTGAGAAAATGAAATAGTACTAAACTTAAATTTAATATTCTTCCAAAAAAACTTAATTTAAACTAATATTTAACTAATCTCCTTATGATGTTTTTTTTATAAAAAAATCTTAATTTGAGAAAAGAAAAATAAAATGCTAATAATCTTATGATCAAGTTTTTTTTCTAAAATCTTAATTAAAAATGAAATAAGCTAAACTTATATAAAACATATTTTCTCTAAAATCTGAATTAGGCTATAGTTCTATTAGAAAATTTAATTTAAATCTTTAATCTAAAAATGAATTAACAAACCAAATAAAATCTGAAATCAATTATAACTTAATTACAAAAATCAATTAAACTGAATTCAATTATAACTTAATTACAAGAATCAATTAAACTAAATTCAATTATAACTTAATTACAAGAATCAATTAAACTAAATTCAATTATAACTTAATTACAAGAATCAATTAAACTGAAGCTGAAGAAGGAACCCTAGTTCCTCTTCTCCCTCTCCCAGCGCCGCAAAACACTCCCTCTCTCTCTCACCTCTCGGCTTCTTCTCCGTCTCCCTTCGCCTCTTCCGCCGCCGCCTTCTCCTTCACCGACCACTCTGAGTTCACCTCTATCTCCTCATTCTCACCGTCGATTGACCCTCTATTCCACCTAACCCGATGCCCTCACCACTCTTCCCGTCTTCCTTCTTCTTCTGCTACCCTAATCCCTAAATCAAGAACCTTCTTCATCCTTTCAAAGCTTATCCCTATCTTCCTCGCAAACAGGAACCTACCATTACCGTTCCCCACCACATACTAGTAACGGATCGTCACTACGACGCCTCAACCCCCATTTCCGAAAACTCCGTCGCTACCTAAACCAAACCCTCAAAGTTCTCATTGTGGTTCCGCCATTAAAAATCCCTAATTGCTCAAACCACATCAAACCCACACTATCAACATGATTCATCAAATCAGGCAAGAAGTTCAAGCGCGAAAGCCAGATCAATTATGGCATCAGAAAAAGAAAACAGATCGATGTGAGGGTGACATGATAACGAAGCGTACCTTGATTGCCGAAGACGAAAATGTGTACGAGGCCTTGTTGACAAACGAGGTAAAGCTTTTTCAGGTGAACAATCCAAATACACTTCTTATCCCTCTTCTGCTTATTGTTCAATTATATTGCTCTATGCTGCAACGTTAACACGCACCGATCTTGCAGGTTGTTTATGAGCTTCGCAGAATCAGAGTTGGCAAGGGATTGAAGCTGTTGTGAGTAGAGAGCGAATATCAGCGTACGGAGGTTGAACCACACTGCTGATTGTTGATGAAATCAAAGAATGATGATGATCTTCATTGCAAGTGATGAACCTGGCTGAAGACAAAGTTGCAGGAGACTTGTAGATTGGAGATGCTAGGAGATTAGGGATTGTTTCAAGATTGATGAAGAAAGTTGAAGAAGAGGAAGAATAGAAGTAGAACTTCTAATTTATATCTGCTGGTATTCTGGATCCTTCTGGAGTATTTTCAGGTGGGTTCTAGAAACCTTCTGTTAGAAGTTGGTTAGGAATTAGTTATTCTGATTTCTGTTAGATTTTGTTTGAAATCAGTTGGGAATCATAACTGAACTTTTGTGCTTGATCTGGAACATTGGTTAACAGGTGAAAAATTAAGATAAGCTAGCCTTAGGTTAATGGATAATCAGCTAGCTGACAAATGGTTTGAAAAATGTGAAACTGATTTTGATTTTTTTGTTTTGGAATCCCTTTGCTAGTTATTAGAAAGGATAGGTGGTTAGGATTTGATTATGACTTGGTTTTTGGTTTCGGTTAATGTTAGTTAGGACTAATTATTTTCTGTTGTGAATCGGTTATCCTGCTAAATGAACTTTTGCTAAGGTTAGTTATGGAATCTCGTTGACCTTTCTATTTGTTCTGTTATTGAATAGAAAATGTGTTGGTGTACGCAGGTAATCGTTGGATGGGGATTGGTTGTCGTATCAGCGAACGAGAGGATAATAATCAGCAGAAGAAACCACCCTATTCCATGTATTTCTGTCACCTTGTTTGTGGTTGTGTGATATCCCTTTCTCAAGTCAAATTCTGATCTCGTTGGTTCATTCATTTTTAGAAAGAGATTTGCCTGAGAATAATGCTCGAATTGCTTCAGTTTTTTTTTGAACTGCGAATTGCGATCAAAAGGAACTGGAATTCGCTCCATGTCTAGAAAGAAAGCTCCATATGACCTCTCCTCAAATTGTCTTTCATACTTCTGGGACTGCATATAAACATGAAGATGCTGCACTTGCCGAGAGGGAACAATTCATCACATCGAGACCTAACAGCACACTCAATCATCATCAGAAGGCTTTTGCTCGACGAGCTTCTATAAGTCCCAGGTGTCAAAAGGAAGAGTAGTTTTGTGATTGGCATGAACTTCACCGTTGACCCTAAGCAAATGACTTGCATTCTTGAAGAAACCAACACAGGGTCCTGATGCTTCTTGGTCATCATCAAGTTATCTTCCTTCCCGTGACAGCCAGCATGAGGAAAATTGAGTATAATGCGATCAAACCTCCGCATTTTAAAATCTGGATGATGTTCCATTTTTGGTAGCATCAATTCCATGTAACAGGAATACTCCCAGTTTTTACAATTCTTTTAGATTTGACTTTTGCATTTTTGTACTTCTTGGTAACCTCGGCATATATGTTAAAAGTATTTGATCATCACTGTAATAACACATTATCCATTTGGAAACTCCTTTCCATTGACTTTCTTGATCTTTTCATTTTTCTTTGATGTTGAAAACGGAAGTGAGGGGCTTCCCCCTTTTTTTATTGTATTCCTTTCCAATATATATTTAGTTATTAATTGGTTTTGGGAACACCTCCCACCAATTTTAGTGTAAAGAACAAACCACATAAAAGCCAACACAACTTTTAGCAAAAACTTCTCCAACACAACTATGATATGGACTTTTAATATTATGCGTCGGCTCTTCAGAAGATGACTTAAAACGGAAACTTAATCTTAACAGACTTGGTATAATGAGGTATGGGATTTAAATGCAACAACACAAAGGTTTAACTTCCAACTGACAGGTAAAATTTTAAATATGGATAAAAGTGGTTTAGCCATGAATGTGAAGTTTTTATTACCATTCTTTGTGGTAATCTTGTGAAATTTGTGATGATTCTAAAACAAGGTTGACATTGACTTTGAATGGTACGAAGCGGACAAGAGAAAAAATGAGTTTGACGTGAATCTTGAGGATTGAATATGATTTTGGACAACTAGACTCTTTAAACGGTGGTTCGAAATAGATTATGAACAACAATAAATGGAAGGGGTGAATAAAAAGAGAAACTGAAAATGGGCTGATGGACACCTGTAGAATAATGGACATTGAAGCGAAAAATAAAAATGGAACGAAATAATCCGGAAAGGTTTGGAAGAATGAGGTCAAGGCAATGAATGAAGTATCGATTTTTATACCCGAGGCCTGCTTTGACTTCTTTCCACAAGTTTATGGACACAACCACTTCTGAGTCACTAAATAAATTTCCAGACTAGTCACATCCCTTTGAACCGTCTGAAACCTGTCATGACCATTCGAATCCAGATGAATCACTGATAAACTGAAAATTTCAGCTAAACCTCACATCCAACACTGTCCGATAAACAGATGAATCACAATTAATTCAAACTCCCATCTGAATTGAGACACAACTTAGCAACAACATTTGGAGTGGAATCATAGTCCAGTGAATTCTATGTTATTTCAGTCCTTGCCAGATAAGCATAAGGTACAAAACCCTAATTTCCTTGAGCCCTGACCACATGCCTTATGAAACAATGAAGTGAAATACCATGATGTTAATAACCTGGTGCGAAATGCAGACGAATGCGAAATGATACGCCAATAAAGGGAATAAATATGAGGGCAAATTTTGAGGTATTACAGCTGCCCCTATTCAATCATCTGCAGACCTGAACGAATAATTGCATCAGCTTTTAGACGTTCAGGGTATGGAGTGATTGGATAAAAACCTGAAAATTTGCACACTGAGGGTAATGTAAATGCCACTTGCCCATTTATTTATTTATGTATTTCTTGCTTTTGACCTCTGAATAAGTAACGGAACATAAGACCAGGTGAGAATATACTAGGAAAAATGCCATCCTCGAACGACAACTCACAAGGGATCCTCGAATCCAATACTAAAACCATCCTGGAATAGAAACACGATGGTATACCGGCCGCAGGCGATAACCATCGACAACAAAGACTGACCTCGGACAGACTTTGCAAAAGAGACAAACTGACCTCGATCAATAGGCTCAAAAAGTGAACTACTATCCTCGGATAATAGCAACAACAAAACAAACAAGACCAACCGCAGAAGGACTTGAAGAAAAGAAATGCCATCCTCGAATGACAAATCAAAAGATCCTCGGATCTTACGCGAAACCATCCTCGAATGGAGACGCAAAGGTATACCAGCCTCGACTGATAACCAAGCACAAAGCTGACCTCAGACAGACTTTGCAAAAGAGACAAACTGACCTCGATCAATAAGCTCGACAAGTGAATTACCATCCTCGAATAATAGCCACAACAACAAGACCAACCTCGGAAGGACTTGAGGAAAAGAAATGCCATCCTCGAATGACAAATCAAAAGATCCTCGGATCTAACACGAAACCATCCTCGAATGGAGACGCAAAGGTATACCAGCCTCGACTGATAACCAAACACAAAGCTGACCTCAGACAGACTTTGCAAAAGAGACAAACTGACCTCGATCAATAAGCTCAAAAAGTGAATTACTATCCTCGAATAATAGCCACAACAACAAGACCAACCTTGGAAGGACTTGAAGAAAAGAAATTCCATCCTCGAATGACAATCCAAAAGATCCTCGGATCTAACACAAAACCATCCTCGAATGGAGACGCAAAGGTATACCAGCCTCGACTGATAACCAAACACAAAGCTGACCTCAGACAGACTTTGCAAAAGAGACAAACTGACCTCGATCAATAAGCTCGAAAAGTGAACTACTATCCTCGAATAATAGCCACACAAAACAACAAGACCAACCTCGGAAGGACTTGAAGAAAAGAAATGCCATCCTCGAATGACAAATCAAAAAGATCCTCGGATCTAACGCGAAACCATCCTCGAATGGAGACACAAAGGTATACCGGCCGCAGGCGGTAACCAAACACAAAGAAAATAGGACAAGATGGAACGGGATCATTATACATAAACGAGAGCCCAGGCGAACAGGACCGTTGTACGAAACGGGAACCTGTGACGCGACTGTTGTACCAAACAAGACGCGGAAGAATGACGAACATTGACTTGAAAAAGACAAGGATGTCTGAAAAATGATGTTGGTAACCTCTGTGCGGAGTACTTCAGGTTGAGAAGATGTTATAGGTCGTATGTAATATACCTCAAAACTGGCCCATGTTGGGATGCATATGTTTGAATTTATGGCGTAATGCTCCATGACAATGGAAATGCTACGCTTTGGAGGATGCAAATGCGATGATGAGTATGCGAATGATAATGCAAAAAGATCTCCTGATAAGGAGATTGCAGGTATCCCAGATAACTTGGCTGGGGAGAAACGATGATCACTGCATTGATCTGATTGATCTTGGTGAGGAGGAAACAACTCTGCGGGGAAAGCTGTTAATAATTCACTGGCTCAGAATAGCCGCCATTGCCAAAAATAAATTGGACTTCGAGATTGGAGCGCCAAGACCCTGCTGGAGGTGGACCCTTCTTGAACTCTGGTGGGGAAGTAAGGACTTTCTGGGAACCAAAGGCATGACACTGCTGAGGCAACAACTGCTGGGGAGGCAAGACACTCCTTATACTGTCGAGACTTGCCCCTGTCTGAAAAGAGACTTCTGCTTGGGGATTGCACCCACTCCTTGCTACCTTGCTGGGTGAAATTTCAACTTGCACATGGCTGGGGATGATTGGAAACACCCTGGGAGATACTTGTTTCTGTTCAAACAAAAGGGGATGCCCATCCTGGATAATTGTTGTTAACTTTGTTAGCAACATCAGCACCTGTACCTGCATGAACACCATCGATAGTACCTGCAACATAGAGAATTAGTTTGGGACCTGCTTGCCCCAGGCTCAAAGCATGAACCATTGTCTAGGTATCTCAGCACCCTTTCAGAGTTGTATTAAATGTTTCTATTCTCCTGCACGAGTTAGCAAAACATTCAAATGTTCATAACACAATGCAAGTTACCATATGCTAGACGTTTTCACAATCAATCAATGCTAGACGAAAAAGTAAAAAACAAAAACAAAACGGTCAATTGACTGAAGTTGAACTTTATTGATTTGGAAAGGTGGCCATGAATAGGCAATACAAAGGAAGCAGTTCCCTGGAATGAGGGAACAACTAAAAGAAAAATAAACTACTCTATTGGCAATGTGAGAAATGAATCTCATCAAGTTTCAACCCTGTTATGACTCGTATATTTTCAAGACGCTCCGCTCTCTTGCCTTTTGAGAAAAAGTAAGTGAACTGATCTTCAACCCTTAGTATAGCCTCAACTGTAGGTAGGTAATGGATCTCGCAGATCGCAGTCGTTCGTGTTAATCCCTCTTTTGCGTGGATCGCCCTTTCAGGTTTTCAATCCACCGGGATACCCTTTTTTGCCTGAGTTGTCTGACTGAGCAATCTTTTGAGAAAAGTCTTGAAACTTGTCATGGGGGTTCTTATACATATATAAGATGTTATGAAGCTCACTTGAAGTCTTGGAAATCCATTTAGCCTGATTAAAGTTAAAACCCTAGTTTTGGATGCACTGTTTAGGAGGTGCATTGTCTGAGGGAATTGACAACTCTTCTGACCAATTGTGAACTTTGTGAACCTTGTGAACCATCATAAAATGTCTTGTGAACCTCATGGGAAGCATTGTGAACCTTGTGAACCTTCATGAAATGACTTGTAGACTTCATGAACCTCATGAAAGGTATTGAAAGCATTGTGAATCTTGTGAACCTTGTGAACCTTCATGAAGTGACTTGTAGACTTCATGAACCTCATGAAAGGTATTGAAAGCATTGTGAATCTTGTGAACCTTGTGAACCTTCTTAGAACACAAAGTCTTGTATTGTGAGGGCAAATTTTGGGGTGCAACAGCTGCCCCTGTTCAATTTTCTGAAACCTGAGGGGTTAGATTGGTATATTTGCTAGTCGTGACCTGGAAGGTTGAAGGGGATTGAATACAAAAGCCCAAAAATTTGCACTCACCAGTGCATAGAGTGATATTGATGGTTGGTTGTATATGCTTGAGTGGGCTTAAAGATGCCACTTGAAAGAACTGGAGATGGGCTTAGAGATGCCATCTAAAGAACTGGATGTGATGATAGCTTTGTGTTGATACTGGATCTCAGTACTAGGTCTTCGTATAGGCCGTCTCTGAATCGTTTATAATTTGAATTTGTTGAATAGACCAGTAGAAATAAATCTTCGTGACGATTATCTCTTCTGGAAATATCTTGGATTAGGGAATAGATCTTTTTACAGACCGTTTGCCTACTCTCCAAGGTCAAAAGAACGTCAGGATTTGTTCTTCTGAAAAATATCTTGAACCAGGGAATGGATCTTTGTACAGATCGTTTGCCTGCTATTCAAGGGCCAATAGATTAAATCTTCTGAAAATATCTTGAACCAGGGAATGGATCTTTATACAGACCGTTTGCCTGCTATTCAAGACCAGATAGATGAAATCTTCTGGAAATATCCTGGATTAGGGAATGGATCTTCTTACAGACCGTTTGCCTACTCTCCGAGGACAAAAAAGTGTCAGGATCAAGTCTCCTGAAAATATCCTGGATTAGGGAATGGATCTTTGTACAGACCGTTTGCCTACTCTCCGAGGAAATAGATTAAATCTTCTGAAAATATCTTGAACCAGGGAATGGATCTTTGTACAGATCGTTTGCCTGCTATTCACGACCAGATAGATGAAATCTTCTGGAAATATCCTGGATTAGGGAATGGATCTTCTTACAGACCGTTTGCCTACTCTCCGAGGACATCTTGAGTAATGTATGGATCATTTCTGACCCGTTGTGAATTTGTTTTATCTGCATATTACTATCCTTCAAGGAGAATGTTAGTTTATGCAATATGTATGCATGCATAGTATGATGCACCTAAGTAAATGTATTATGTATCTATGGATATGCATGTTATGGTATGATGAAAATGATGTATGTATGATATGATGCTGCCTGAAGCGTCTGGATGTCTTCGTATAACAACTGCTGGCCAGGGAAAATAAATCCCGATTCGTTGTTGAAGAATATATTATACGTAACCTTCCATATGCTGGGGATGGCAAGGTATAGATAACCTCCCGTACGCTGGGGATAGCAAGGTATATATAACCTCCTGTCTGTGTTTGATAGTAGGGTAGATATAACCTCCCGTCTTCGTTTGATAGTAGGATAGATATAACCTCCCGTCTTCGTTCGTCGTACCCTTATTGGAAAGTAAATTCCCGTATATCCGTATGAGGATAAAAGAGATGGATATAAATTCCAGGGGAGATGAGACTTTATGAAGATGGATTCGTCCTACTAAGGGTTTTGTAGTTTTCTTGTAAAGGTGAACCGGTGAAACTTCGTTGAAATCCTTCCCTCGTCCGTCCTTAGTAAATACTATTACTGCATTTTCATGCATTTCTGGTAAACATCAATCATATTAAGCATACATTCATTTCTTGTAAACATCAATCATATTCAAAAGCATACATACATTCAAACACAACCAATGGACGTCTCGCTTATGTAAATAGGGTAAAAGTAAATCTGGATTCAAAAGATGGAATTTTATTTATATCAAAGAGTGACCCATACATGGGTAGATTTGTACAAAGAGACATAAACCCTAGTAAGAGGATTTTGTCATAAAGTTTTACAAAACAAGGAGGGTCAGCTATGTGAAAAATAATCCTATTGAGTTTCAATTCTACTATTGCCATTATCTTCAAGTATCTCATCTTCTGCTGTTGAGACGGAAATGATTGGATTGAGCTTTATCTGTTCAAACTTGAGTAGGTAGTACAACTGTTTGCAGTTTCATGGGTGATCCAAACGAGACATAGTCATACGCTTTAATCCCTAACTTTTGCCTGGATTGCCCTTTCAGGTTTTCAATCCACTGGGATACCCTTTTTTGCCCAAGCCGCCTTTTCAGGTTTTCGACTTGCCGGGTGTACATCTTTTTATATATATCCCTAATTTTTGCCCAAACCCTTTTCGTTTGCCGGGATGCCCTTATTTTTGCCTAGGCATGTCAACCTAGCGGGTCTCTTTTCATGCGTAGTATTTTTTAACTATGTCTGCGTTTACAGGCTGTGGAAAGTCTTCACCATCCATAGTAGTGAGTATCATGGCACCTCCTGAAAATACTGTCTTGACTACAAATGGTCCTTCATATGTTGGAGTCCACTTGCCCCTAGGATCACCCTGTGGTAATATGATACGCTTGATTACCAAATCACCAGCCTGATATACCTTTGGCTTAACCTTCTTGTTAAAAGCTTTAATCATTCATTTCTGGTACATCTGGCCATGACAAACTGCTGCTAACCTCTTCTCATCAATCAAATTTATCTGGTCAAGCCGAGTCTGAATCCATTCATCTTCATTCAAGCCTGCATCCTTCATAATTCTCAAGGAGGGAATCTGAACTTGAATGGGCAGAACTGCTTCCATACCATAGACTAAGGAGAATGGAGTTGCCCCTATTGAAGTACGTATTGTAGTACGATAACCATGAAGAGCAAATGGTAACATCTCATGCCAATCTTTGTAAGTAACAGTCATCTTCTGTACAATCTTCTTAATGTTCTTATTAGCAGCTTCAACTGCCCCATTCATCTTTGGACGATACGGAGAAGAGTTGTGATGCTTAATCTTGAACTGCGTGCAGAGATCAGTAATCATAGTGTTGTTCAGATTAGAGCCATTGTCAGTGATAATCCTTTCAGGGATGCCATACCTACATATGAGATTATTCTTAATGAACCGAGCCACAACATTCTTGGTAACAGATGCAAATGAAGCTGCCTCCACCCACTTTGTGAAGTAATCAATAGCAACCAGGATGAAACGATGTCCATTAGAAGCAGTAGGCTTGATCTCACCAATCATATCAATGCCCCACATGGCAAAGGGCCAAGGAGCAGTCAACACATTCAATGGTGATGGAGGTATATGTATTTTATCAGCATAGATTTGACACTTGTGACATGTTCTGGAGTGTTGGTAGCAATCAGCTTCCATGGTAGACCAATAGTAACCTGCTCTCAATATCTTTTTTGCCATAGTATGACCACTAGAATGAGTGCCAAAGATCCCATCATGCATATCTTCTGTAGATGTTTAAGAATTGGCAGAATTTTTGACCAAACAAGAAATGTTAAATTCAGTTCAGAATGTCCTATCAGATGTTGGGACATTAGCAAACAGAGTATGTGAACTTATTTCAGGATGTCCTACCAGATGTTGGGACATTGTATAAATGACTAAGTTCAGTTTTGTCAGGATGTCCCAACAGATGTTGAGACATCTCAGACCTGCTACCAGAATTAATTATTGATTAACAGATCAGAGATATTTAAGGAGAACTATCTGGAATTAATTAATGCTGGATAAAAACAGAACAAGGCGCATCTGTAGGGAGTTTTAAATTGAAGATTCAGATTAAAACAGAAGACCTAATGCACCTAGAATATAGGAGGTAACAAACCCTAAATTCAAGGTGACAGTTGCTGCACATTAGGGCTGGATCATTCTACAGAAAGCCCAAAATTCAGATACCTATTTAAACAACAGAAACTCATAGAATTGAGTACGAATTTCAGAAGACTAAATAGGGTGTCTAGTGTTTTAATAGCAGGTTGTTTTTATGTACCACTTTATGAGCTTTTAAGCAAAAGTGCATTTGTGACTTGATTGAAACTGTGAAGTAAGATCAAGCTGTATTGTTTGAAGGATGTCTTCAATTTCTGTAAACTTGTAAACTTGATCACTGGGTGATTGAGGGGGAGTGAGTAGGGTACTCTTATCTAAGTGAGTCTTAGGTAGAAATTGCATTGGGTAAGTATTAAGTGATAGATTAAACAGGGTGGTTTAAGTCTAGAATTAATATTACTAATAGTGGATTTCCTCCTGGCTTGGTAGCCTCCAGATGTAGGTGTGGTTATACACTGAACTGGGTTAACAAACTTCTGTGTTGTTTATTTTTCCTGCTGTTTAAGTTTTGATTAAACTTGTCAAATGTCCTATTAAGTGTTGGAACATCTCTTAGGACATCTCATTACAGAATTTCAATTGGCATCAGAGCAGGCACCCTGCCTGTTTATACTGGGTGAGATCTAGGGAAAACAAATTCTGTAACATGGACAGAGATATAGGGTCAGTAAATAGACCACCTATTCTGGATGGATCTAATTATGACTACTGGAAGCCAAGAATGATTGCATTCTTAAAATCACTTGACAACAGGGCATGGAGAGCAGTAAATGTTGGATGGAAACATCCTGTTCAAGACACCAAAGATGGATCAAAAGTTCTGAAACCTGAAGAAGAATGGAGTAAAGAGGAAGAAGATTCAGAACTAGGCAACTCAAAAGCCCTAAATGCTTTATTCAATGGCATTGATAGAAATATTTTCAGACTGGTGCATCATTGTGAGCTGGCCAAAGATGTGTGGGATACCCTCAAGACAACTCATGAAGGAACATCAAAAGTAAAAATGTCAAGACTTCAACTTCTCACCACCAAGTTTGAAAACTTGAGAATGAAGGAAGATGAATCAATTCATGAGTTCTACATGAACATCTTGGATATAGCCAATACTTCTGGAGCCTTGGGAGAAAAGATGACTGATGAAAAGCTTGTAAGGAAGATTCTCAGATCTTTGCCAAAAAGATTTGACATGAAAGTCACAGCAATAGAAGAAGCTCAAGACATATGCTCCATGAAAGCTGAAGAACTCATTGGTTCCCTTCAAACTTTTGAAATGGGAATGAATGACACACATGCTAAAAAGAACAAAAGCATAGCCTTGGTTTCAAATACAGATGAAGAAGAAGATGATGAACCAGCAAATGATAAAAGCTTATCAGAAAACCTTGCTTTGATTGGAAGACAATTCAAACAGATTCTCAGAGGAATGGAAGGAAAATCCAAACCTAGTGGAAGAAACACAAACTCTGAGAACAGAAGACCTTATGATGCTAACAAAAGATTAAAGTATGCTGAAAAGACCAGTCAAGATAAAGGAGTCAAATGCCATGAATGTGAAGGATATGGACACATCAAGTTTGAATGTCCTACCTACTTAAAGAGGCAAAAGAAAGGACTCTCTGTGACATGGTCTGATGAAGACTCAGGAGATTCAGAAGAAGAATCAGCTAAGCACATTACTGCTTTAGCTGGACTGTGTGAATATGATAGTGATTCCAGCTGTGGAGAGCTTACTTATGCAGATCTTGAGCAAGCTTTCAAGGATCTGTACAAGAGAAGTACTGAAATATGCAGTGAGGTCATAAAGCTAAAGAAGCAGAATGAAGTACTAGAAGAGGAGAAAGCAAGTGATCAAGAAATCATTGATACCTTGAAAAGTGAAGTAACTCTTCTCAATTCTAAGCTGGAACATATGTCCAAATCTGTGAGAATGATGAACAGCAGCTCAAATACACTGGATGCTATTCTCTGCAATAATAAACATTCTGGGGACAAAAGTGGACTGGGATATAACAGAGATGAAGCCAGCTCTAGCAAAGCTACTTCAAAAATTACACAGTCAAACAAGATGTCCCAACAGATGCTTCAACATCAGAACACAAAGACAAACATAATGTTCCAACAGATGTCTCAACATTCTGGAAAGAACAAGATGAAGAAGAAGTATCAAAGATGGAGATGCCATCACTGTGGAAGATTTGGACATATCAAACCTCACTGTTATAAGCTACATGGATATCCAAATCAGATGTATCAGCAACCCTCCAAACAGAAAGTAGAAGGTACCAAGAAAGTGCTTAGACATCAAAGAAATCAGCAACCTCCTAAGCAGAAGACAGAGGTCATCAAGAAGGTTTGGAGACCAAAAGCTGACATTCAGACTGATCAAAGCCACAGTCCCAAGAACCAGATCAACAATCAAGCTTTGAGATCAGCTGAACAACACACAGGGCAGAGGCATCAAAAGAAATCTCAACTCATCTGGTCAAAGAAAAGTACTGCATACATAGCACATACATCACTGAAAGTATCAGCTAAAGAAGACTGGTATTTTGACAGTGGATGTTCAAGGCACATGACTGGGTTGAAGAATCTGCTAGTGAACTTAAAATCACATTCATCCAGGTATGTAACTTTTGGAGATGGAGCTAAAGGAGAGATCAAAGGAGTTGGAACCTTGGACTGTCAAGATGTTCCAAGACTAGATGATGTATTGCTAGTTAAAGGGTTAACTGCTAACCTGATCAGTATAAGTCAACTATGTGATCAAGGATACAGTGTAAACTTTACAAAAACTGAATGCATAGTGACTAACCAAGAGCAAGAAGTTGTCATGAAAGGTGCAAGGTCAAAAGACAACTGTTACATGTGGGAGCCATTAGACTTCAGTCCCACTTCAACTTGTTCTCTAGCTAGAGAAGAAGAAGTAAAACTATGGCACCAAAGGCTAGGTCATCTTCATTTCAGAGGCATAAAGAAGATCATAT
Source organism: Lathyrus aphaca (assembly GCA_963966055.1). Classification (NCBI taxonomy): domain Eukaryota; kingdom Viridiplantae; phylum Streptophyta; class Magnoliopsida; order Fabales; family Fabaceae; genus Lathyrus; species Lathyrus aphaca. The sequence continues at coordinate 737,590,319 of OZ014519.1, read as the reverse complement.
CTATGGATGATGTAAGAGGTATTCCCAAACTGAAGATTGATGATGGCAAAATATGTGGTGAATGTCAAATAGGCAAACAAACCAAGATGTCCCATCCAAAGCTCCAACATCTGACAACTTCCAAAGTTTTGGAACTTTTACATATGGATCTTATGGGACCTATGCAGGTTGAAAGTCTTGGTGGTAAGAGGTATGCCTATGTTGTGGTTGATGATTTTTCAAGATATACATGGATAAACTTCATCAAAGAAAAGTCAGATGTATTTGATGTATTCAAAGAATTATGTCAAAGATTGCAAAGGGAAAAATCCAGCTGTGTGATCAGAATAAGAAGTGATCATGGAAAAGAATTTGAGAATCAAAAGTTCTTAGATTTCTGCTCTTCAGAAGGAATCAATCATGAGTATTCTTCTCCTATCACTCCTCAACAGAATGGGATTGTTGAAAGGAAGAATAGAACTATTCAAGAATCAGCAAGAGCTATGATCCATGCTAAAAAGTTACCTCTGTATTTCTGGGCTGAAGCTATGAACACTGCCTGCTACATCCATAACAGAGTTACCTTGAGAAAAGGAACCCTGTCCACAATATATGAAGTCTGGAAGGGCAGAAAACCCACTGTGAAGTACTTTCATGTGTTTGGAAGTAAATGCTATATTCTGGCAGATAGGGAGCAAAGGAGAAAAATGGATCCTAAAAGTGATGAAGGAATTTTCCTTGGATACTCTATAAACAGCAGAGCATATAGAGTATTTAACTACAGAACAAATGTTATCATGGAGTCCATAAATGTGATAATTGATGATGCTCCTACAGATGTCCCAGAAGATGTTGGAACATCTGCTGATATCAAGATTGAAGCTGAAGAAAAGAATGATCAATATAACTTCACTCAAAATGATACAAGGTCAGAAGATTCAAGCAAACCTCCCTCCATCAGAATACAGAAGGATCATCCCAAAGATTTAATAATTGGTGATCCCAACAGAGGTGTGAGCACTAGATCAAGAGAAGTGATTTCAGGTTCTTGTTTTGTTTCCAAAATAGAACCTAAAAATATCAAGGAAGCTCTCACTGATGAATACTGGATTTGTGCTATGCAAGATGAATTAGGTCAATTCACAAGGAATGAAGTGTGGAATCTTGTTCCTAGACCTGATGACATAAATGTGATTGGAACAAAATGGGTGTATAAGAACAAGTCAAATGAACAAGGAGTTGTTACAAAGAACAAAGCCAGACTTGTAGCTCAAGGATACACTCAAATTGAAGGAGTAGACTTTGATGAAACCTTTGCACCAGTAGCAAGGCTTGAATCAATAAGACTACTGTTGGGAATTGCTTGTATCTTAAAGTTCAAGCTATTTCAAATGGATGTGAAAAGTGCCTTTTTAAATGGCTATCTTAATGAAGAAGTATATGTAGAACAGCCTAAAGGATTTGTTGATCCAAGCTGTCCAAATCATGTATACAAACTAAAGAAAGCACTTTATGGTTTGAAGCAAGCTCCAAGGGCATGGTATGAGAGACTAACCACATTTCTTATCAAGCAAGGATACAGAAAAGGTGGGATTGATAAAACCCTGTTTGTTAAAGATGAAGAAGGAAATGTCATGATTGCTCAAATATATGTTGATGACATTGTCTTTGGTGGGATGTCTGATAAGATGGTCAAACATTTTGTCAAGCAGATGGAATCTGAATTTGAAATGAGTCTAGTAGGTGAATTAACCTACTTTCTTGGTCTGCAAGTAAAGCAAATGGAAGACTCAATGTTTATTTCCCAAAGTAAGTACTCCAAGAACATAGTGAAGAAATTTGGAATGGAAAATGCTTCTCATAAAAGAACTCCTGCTCCCACACATTTAAAGCTGACTAAAGATGAAAAGGGTGAGAATGTAGATCAAAGTTTATATAGAAGCATGATTGGAAGCTTGTTATACTTGACTGCTAGCAGACCAGACATTGCTTTTGCAGTAGGAGTTTGTGCAAGATATCAAGCTGATCCAAAAGTCAGTCATCTTAATCAAGTCAAGAGAATCCTTAAATATGTTAATGGTACTTGTGACTATGGCATAATGTACTTTCATGGTTGCAAACCAATTCTCTCTGGCTTCTGTGATGCTGATTGGGCAGGAAGTGCTGATGACAGAAAAAGCACTTCAGGAGGATGCTTCTTTCTAGGAAACAATCTGATTTCTTGGTTCAGTAAGAAACAGAATTGTGTATCCTTATCTACAGCTGAAGCTGAGTATATAGCAGCAGGTAGCAGTTGTTCTCAGTTGGTTTGGATGAAGCAGATGCTCACTGAGTACAATGTCCCACAGGATGTCATGACATTGTACTGTGATAACTTAAGTGCCATCAACATATCTAAGAATCCTATCCAACATAGCAGGACAAAGCATATTGATATCAGACACCATTTCATCAGAGATCTTGTAGAAGAAAAGGTGATTTCATTGGAGCATGTAGCTACAGATCTGCAGTTAGCTGATATCTTTACCAAAGCATTGGATGCTACACAATTTGAGAACTTAAGGGGCAAACTTGGAATCTGTTTATGTGATATTTAGCAGTTAATGAGATGTGCCAACATGTCATATGACATTGCATGGCATAAGGTCCAGATGGCAAAACCAGTCTGGACAAGATCCTTGGGAATTCCATCCCTAATCATTTGCACTGTAACGGTTACTTATTTAGTAACTACTTATAAGCAGCTATCAAGATTCTCATCATACTATCACAAGCGAATCACATTAACTAGCAATCCTTCAGAAATCATAAACCCTAAAGCTGTTCATCTATCTTCCTCTACAATGTCTCAAAACCCTAAAACTACTGAGGAAGTTCTCAACCATGAAGACGTAGTTCATGCCACTCCCATCTCTGTGGTACCAATGCAATCAACACCATTGGACGAACTCAGGGGAAGCGCTTCTCACACTAAAAAGGCAAGAACTCCAAAGAGAGGTAAAGATCAAGTCAGAAGCAAAGCTAAAGGCATTCCCTCTCCTGCTAACATCCCCCCAAAATCCTCCAAATATGTTGATGATTCCATCAAGGAGATTGTCAACCAAATTCTCTTTGAACAAAGAGTGGTGAGTGGGATCTCAGTTCCTTTGAACACCATGCCTGCACCTCAAGAAGAACCAGCTCAAACTACAGAGGACACTCCTGCAGAACAAGATGTCCCAAGAGATGTTGGAACATCTGCAGAAGAGAAAGAAAATTCATCTGATGCTGAACAGACTGAGAACCAGAAAAAGGCCTCAAGTGAAAGTGATAAAGAAACCTCTGAGGATCAGATCAAAGCATCAAATGAAGATCAAATCCCTGCTGATCAAAGAACTGAAGAAGAGACTGCTCAATCTCCTCCAGTGGTTAATCTGGAGCAGGACTCTGATGCAGAAATCATAGCATCTGTTAAACCAAGCATAGCCAAGAGGCTAAGGTCCAGGAAAGGCAAGATGCAAGCTGAAGCAGCAATTCCTGAGAAGAAGAAAGCCTCTCCAAAGAAAGGCAAAGCTAAAGTCACCTTTGGACCATCAAAACAATGGAGTAAAGTCCAAACTCAGAAAAGGAAAGCTGCCACACCATCAGATTCAGATGTTGAATCAGATGTCCCAACATCTCCTCCCAAGAAGAGACCAGCCCCATCTAGGGCTTCAACAGCTGTTCCAGAAGCTCCATTAGACAACATATCTTTCCACCATGTCTCCAGTGTCAACAGGTGGAAATATGTGTACCAAAGAAGGGTTGCCCTGGAAAGAGAACTGAGCAGCAATGCACTTGAGTGCACAGAACTGATAGACCTCATCTCTGCTGCAGGACTGTTCAAGACAGTCTCAGACCTCTCTCCCTGCTATGAACTTCTTGTCAAAGAGTTCATTGTGAATCTTCAGGAAGATTGTTCACATGGTAAGTCCTCTGAATTCCAAAAAGTTTTTGTTAGAGGTAAATGTGTAGAGTTTCCCCCTCAAATCATCAATCAGTACCTAGGAAGAGAAACAGATGAACCAAATGAGCTAGGTAAGACAGATAATCAAGTCTGTAAGGTGATCACTGCAAACCAGGTCAAGGCATGGCCTGTGAAGGGAAAGCTCTCAGTGAGCATGCTTACCAGAAAATATGCCATGCTGAACAGGATTGGTACAGCTAACTGGGTGCCTACCAACCACACTTCATCAATCTCAACTGGTCTGGCCAGATTCATCTATGCTGTGGGAACTCAAACCAAGATGGACTATGGAGTTTTTATCTTTGATCAAACCATGAAGCATGCCAGCTCCTCTGCAACAAAACTACCAATAGCTTTTCCTTCATTGCTATGTGGTATAATATTAAGCCAATATCCTGGGATTCTAACTGAGAAGGACACAGTATGCAAGAGAGAGAGAGCCCCCTTGCTTTTCACTACAAATTATTTCTCAGTCACCATGCTGCTGATGTTGAAGCACCTTCTGGGACATCTGCTGGTCCCTCAACTGCCAAGAATCCAATCTCCAAGAAGGCCCTAATTGCTGAACTCAAAAGCACCTGCAAAGAGCTTGAAGCTAGAAAGCAGAAGCTTGAAGAAATAATTCAAAGATTGGAAAGTGAAGAAGATCAGAATCTTGCATCTGATGAAGACAGTGAAGCTGGTGAAGACAGTAAGGCTGATGAAGAAAGTGAAGCTGATAAAGATGAAGACACTGAAGTGGAGGAAGAAACTGAGAGTGATGAATCTGAGTGATCTTTGTATGTGAGACATTTGTAATGACAGCAATGATTTGTAATTCTGGATAATAGTTCTTTGGCCCCCAATTTTGTGCCTACCAAGGGGGAGAACAACAACAAATTTGTACTGCTGGTTATTTTGAATGAAATCTGTTTGTTTTTGTCTGAACTGAATCAGTGTGATTTAATGAATAATTCTGTTGGAACAAGACTGGGCACATATATGTTTGAGGGGGAGTAATCTCAAATAAGAATCAACAGAAAAGTAATGCTATACTCTGATAAAAAGAACTTCTGATGCACTCTGAAAACCAGAAAAGATGTTAGCCAAAAATTAGCCAAAGGGGGAGTTTGTAGATGTTTAAGAATTGGCAGAATTTTTGACCAAACAAGAAATGTTAAATTCAGTTCAGAATGTCCTATCAGATGTTGGGACATTAGCAAACAGAGTATGTGAACTTATTTCAGGATGTCCTACCAGATGTTGGGACATTGTATAAATGACTAAGTTCAGTTTTGTCAGGATGTCCCAACAGATGTTGAGACATCTCAGACCTGCTACCAGAATTAATTATTGATTAACAGATCAGAGATATTTAAGGAGAACTATCTGGAATTAATTAATGCTGGATAAAAACAGAACAAGGCGCATCTGTAGGGAGTTTTAAATTGAAGATTCAGATTAAAACAGAAGACCTAATGCACCTAGAATATAGGAGGTAACAAACCCTAAATTCAAGGTGACAGTTGCTGCACATTAGGGCTGGATCATTCTACAGAAAGCCCAAAATTCAGATACCTATTTAAACAACAGAAACTCATAGAATTGAGTACGAATTTCAGAAGACTAAATAGGGTGTCTAGTGTTTTAATAGCAGGTTGTTTTTATGTACCACTTTATGAGCTTTTAAGCAAAAGTGCATTTGTGACTTGATTGAAACTGTGAAGTAAGATCAAGCTGTATTGTTTGAAGGATGTCTTCAATTTCTGTAAACTTGTAAACTTGATCACTGGGTGATTGAGGGGGAGTGAGTAGGGTACTCTTATCTAAGTGAGTCTTAGGTAGAAATTGCATTGGGTAAGTATTAAGTGATAGATTAAACAGGGTGGTTTAAGTCTAGAATTAATATTACTAATAGTGGATTTCCTCCTGGCTTGGTAGCCTCCAGATGTAGGTGTGGTTATACACTGAACTGGGTTAACAAACTTCTGTGTTGTTTATTTTTCCTGCTGTTTAAGTTTTGATTAAACTTGTCAAATGTCCTATTAAGTGTTGGAACATCTCTTAGGACATCTCATTACAGAATTTCATCTTCCATAATCTCAGTTGCTTCTTTCTTATCCACACAACGAAGCAAAGTTGAATCATGATTGCGCTTGTACAAAATGCCATTACTCAAAAAGAACTTAGCAGAAAACCTTCTCAGAAACTTCCTATCTTTGACAGATGCCCCTTCAGGGAACTCCTGAGCTTCAAGATATCTTTTCACTTCATAGAACCAAGGCTTCTCCTCTGCCCCTTCTGTGTCAATCTCATTGCAGTATGCAGGCTTCTCAAATCTATCAATAGTAATCTTGGGAGCTTCATCATCCCAACTGATCTCAAACATGGATGCCATGGTGGCCAAAGCATCTGCCAACTGATTCTCTCTTCGTGGAATATGTCCAGAGGTAATCTCTTTAAAATGTGGGATCAAAGACAACACATGCTCTCTATAAGGAATGAGGTTATCATGCTTAGTATCCCAATCTCCTTTAATTTGACTTACTACCAGGGCTGAATCTCCATACACATCAAGAAACTGAATCTTCATATCAATAGCAGCTTTAATACCCAGGATACACGCCTCATACTCACCCATGTTGTTGGTACAATAGAAACAAAGTCTGGCAGTAATCGGGGTATGACAACCTTCAGGGGAACTAATCACAACACCAACACCATTACCAAGTGCATTAGAGGCACCATCAAAAACCGTAGTCCATCGGGATCCTTGTTCAGGTCCGTCATATTGTCCAGGTTCTTTGGTAATAATCATAATGTCTTCATCAGGGAACTCAAAACTCATTGATTGGTAATAATCCAATGCTTGATGAGCCAAATGATCAGCGACAACACTTCCCTTGATGGCCTTCTGAGTAGTATACTGTATGTCATATTCTGTCAAGATCATCTGCCATCTTGCAATTCTTCCGGAGAGAGCAGGTTTCTCAAATATGTACTTGATTGGATCCATCTTTGAGATCAATAAGGTAGTATGAGTCAACATATACTGTCTTAGTCGGCGAGCAGCCCATGCCAAAGCGCAGCAAGTTTTCTCGAGCAGTGAGTATCTTGTTTCATAGTCGGTAAACTTTTTGCTAAGGTAGTATATTGCCTGCTCTTTTCGACCAAACTCGTCATGTTGCCCCAATACACACCCCATTGAGTTGTCTAACAATGTTAAGTACATAATCAAGGGTCTTCCATCAACTGGTGGCATCAAAATTGGTGGTTCTAGCAGATATCTCTTGATTTCATCAAAGGCAGTCTGGCACTCATCATTCCATTCCATCACCTGATCTTTCTTCAATAACTTGAAGATTGGCTCACAGATGGCAGTCAATTGGGAAATAAATCTTGCAATGTAATTCAATCGTCCCAAGAAACCTCTAACCTCCTTCTCAGTACCGAGAGCTGGCATCTCTCGTATAGCTTTCACTTTTGCAGGATCCACTTCAATACCTTTTCCACTGACAATGAAACCCAGGAGCTTTCCAGATCTAACTCCAAAAGTACACTTGTTTGGGTTCAATCTCAACTTGTATTTCTTCAACCTCTCAAACAACTTGTGCAGATGATCAAGATGTTGTTCTTCATTCTGGGATCTGGCTATCATATCATCCACATATACTTCAATCTCATGATGAATCATATCATGGAACAAAGCCACCGTAGCACGCTGATATGTTGCCCCTGCATTCTTCAAACCAAATGGCATCACCTTATAGCAAAAGGTGCCCCACTGTGTAACAAATGTTGTCTTCTCCATATCTTCGGGTGCCATCTTGATCTGATTGTAACCAGAGAAACCATCCATAAAAGAAAATACCTTGTGCTGAGCAGTGTTGTCTACCAGAACATCAATATGAGGAAGTGGGAAGTCATCTTTGGGGCTAGCCTTGTTCAAATCTCTGTAGTCCACACACATACGTACCTTACCATCTTTCTTAGGAACTGGCACCACATTTGTAACCCACTGAGGATAAGAAGTCACTGCTAAGAACCCTGCATCAAACTGTTTCATTACCTCTGCTTTGATCTTTTCTGACATCTCAGGACGCATACGACGAACCTTCTGCTTCTTTGGACGACAATCTTCTTTTACTGGTAAACGATGAACCACAATGTTTGTATCTAACCCTGGCATATCTTCATAAGACCAAGCAAAGATCTCCACATAGTCACGTAACATCTGAATCAACCTGCTCTTGACACTGTCCTCTAAATCAGCCCCTATCTTGACCTCTTTCCTGTTTTCTTCAGTTCCCAAATTCACAACTTCGATTGGCTCTTCATGTGGCTGTATGGCTTTCTCTTCTTGTTGTAACAACCTAGCAAGCTCTACAGGTACTTCACAATCGTCCTCATTTCCGTCTTCAGTTTGATAGATCGGATTCTCGAAATTATAATTGGCAATAGTAGAACTGTTATCAACAGGATCCAGAGTGGATGAGGATCTGCATTTTAGTGATGTGGGTGTGTGTAAGAACACATAGCTGATAGAATGAAAATAAAAGAAAAGAAAGACAAGGAACACAATATTTACGAAAACGAAACGTCCACTGATTTTATTGAATGAAGTATGCAAATGAAATGACAGCCCGTAACAAGCACACCATTGTGCCCCGGGTAAGGCACAAGGCTTAAGAGTTCAATTGTTCAATAAATTACAAACTTAAAAGCGACAACACAGTAATAGTATTTACTCCTGACTAAAGGAGATAGGGATAACATCTTCAGCTTTCCAATTATTGAGTCCAGCACCCACAGTAGGAAAAATCCAAGCATCCAAGTTGTAGTCTTCATCATAGTCTCCCACAGCATTGATCTGATCTTTCATAACCCCTTGATTGGTGATACGAACAGCACGAGCACGACGAACAGCCTTCTGGGACTCTGCAGTGAAACCAAAACCAAACTTGTCAGACTTGTATGGAATATCAGGAAGCTGACCCCAAATAGTACAACCACCTTCATCCACCACAGCTCTAGCATCATTGAGGGAGGCCATTGCCATTGTTGGAGGTTTTTTGGTGACCACGGGAACTTTCTTTGCAACAGGAGGAGCTACATAATCATTAATAACCCAAGGAACCACTTCAAACGTCTGACACGGAGTCTCAATGTATTCACCTTCCATTTCCAGATACTTGAAAGTATTCACATGGCTGACAAAGTATTCTTCTTCTCCAAAGACAGTAACAACCTTTCCTTCCACCGGATATCTTAATTTTTGATGTAATGTAGAGGTTACAGCACCTGCCCCATGGATCCAGGGACGACCAAGCAGACAAGAGTATGAAGGATGAATATCCATCACATAAAATGTATCAGTAAAAACCTGAGAGCCAACTTTGATTGGAAGATCAATTTCCCCATGCACTACTCTTCTAGAACCATCAAAAGCCTTTACCACAATATTGCTGGGCTTCAGCACAACATCTTCAGGACTCATCTTGTTCAAAACTTCCTTGGGCAACACATTCAGAGAGGAACCATTGTCTATCAGTACATGTGACAGGGTAGTGCCCCTGCATTCAATTGAGATATGCAAGGCCCTGTTATGATCCCTTTTGGCTGGGGTCAAATCAGCATCAAAAAATCCTAACCCATTGTCATAGGTCAGGTGGGCAACACAATTCTCAAACTGGTCAATAGAAATGGCATTGGGTACATGTGCAGTCTTCAGAAACTTGATCAAAGCCTTGGCATGAGCTTCAGAACATAACAACAGAGACAGCATAGAAATCTTTGAGGGAGTATGCCCCAACTGATCAACAATGTCATAATCACTCTTGCGAATGATTTTCAATACTTCCTCCATCTGCTTAGAGAGATCATCAGTAGCTGGCACATCAGTAGGTATAGGCTCAATAACAGGACCCTTGCCCCGAGCATCAGTGGTGGAAGTAGCAGCAGGAGTAGCTGCATTCTTGGAAGTAACTGGAGGTGAGAAGACTCTTCCACTACGCGTGATCTTACTAGATACAACAATATTGTCAACATCAACAGGCACATCAGCTAAGGGTTCTTGCTTAACACCATGGATGTAAACATCAGATCCATAATGCCAAGGCACAGCTTTGTCAGACATATACGGAATAGGACCAGGAGTAGTAATGACCACAGGAGCCACTCTGGCTTCAGCAACAATTTTCACGGGACCTTCAGCAGTAATTCTGATTGGACCCTGATGGGTGATTTTAATAGGTCCCTTTGAAGTGATTCTTACCGGTACTTTGTCGACCATGTCAACCTCTTCAGTCTTCTTACCTTGCGTAATATGATCTACCATACTTTCTATGGAAGGTGGTCTTCTTTCGAACACTATGGTGTAATTATTCATGAGATGTTGAATTCCGTCCTTCAACCTCCAACACTTATCTGGATTATACTCGCAATAGACACAATCTTCACGACAACCCGGAAAGAACCCAGCTTGTACTAACTTCTTCCTGATGACAGACAATGGTGTGGTCAACTCTGCAACTGAATGGATATGCAGATCTTCCTCAATGGCATTGACAGTCTTCTCGTGATTTGGCATTGGAGCAGTAATCACATTTGGAGTACCCGGAGGATCAAACTCAATCTCTCCAGCATCAATCATATCTTGAATTTTGTTCTTCAAGACCCAGCAGTTATTGGTATCATGTCCCTGACAGTTTGAATGATATGCACATCGTGCGTTGGGATTATACCTGGGAGAGGTAACATTGGGATTCTGAGGAGCCTCTTTCAAAGTAATAAGTTCAGCCTTCAACAAGTGTTGCAATGCCTGAGCCATTGACATGTTGATCTTCGTGAACTGCCTTCTAGCCCTCTGTTGGTTGCCCTGTGGCTGCTCTGTTGTTGCAGGAGTTGGATTTGAAATATGGACTGCACTCACAGACTGATGCCTTCTGTTATGATCAGGTTGGCCATAAACAGCATTGGATTCTTTCTTCCCAGTGGGAGGCTTCTTTGTAGTACTTGATGAAGAAGCACCCACTTGTATCTTGCCACTTCTTATACCACTTTCTACGCGCTCTCCTGTCATTATCAACTCAGTGAAGCCAGATGATGAGCTTCCAATGAGATGACTGTAAAAAGGACCATTCAACGTACACATCAACATATCCACTAACTCCCTGTCAGTTAGAGGAGGTTGTACTCTACCAGCTAAATCTCTCCACTTCTGAGCATACTCTTTAAAACTTTCTTTGGCACCCATAGACATGCTCTGAAGCTGCATGCGAGTGGGGGCTAAGTCAGCATTGTATTGATACTGCTTATAGAAAGCTTCAGCAAGATCATTCCAGTCCCTGATGTTGACACTCTCCAACTGATAATACCACTCCAGCTGAGCTCCAGATAAGCTCTCTTGAAAAAAATGGATCCACAGTTTCTTATCAGCAGTGTGAGGTTGAATTCTTCTGACATAAGACCTCAGATGCAGCTTGGGACAAGAGACCCCATCATAAACAACAAATGTAGGAACCTTGAAACCAATGGGTATGACTACCCCAGATATCAGACTCAAATCTTCAAAATCCAGCCCAGATGACTTCTGCAACTCCATGGCATCCATCCTATCCACTAGCATTTTGAATTTGTCTTCATTAGGATCATGGTAGTAATTAGCCTCAGAATCAGAGTCCCCCATGGTATTGTGGAGACTGCCTCCCTCTTTTTCAGATTCTTCAGATTCATAATCTTCAACTGGTTCTTTGGTCTTGGCAAGACCTTTGAACCTTCTTCCCATGTTGATCAAACCAGCTGACCTTCTAGTCTTCTTAGTCTTCTTGGCCAGCAGTGCCTTTAATTCATCCTGCCCCTTGGACAGGTTCAAGATCAGCTCTTGGAACTGTGCATTTTGTGCCTGAAGATCCTTAACTGATTGTTCAAGAGCCATTGCTGAAATAAACAGCGAGAAGATGAGAAACCTGTGCACAAATTATAAACCTGTGATGCAATGAAATGATATGTGAATGCGTATGCAATGTTTTCAAGGACCGCAGGATTTAAATTTGCTTAAACAAACAAGAAGGTAAACTTTTATTAGTAATAAATTTGTTTTGCCTCTTGGGCTTACAAAAAATGAAATGAAATAAGTACAAAAGATGGGGTTTTAAGTTTCCCATGGACGTTTCCTCTTTGTGTTGAGGTATGAGTTGAGATTCCATTCTTCATGAAGTTGCTTTGTTAATTCTAGGACTCTTTCTTGGCTTGCTTTGTAATGAGCCTCGAAAGTATCCCTTTGCTCCTTCAGTTGGATCCATGATCTCTGCAAGTCTTCCATATCAGTAGGCATGTCTGGGTGAAGGATGGTATAAGCTGTGTCTCCTTCAGCAACAGGTTCCATGGTAACTGGTAGGACGGCAGGATATGGCATCATGAGAGTCTGAGCACGAGATCGTACCCATCTGAGATAAGCCTCCATAGGAATAGTGTACTTAGGCTCCTGTGTCTTGCTGTCAACCCTGTTTACTTTTCCCCATGCTCGTATGAATCTCTGACGGTAACCCTGATGATCGTTGTCGTAATCAAACACAATGCCCTGAATCAACATTTCATGTGGACCATCACTCCGAGCGTAACCAAACTGTCGTAAAGCTAGAGAGGGGTTGTAGGTGATGCCTCCTCTTATGCCTAGAAGTGGCACATTAGGAAATTCCCCACAACGGTCAATGACAGTGACATTTTCCATAGATCTGGAGCACCAATGGATATCTGAGTGAGAAAGTGACATGATCCTCTTGGACCATCTGAGCCCTTGCTCATTCTTCATTACTGAGCGAGGAAGGTGAGAAATAAACCACCTAGAAAGCAAAGGTATGCAGCACATCAAAGTTCCTCTTGCTCTTGTAGTACGGGTGTGAAGATAATGTAGGATGTCTCCAAGCAATGTAGGTACTGGGTTGTGACTCAGGAAAATGTTGATGGCATGAACATCTATGAACTGATCTGGATTGGGGAACAATACTAAGCCATAAATAAGCAAGGCTAAGATCTCCTCAAAAGCATCATAGCTCATGGCCTTCAAGAACATTTGAGCTTTATCCATTAATACTTTAGCAAGAATACCCTTAACTCCGCTTCTCGTTTCTAGAACAATATCAGACTTCTTCAGATGTAGAGCTGCAGCAATAACCTCTGGTTTAAGCTCCTTCTCCAAGCCTGTGAAGGGTCTTTGATCAAGAACAGGTATACCCAGCAGTTTAGAGAACTCCTCCATTGTAGGGACCAGCTGATAGTCGGGGAATGTGAAGCAATAGTGCTTAGGATGAAAGAACTGAAACAGAACACTCATCATGTCTTCATTGAACCCTGAAGTGACTAGATCCAATAGGTGACCATGTCTCTTGTTGAACTGGGAATGATTAGACACTTGATAAACCAACTCTTTAAGCTTAGCAGGTATGCCCACAAAGTGGATCCTGATGGTGTTTCTACGAGCAGAAGCCATGACCTGCAACAAAGAACAAAGATAAATCCTTTGGTCCTTGAAATGGTTAGTGAAAATGCTATGCTTATGATGCATGATGATGTCATGATGTTATGTTCAATCACAAACATGTGGCACACACAAACAAGTCACACCATAGCCCTAGGTTTAAGGGCTTGCATGAGGTTTAAGGTAGGTACCCTCCCCTGAAGTTAGATGGTTCATCCTGTCCTATAAAAGTAACCAGGTTCTAAGGGATCTCAATATCATTGATCCTTCACAAGGGTGGTTGATCAGAAGGCAACTTACTTGCCAACCAAAACCCTCCAAGTTTAAGATCTCAATGAGTGTAGTATCGAGTGTCAACCAACTTCAGTCTGCACCAAAGCCAGTTACCTCACTACTTTCTAAAGGCCAAGATGGGATAACTAGGGTTCTAAAAGTTAGTTAGTGCATTGACAACGTATGGCAGCCTCATATTATCCTCAACTTGACTTAAGGAACATAAGCACCAACCAAGAAGTCACACTAACTATGGCCACCAGATCAACCATATCGGTATACGCCGTACAGTTTCCTTGGTCTATTGCCATTTACCTAAGGTACACTAGATCCGGGTTAGGATCTTTCACACATAAGAGCACCCCAACAAGATAATATAAAGCAAACAAGGCAAACAATTTAAAGTGATCTAATTCCTAAGGGTACCCCTCTTTAATTTAAATCCCCAGCAGAGTCGCCAGTTCTGTAACACGGTGGGAGAACTGACTTTAGTTATGTTGCGGATAGCAAGAGTCGCCACCGACTTTTATTTTATCCAAAGGAAAGGCATAAAAGAACAGGAAAGACCTTTTAAAGGATTTTTGGGTCCGGGGGGTAGGTTATGTAAAGGGAAGGTGTTAGCACCCTTTACATCCATGGTTATCCATGGGCTCTTAGTTACTTAGCTCACTTTGAATTGTTTTTGAAAATGTGAAGTGTGTGAATAAAAATTTTCATAAGAGTTTGATAATGATCCATGTACGGATGCGTAAAAAACTTGTGTTTGAAAATTGTTTAAAGTTGTGAAGTGTTTGAAAAGTTTAAATAGTGAGCAAGTAACTATGAGGAACCTACCCTAAAGTTTTAAGTCTTTCTGTTCTTTATCCTTTAAGTGGTAAGACTATCCCTATTATTAAGGAATAGGTAGTCATTACCTTGGATGTATGGGACAAGTGAGGGTCATCTGTTTAATGAAGGCAACTGTGGGGTGTACTAAGCATTTTTGAAGGGACTGTCATCATTTATTCGAAAGGGACAAGATCTTTTATAAAGGCAACCATTTAAGGGACTTGATGACTTTTCTTTTAAGGGACTTTGCTTTATACACCCCACTTGACCTTATGATTAGGCAACATTGAGAGGTAGCCCTAGAAAGTGAGATGGCGATTAAAAATCGACTTACGTGTGTGAGTGTTTAATTTAATTTATCTTTTAATTAAAATGATCTAAATTCAATTTTAAATATAATACATGTTTACACTCCCTATTTTACTAACCATAGCATGGAAATTAAATAATTGAAATATTTACAAAAATTTACATCCAGGAGCAGTTACAATAATTATAATAAGCAATTAAAAATAAATAGCAAAAAATAAATAAGCAAGATATAAATAATAAATAAAATAAATAAATAGGCAATAAATAAATATAATAGGGGTTAGTAATAATAATAATAAAAAATAAATAAGGTTAGTGAAATAATAATAATAAGCATAATTAAAAAATAAATGGATTAGTAATAATATGATTAGTAATAATAACAATAATTAAAATAAATGGAGTTAGCAAAAATATTATAAGAACATAATTAAAATAATAAACAAAAGATTGGATTTTTAATATAGACAATTATTTAGAAATAAGAGGAAATATGAACAATTAAATAATTATTATAACATTTTAATTTATATACAAATTATTAAATTATTTTTAAACATATCATAGGTTCAATTATTTCTAAACACATATTTAAAAATCATTTATATATATAATTTTGATTACAAACAAATTATAAGAATATTTACATATTATATAAAGAAAATAGGTTATAATTATATTTACAAAAATTAATTATATTAAATAAATATGTACATAATAATTATATTTACAAAATTTTATTATATTAAATATTATATTTACAAAAAATTAGAAATTCAAATCATAAGATAAAATTAGTTTTTTATTATTTAGAAAATAAATTAGGGTTTACAAAATTAGGGTTTGTTTAGAAAATATTTTTTAGGGTTTATAATCTAATATACAAAAATTATTTTAATAAATATACATATATTATAATTTCATTACATAATAAAGAAAATAATTTCTGAATTAAGAAAATATATATTTTTTGGAATTTGGAAAATATAATCATATAAACATGTTTTATTATTTTTTTTTGAATTATTTAGAAATATAATATGTATAAAACTATATATAATTTAATAATAAAACAATTAGAACAAATAAAATGAAAAGAAAAAAAATTGGAACTTACCTGGCTGGGGTTTGAACCCAGGTCACTCTGATTACCAGCAACAACACCCACCACCAAGCCATCATGCGCAGGCAGCAAGAAAGAAGGTGGAATTGATTTTGTTTGATGTCCTGAAAAATCCAGAAAAATAAAAGAAAGCAAAAAGGCCTGGGGGAGGATTGAACCCAGGACCTCTTAGGCAAACAAGCACACGCATGACCAATCCTGCTGGGTGAGCACATCTGTAAATGGAATGGAAATAATACATAATATATTATAACAGCTTAATTCCTGGAAAAAAAAAACAAAAAGGAACCAAAGCCAGGGTTCGAACCCCTGCCCTTTGCTTCATGCCAGCGCTTCCTTACCAACTGATCCACATATCACTTGTGATAACATAATAGAAACATAATATAATAAAATAAGTTTTTTATTTGAATTTGACTTTCGCGCCAGTCAACTTCTTCTTCTTCCTCATAACCTTCGAATTTACCTGCGAATTCAGCCACGAATTTTCCTGCGAATACCAAATTCCAGCAATACCTACGAAACTCAAACCTTGACAAAACAACAAAATTTTGTGAAATTGATTAGTGCATTACATTCTACAAGGTCTATACAACTCAACCATGTCTTTAAAATTCATTTATAGTTGATGAATCGAAGAACCCTAAAACGGCCCTAAAACCCTAACTATGGTGGATTACGATTCAGGCCATGGAACTTTAATTCAATTGTCCAGAAACAATCTACACAACATCACAAACAAGATTATGCAAACAAAATTCATTAATATACAGTGAATTAGTGTAATCGAAAAAATTATATTCAAGAACAATCATGGTTCGGTTCATGCATTATGGCATGGTTCTGATGCATATGAGTATTGGTTTTGCTTCAATAAGGTCCAAGGAACATTGCTATGTTCTTATTTTACCTTCAAATGCCTTGTATCAATGAATCCGAATGTGAGTTTTGATAGGTATTTTTGAAATTGTGAACTTACTCTTGGGGCTGTGGAATCCGTGTATTCATGTTAGGGTTGTGTTTAGTACTTATAGGAGAGTGAATTAGGTCAATAAGATTGAATGGTTGTGTGGAGAATTTGATTTGAAAAGATCCAAAATGATCATGCCTTAAAAACCAAATATTCATGCATAAACCCTTACTATTTTTGGCTAATCCTCATGATTTCTTTTCTCTTCAATTTAAATCAAATTTATGATTTTCTAGAAGCTTAATCCAAATCAAATCTTACATTTTCATATTTTATTTTTATTTAAAATGATTTTTAATGAATTAAATCAAAATAAATAAAAATAAAATAATAAAAAATCTGATTTTTAATGGTTTGGGTCGTGCATGAAGTCATTGTATGGGTTGGGTCATTATTTGGCAAGCCCATTTGGAAGAAATTGGTTTTAGACCTCCATTTTCATCATAAACCAACCCAAAATTTCCCAACTTTGCAAGGGCACATATCCTTCAATTTTAATTCTATGAGGGTGTTCTTGGACATTTTGGAAAGCTTGAAGAGTCCTCTAAACAACTCCACTGGTTTCATGTCCATATCATTTACCAATCTCAAGTTATGCCCTTTTGAAGTTGTTGACTTTTTGTTGACTTTCAAAAGGACCTATAATGTCTTAGCTCATACCTTCCAAATGAAGCATTTTTGGGCTTGGCTTGTGAGACACAAAGTTGTAGAGAATTCAATTTCATTCAAAATGAGCTTTGAGTGGAGACTTGGTTATGAAGTATGTGAAAGTTATGGCTGGTCAAAGTTCAGTTGACTTTTATTGAGGAAACCTTAATTTAGAAACTCCTGATTCTTGATGATCTGGAATCTCCTTGATGAATCATGACCAACCCTTGATCAAATGATGAATTTTACTTCATATACTTGATGTTGGCAAAATATCATAAAGTTTGACTTTGGTTTGACCACAGTTGACCTCAGTTTGACTTTTTAACTGCTTGGACTGATTTTGACTTATCTGATCATCTGACTGAGCAATCTTTTGAGAAAAGTCTTGAAACTTGTCATGGGGGTTCTTATACATATATAAGATGTTATGAAGCTCACTTTAAGTCTTGGAAATCCATTTAGCCTGATTAAAGTCAAAACCCTAGTTTTGGATGCACTGTTTAGGAGGTGCATTGTCTGAGGGAATTGACAACTCTTCTGACCAAATGTGAACTTTGTGAACCTTGTGAACCATCATAAAATGTCTTGTGAACCTCATGGGAAGCATTGTGAACCTTGTGAACCTTCATGAAATGACTTGTAGACTTCATGAACCTCATGAAAGGTATTGAAAGCATTGTGAATCTTGTGAACCTTGTGAACCTTCATGAAGTGACTTGTAGACTTCATGAACCTCATGAAAGGTATTGAAAGCATTGTGAATCTTATGAACCTTGTGAACCTTCTTAGAACACAAAGTCTTGTATTGTGAGGGCAAATTTTGGGGTGCAACAACAGTGTCAAGAGCAGATTGATTCAGATGTTACGTGACTATGTGAAGATCTTTGCTTGATCCTACGAAGATATGCCAGGGTTGGATACAGACATTGTGGTTCACCGTTTACCAGTAAAAGAAGATTGTCGTCCAAAGAAGCAGAAGGTTCATCACATGCGTCCCGAAATGTCAGAGAAGATTAAGGCAGAGGTAATGAAACAGTTTGATGCAGGGTTCTTAGCTGTGACTTCTTATCCTTAGTGGGTTGCAAATGTGGTGCCGGTACCTAAGAAAGATGGTAAGGTGCGTATGTGCGTAGATTATAGGGATTTGAACAAGGCCAGCCCCAAAGATGACTTTCCACTTCCTCATATTGATGTTCTGGTAGACAACACTGCTCAGCATAAGGTATTCTATTTTATGGATGGTTTCTCTGGTTACAATCAGATCAAGATGGCACCTGAAGATATGGAGAAGACAACATTTGTTACACAGTGGGGCACTTTTTGTTATAAGGTGATGCCATTTGGTTTAAAGAATGCAGGGGCAACATATCAGCGTGCTATGGTGGCTTTGTTTCACGATATGATTCATCATGAGATAGAGGTGTATATGGATGATATGATAGCCAGGTCTCAGAATGAAGAACAACATCTTGATCATTTGCATAAATTGTTTGAGAGGTTGAAGAAATACAAGTTGAGATTGAACCCAAACAAGTGTACTTTTGGAGTTAGATCTGGTAAGCTTCTGGGTTTCATTGTCAGTGGAAAAGGTATTGAAGTGGATCCTGCAAAAGTGAAAGCTATACGAGAGATGCCAGCTCCCCGTACTGAGAAGGAAGTTAGAGGTTTCTTGGAACGATTGAATTACATTGCAAGATTTATTTCCCAATTAACTGCCATCTGTGAGCCAATCTTCAAATTGTTGAAGAAAGATCAGGTGATGGAATGGAATGATGAGTGCCAGACTGCCTTTGATGAAATCAAGAAATATCTGCTAGAACCTCCAATTTTGATGCCACCAGTTGATGGAAGACCCTTGATTATGTACTTAACAGTGTTAGATAACTCAATGGGGTGTGTGTTGGGGCAACATGACGAGTCTGGTCGAAAAGAGCAGGCAATATACTACCTTAGCAAAAAGTTTACCGACTGTGAAACAAGATACTCACTGCTCGAGAAAACTTGCTGCGCTTTGGCATGGGCTGCTCGCCGACTAAGACAGTATATGTTGACTCATACTACCTTGTTGATTTCGAAGATGGATCCAATCAAATAAATATTTGAGAAACCTGCTCTCTCCGGAAGAATTGCAAGATGGCAAATGATCTTAACAGAATATGATATACAGTATACTACTCAGAAGGCCATTAAGGGAAGTGTTGTAGCTGATCATTTGGCTCATCAAGCAGTGGATGATTATCAGTCAATGAGTTTTGAGTTCCCTGATGAAGACATTATGATTATTACCAAAGAACCTGGACAATATGACGGACCTGAACAAGGATCCCGATGGACTATGGTTTTTGATGGAGCTTCTAATGCACTTGGTAATGGTGTTGGTGTTGTGATCAGTTCCCCTGAAGGTTGTCATACTCCGATTACTGCCAGACTTTGTTTCTATTGTACTAATAATATGGCTGAGTATGAGGCATGTATCCTGGGTATTAAAGCTGCCATTGATATGAAGATTCAGTTCCTAGACGTGTATGGAGATTCAGCCCTGGTAGTAAGTCAGATCAAAGGAGATTGGGATACTAAACATGATAATCTCATTCCTTACAGAGAGTATGTTTTGTCTTTGATCCCCTATTTTAAGGAGATTACCTTTGGACATATTCCACGAAGAGATAATCAGTTGGCAGATGCATTAGCCACCATGGCATCCATGTTTGAGATCAGCTGGGATGATGAGGCTCCCAAGATTACTATTGATAGATTTGAGAAGCCTGCGTACTGCAATGAGATTGACACTGAAGAAACAGAGGAGAAGCCTTGGTTCTATGAAGTGAAAAGATATCTTGAAGCTCAGGAGTTCCCTGAAGGGGCATCTGTCAAAGATAGGAAGTTTCTGAGAAGGTTTTCTGCTAAGTTCTTTTTGAGTAATGGAATTCTGTACAAGCGCAATCATGATTCAACTTTGCTTCGTTGTGTGGATAAGAAGGAAGCAAATGAGATTATGGAAGATATGCATGATGGGATTTTTGGCACTCATTCTAGTGGTCATACTATGGCAAAGAAGATATTGAGAGCAGGTTACTATTGGTCTACCATGGAAGCTGACTGCTATCAACATTCCAGAACGTGTCACAAGTGTCAAATTTATGCTGATAAAGTCCATATACCTCCCTCACCATTGAATGTGTTGACTGCTCCTTGGCCTTTTGCCATGTGGGGCATTGATATGATTGGTGAGATCAAGCCTACTGCTTCTAATGGGCATCGTTTCATCCTGGTCGCCATTGATTACTTCACAAAGTGGGTAGAGGCAGCTTCATTTACATCTGTTACTAAGAATGTGGTGGCTCGATTCATTAAGAACAATCTCATATGTAGGTATGGCATCCCTGAAAGGATTATTACTGACAACGGCTCTAATCTGAACAACACTATGATTACTGATCTCTGCACGCAGTTCAAGATTAAGCATCACAACTCTTCTCCGTATCGTCCAAAGATGAATGGGGCAGTTGAAGCTGCTAATAAGAACATTAAGAAGATTATACAGAAGATGACTGTTACTTACAAGGATTGGCATGAGATGTTACCATTTGCTCTTCATGGTTATCGTACTACAATACGTACTTCAACAGGGGCAACTCCATTCTCCTTAGTTTATGGTATGGAAGCAGTTCTGCCCATTAAAGTTCAGATCCCTTCTTTAAGAGTCATGAAGGATGCAGGCTTGGATGAAGATGAGTGGATTCAGACTCGACTTGACCAGATAAATTTGATTGATGAGAAGAGACTAGCAGCAGTTTGTCATGGCCAGATGTACCAGAAACGGATGATCAAAGCTTTTAACAAGAAGGTTAAGCCAAAGGTATATCAGGCTGGTGACCTGGTAATCAAGCGTATCATATTACCACAGGGTGATCCTAGGGGCAAGTGGACTCCTACATATGAAGGACCATTTGTAGTCAAGACAGTATTCTCAGGAGGTGCCATGATACTTACTACTATGGATGGTGAAGACTTCCCACAGCCTGTAAACGCAGACATAGTTAAAAAATACTACGCATAAAAAGAGACCCGCTAGGTTGACTGGCCTAGGCAAAAATAAGGGCATCCCGGCGAACTAAAAGGGTTCGGGCAAAAATTAGGGATATATATATAAAAAAAAATGTACACCCGGCAAGCCGAAAACCAGAAAAGGCGGCTTGGGCAAAAAAGGGTATCCCGGTGGATTGAAAACCTGAAAGGGCAATCCAGGCAAAAGTTAGGGATTAAAGCGTATGACTATGTCTCGTTTGGATCACCCATGTAACTACAACCAGTTGTGCTACTTAATCAAGTTCGAACAGATAAATCTCAATCCAATCGTTTCCGTCTCAACAGCAGAAGATGAGATACTTGAAGATAATGACAATAGTAGAATTGAAACTTAATAGGATTATTTCCCACATAGCTGATTTTCTTTGTTTTGTAAAATTTTTATGACAAATTCCTCTTACTAGGATTTCTGTCTCCTTGTACAAACTTACCTATGTATAGGTCACTTTGTGATATAAATAAAATTCCATCTTTGAATCCAGATTTACTTTTACCCTATTTACATAAGCGAAACGTCCATTGGTTGTGTTTGAATGTATGTATGCTTTTGAATATGATTGATGTTTACCAGAAATGCATAAATGCTTAATATGATTGATGTTTACCATAAATGCATGAAAATGCAGTAATAGTATTTACTAAGGACGAACGAGGGAAGGAATTCAACGAAGCTTCGCCGGTTCATCCCTACAAGACAGCTACAAACCCCCAGTAGGGAAAATCTATCATCAGAGATACTTCGAGTCACATCTCCCCTGGAATTTATATCCATCTCTTTTATCCTCAGACGGATAGTCGGGAATTTATTCTTTCAATAGGAGTACGACGAACGAAGACGGGAGGTTATGGATACCTTACTATTAAACGAAGACGGGAAGTTATGGATACTTTACTATCAAACGAAGACGAGAGGTTATGAATACTATACTACCAAACGAGACAGGAACGAGTTCCTCATATTCTTCACTATATTATCTAACCAGATGAGATCCTCATATTCTTCAGCAACAAATCAGGATTTATTTTCCCTGGCCAGCAGTTGTTATATGAAGATATCCAGACGCTTCAAGTTGCATGATGCATACATACATCATTTACATCATACCATAACATACTGTAAACACCCCAAATTTGCCCTCACCCATTCACACCATGGCTTGTGATCATTTCATATGCATAAACACAATCATAGCATCTCATATCCCATTTTTGATTCATTGCATTGGTTCAAAGTCATCTGCATCTAGGGTTTGTGATCTCAGCAATCCAAGAACTCCTTGAGCCACTCCAAAGGCCATAAATCACTTCAAAGGGGTCCATGTGTGCTCAAGCATCATATTATATCCTCTCAAAGTCAAGAATGTCAAAGAATCACAAGAACTGAGAATGGTATGGAAGCAGAGCCAGGCTTGACTGCACAGATGACCTAGAATTAGGGTTTTGGTTTCAGAGGCCATAACTCCAATTTTTTTGGTCATTCTTGTTTCTATTGGTCTCTATATGGTATGGGTAGTATGCATATCAATTTTCATGAAGAAATTCCATGGGGAAGTCATCTGATCAAGGGTTGACTTTTCAAGCAAGTCAGTGTAAAATCAGGGCATCTGAGGCCCCCAATGACCCAACCAAGGGGTGTTCTTCATCATTTTGATTGTATATGATCTTTATTTGATCATGGAAGATGTTAGAAGTTCACAAAATTGAATAATTTCAAGTCTTTTGCAAAGTTGACTTTTTGGGCAAGTTTGACTTTTAATGAAATTGTCATTTTAGGCAACTTTTTCAACCTTTACTTTTTGATTCAAAAAAGCTTCAAATGGAAAAACTTTGGTCATGAAAGTTGTAGAATGGATCATTCCCTTTTCAAAAAGTACAAGAACATGACCTAATTCATTTTGGATCAAAAGTTATGACTTGTCAAAGTTGGCAAAAATCACTAAATTTCAAGTTATGCACCAAAGAGGCAAAGTTGCAAATTCATTTCTCAAGGCCAATTAAGTCATCAAATGGACTTCTAAACTTCACAACATGATCACACAACACTTAAAAATCAGAATGGGCCAAGAATTTTCTCATTTTTGTGGCCTATGGATCAAGATATTTCATAAAGATCACAAGCAAGGCAAGTTGCAAAACTCATCATAGTTTATCATCCACTTGTTGGCTAGACTGCTGAGCCACTCTAGGCATATCCCCTCATCATGCTGCGCAAAACACACTTGTGTACTTGGCTAGAAAGTAGCCCATACTTCTCTTACACCAACTTTGACATTTTGGCAAAAGGACCCATACCTATCACAAAAGCACACATCACATCTTCTGACCAATGGCAATTGTTTATACAAATCAAATGCAAGCCAAACATAACAAGAAGCAAGCCTGAAACACTCCATAGGACAACATTCTCATTTTCACCTTCATTTGCAAAAGCTTTCGAAACTGCTTGCACAAGTCACAAACACACAAACTAACTTCACAGATCAACTCAACACACATTCCTGGTCACAAAGCACCCATCACCATTGCCTTAAACTCAAAGAATCAAAAACACGATCACCACCTGCCATTGAACAGAACTCCTGCCATCTCTCAAACCAGCCATTTCAAGCTTCAAACAAACATTGCAAGCTTCTTAGGGGGATCATTGGAGTGCATTTGGGCCAAAGAAACAGCCAGAAAGCTCCTGAATCGAAAGCTTCAGTTCAGGTAGTCAACTCAAAACTTTTTTCCAGAAACATGTTTTTAAGTTCTTAATAGCTTCTATGCACTCCCCTGATCATGAATATGTGCTCACTTTTGAAAATGGTTGAGAAACCAGGATGTATGCATTGTCTGAAACTTTTGCCCTAAAAAATGTTTGATTCGATTCTCTCTGTTTCTGAATGATAAATGTTGTTTGATTGAGGGGTTTGATTTGTTTTTGAGTAGGGATGAATTCTGGGTAGTTAGATTTTGTTTTAGATGCGTGTAGAGAGAGTTTGGAAAATGAGATGGCCGGAGAAGACGACCGGAACAGTGTTCCGGTCGCCTGAAAGTCATTAGGGCATAATTAATTAGGGCTAATCATAATTGTAGATGTCTTGAATTGGCAGAATTTTTGACCAACAAGAAATATTGAATTCAGTTCAGAATGTCCTATCAAATGTTGGGACATTATCAAACAGAGTATATGAACTTATTTCAGGATGTCTCACCAGATGTTGGGACATTGTGTAAATGACTTAAGTTCAGTTTTTCAGGATGTCCCAACAGATGTTGAGACATCTCAAACCTGCTACCAGAATTAATTATTGACTAACTGATCAGAGATATTTAAGGAGAGTTATCTGGAATTAATTAATGATGGATAAAAAAACAGAACAAGGCACATCTGTAGGGAGTTTTATATTGAAGATTCAGATTAAAACAGAAGACCTAAATCACCTAGAATCTAGGAAGTAACAAACCCTAAATTCAAGGTGGAAGCTGCATGCGCATTAGGGCTGGATCATTCTACAGAAAGCCCAAATTACAGATACCTATTTAATCAACAGAAACTCATAGAATTGAGTACGAATTTTCAGAAGACAAAATAGGGTGTCTAGTGTTTTAATAGCAGGTTGTTTAATTGTACCACTTTATGAGCTTTTAAGCAAAAGTGCATTTGTGACTTGATTGAAACTGTGAAGTAAGATCAAGCTGTTTTGTTTGAAGTATGACTTCAATTTCATTAAACTTGTAAACAAAATCACTGTGTGATTGAGGGGGAGTGAGTAGGGTACTCTTATCTAAGTTGTGTCTTAGGTAGAAATTGCATTGGGTAGTTATTAAGTGATAGATTAAACAGGGTGGTTTAAGTCTAGAATTAATATTACTTATAGTGGATTTCCTCCTGGCTTGGTAGCCTCCAGATGTAAGTGTGGTTATACACTGAAC
The DNA here is from genome assembly GCA_963966055.1 of Lathyrus aphaca. Classification (NCBI taxonomy): domain Eukaryota; kingdom Viridiplantae; phylum Streptophyta; class Magnoliopsida; order Fabales; family Fabaceae; genus Lathyrus; species Lathyrus aphaca. The sequence continues at coordinate 737,564,737 of OZ014519.1, read as the reverse complement.
TGGGTTAACAAACTTCTGTGTTGTTTACTTTTCTTGCTTTTTAAGTTTTGGTTAAATCTGTCAAGTGTTGGGACATCTCATACCTGATCACAGAATTTCAATAATTAGCCAGGTTTGAATTTCCACCCTTGGATGTGGCGCCAAGTCTCTTCCCGCGCGTGTATGTTTGAATCTAGGCCTTTAGATGTGTTGACTTTTCTTTTTTCAGTTTTAATTCATTTTATTTTTCTTTTTAATTCATTTGTTTTCTACATTTTATAAAAAATAGCAAAACCTTTTCAAAAATTCTGAAAATTTTTATACACACTTTTATTAATTTTCAGAAACCAAAAACATTTTTATTTTTATTTTTTACATTAAAAAATATTTTTAAATCATTTAAAAGTTTATTTTTAATTAATTAATGAGAATTAATTAATTAAAAATACTTTTAGGTATTTAAAAATCACCAAAAAATTCATGAAACCTTCATAATCATTTAGAAATATTGTCCAACCCTCAAACCAAATTTCTTTTTTGATCTTGATGTCTTTTGAGAATTTTTCATGGAATTAAAATCATTTCAAGGCATTATTTTGATCCAAACTTCAAAAAATCATTTCTGCCTAACCATTGAGAGTTGGACTTTGATTCTTTTTGCATTGCATTGTGTTTAGCATGTAGTTTGTGGGATTAAATTGGCATGATTTGATCTTTCATTTTCAATTTGTTTGACATTTTTCTTGTTAAGGTACCCTAAAACCCTAGAAAACTTAGGAAATTCATAACTTACATTAGGTTAAGAGTTAGAACCCCTCCTTTGGGCAGTGAGTTTGTATAGGATTAAGGTTCCTTTGAATGCATTTTCAATTTTTTATCTTGATGTTTGCCTCTGATTTTGGTTTTTGTTTGATGCATTGATCATAAACCCTAATTTGGGCTTCCTTTTGCATTCATTTTGTATTTGCATTCATACCTTGACTTGCCATAGCATTTTATGCATCCATTTGATTCATTGGACATCTTAAGACATGTTAAAAGCATGTTTGATCATTGCATCATGTATTTGCCATGTTGTATGTCATTTGCATCTCATAACTTTTCATGTGTGTTCATGGTTCTAAACTTGCTCCATTTGCATCCATTTGTTCATGTGGTCATCCCCATGTCTTGATTCATGTTTGCATCATTGCATAGCATCATTATCATCTCATATATGCTTCTGGTTTTGGTTTACATCATGCCATTCCATCTCATTTTGCATTGCATTGCATCTTTCTCACTAACTTTTCAGGTGGTAAGCAACTTTGAGAAGTGAATTTGCCTTCACTTCTCATATTTTCTTTTCATCTCTCTTATGCATCATTGCTGCATTTTACTTTGTGTTTGAGATTGAGCTTGCTCTTTCTTTTTCTTCTTAATTTCTTCCTTCAAGTGACTTGACTTCTTCAATGAAGCAAGTCACTTTGCTTCTCCTGATCCTTTCATCTGCTTCCTGGTGGTTCCATTGAAGATTTCTCTTATTAACCTCACAAACCTTAGGAACAACCAAGCATGACAATGATTAGGGTTTTGTTTAGTCCCCCATTTAGATTTTACCTTGGTGTCTCTTTGAGTCTTCTCTTCTCACCTCATAATCAGGGACTAAACCCTAAAGGCTTTAAGGCTTTGTGATTAAGCTTATGCCTGGATCCTTATATTAGGATGGAGTGTATAACTTTAATCCTAAGTGTTAAACCCTTAATGTGTTTAAATCCTTTAATCAATTCACCTAATAATCATCAAGACATCAAGCTTGTAACTTGGGCCTTGCATTAGGGTTCTAATTCTTCCTTAACTGGTTAAGAAGGACTAACCCTAGTGTTAATGGACAAGTCCCCCTCAAGTTGTCTTACAAATCATAAAGATCACTTCTTCATCATATCATTAAATAAAATCCACTTAATAAAGGTTTTGTTTTGTCATGAATTTAATCCCTAATCATGGATTAAGTTGAGGAGCTTTCCTCAGCTTAAACATTCTCATCTATTATCCTTCTATTAGGATGGTGTAATGAGTCTGTTTAATCCCTGATTATGGCTTAATCTCATTACTCTACACTAAACAAAAATCACAAAAAACATTTAAATAATCACAAGTAGGTTAATGATCTTAATCCTACATCAAAGGTGGTTAAGTGTGAGAAGCTGACTTCACACTTAAGGTATTCTCATTACCCCTAATCAGAGGGAAGATGTGATGAGTTTACTAAATCCATTGGTTTAGGCTTAAGCTCATTAACTTATGACAAACTTTCAAAAGCAATAAAAGACTGAAAATACAAAAACAAACAATAATCGTCTCCTTCAGGATTCTTTTCTCATCTCATTCACTCACAAACGAGAACTTGCTTCTTCCGTCTAATGCAAGACAGTTTGCACCTGAGCCAGACAGGTCATACACTTGAGCATAGACAAGTAAGCAGTTCACAAGTCAATTCATCTTTCAGTCTCTTTGGGTCGAACTACGGTGTTCTGACTTCCTCATTGCACGAGAGGATACGTAGGCATAACTTAACAGTTATCGAACAAAAGTCTCTGTATATTCCCCCTCCTTCTAGCTTTATCCTTATAGCCTCATGATCTTGAGCATTTCACTCTTTTCTTACACTGACACTGTATATATCACACTTTACACTTCCTTTACACTGACACCTGTACATCCTTTTCCAGCTCTTTTGCACACAAATTGCACTGACACTACCCCTTTAAAACACAAATCTTTTAAGCGTGGATCCCGTCGAGTACGACGGACAATCTGGGTGCTAATACCTTCCCAGGTTGTAGGGAATACAAATTCTGTAACATGGACAGAGATATAGGGTCAGTAAATAGACCATCTATTCTGGATGGATCTAATTATGACTACTGGAAGCCAAGAATGATTGCATTCTTAAGATCACTTGACAACAGGGCATGGAGAGCAGTCAACATTGGATGGGATTATCCTGTCCAAGATACCAAAGATGGATCAAAAGTGCTGAAACCTGAAGAAGAATGGAGTAAGGAAGAAGAAGATTCAGCACTAGGCAACTCAAAGGCCTTAAATGCTTTATTCAATGGCATTTATAGGAACATCTTCAGACTTGTACATCATTGTGAGCTAGCCAAAGATGTGTGGGATACTCTCAAAACAACTCATGAAGGAACATCAAAAGTAAAGATGTCAAGACTTCAACTTCTCACCACCAAATTTGAAAACTTGAGAATGAAGGAAGATGAGACAGTTCATGAATTCTACATGAACATTTTAGAAGTAGCTAATACTTCTGGAGCTTTGGGAGAAAAGATGACTGATGAAAAGCTTGTAAGAAAAATCCTCAGATCTTTGCCAAAAAGATTTGACATGAAAGTCACAGCAATAGAAGAAGCTCAAGACATATGCTCTATGAAAGTTGAAGAACTCATTGGTTCCCTTCAAACTTTTGAGATGGGAATGAATGACACAAATATTAAAAAGAACAAAAGCATAGCCTTGGTGTCAAATACTGATGAAGAAGAAGATGATGAATCAGAAAATGATAAAAGCTTATCAGACAACCTTGCTATGCTTGGAAGACAATTCAAACAGATTCTCAGAGGAATGGAAGGCAAATCCAAACCCAGTGGAAGATACACAAACTCTTCTGAGAACAGGAGACCTTATGATGCTAACAGAAGGTCAAATTATGCTGAAAAGACCAGTCAAGAAAAAGGAGTCAAATGCCATGGATGTGAAGGATATGGACACATCAGGAATGAATGTCCTACCTACTTAAAAAGGCAAAAGAAAGGACTCTCTGTGACCTGGTCTGATGAAGACTCAGGAGGTGATTCAGAAGAAGAATCAGCTAAGCATATCACTGCTTTAGCTGGATTATGTGAGTCTGAAAGTGAATCCAGTGATGGAGAACTTACTTATGAAGAACTTGAGCAAGCATTCAAAGATCTATACAAAAGAAGCTCTGAAATATGCAGTGAGGTTATAAAGCTAAAGAAGCAGAATGAGGCATTAGAAGATGAAAAAGCAAGTGATCAAGAGATCATTGACACCTTGAAAAGTGAAGTAAGTCTTCTCAACTCCAAGTTGGAACATATGTCCAAATCTGTTAGAATGTTGAACAGCAGCTCAAATACACTGGATGTTATTCTCAACAACAATAAGCACTCAGGGGATAAAAGTGGACTGGGTTTTAACAGAGTAAATAAATATGAAGCTAGCTCTAGCAAAACAACTTCAAAATCCATACAGTCAAACAAGATGTCCCAACAGATGCTTCAACATCAGGAAAAGAACACAAAGTTAAACATAATGTTCCAACAGATGTCTCAACATTCTGAAAAGAACAAAATGAAGAAGAAGTATCAAAGATGGAGATGCCATCACTGTGGAAGATTTGGACATATCAAACCTCATTGTTATAAGCTGCAGGATATCCAAATCAGATGTATCAGCAACCTTCCAAGAAGAAAATAGAAGTTACCAAGAAAGTGCTGCATAAACATCAAAGAAATCAGCAACCTCCTAAGCAGGAGACAGAAATCATCAAAAAGGTATGGAAACCAAAAGCTAGCACTGAAGCTGATCAAAGCTACAAGAACAAGATCAACAATCAAGCTTGGAGATCAGCTGATGAACAACACACAGGGTAGAGGCATCAAAAGAAATCTCAACTCAAATGGTCAAAGAAAAGTACTGCATATATAGCACATACATCACTAAGAGTATCAGCTAAAGAAGACTGGTACTTTGACAGTGGATGTTCAAGACACATGACTGGATTGAAGAATCTGCTAGTAAACTTAAAATCACATTCATCCAGGTATGTGACCTTTGGAGATGGAGCTAAAGGAGAAATCAAGGGAGTTGGGACCTTGGATTGTCAAGATGTTCCAAGACTAGATGATGTGCTGCTAGTTAAAGGTTTAACTGCTAACCTGATCAGCATAAGTCAATTATGTGATCAAGGGTACAGTGTAAACTTTACCAAAACTGAATGCATAGTGACTAACAAAGAACAAGAGGTTGTCATGAGAGGAGCCAGATCTAAAGACAACTGTTACATGTGGGAATCCCAAAACCTCAGGCTCACTTCAACTTGTTCTTTAGCTAAAGAAGAAGAAGTGAAACTATGGCACCAAAGACTAGGTCATCTTCATTTCAGAGGCATAAAGAAGATAATATCTATGGATGCTGTAAGAGGTATTCCTAAACTGAAGATTGATGATGGCAAAATATGTGGTGAATGTCAAATAGGCAAGCAAACCAAGATGTCCCATCCAAAGCTCCAACATCTGACAACTTCCAAAGTTTTGGAACTTTTGCATATGGATCTGATGGGACCTATGCAGGTTGAAAGCCTTGGTGGTAAGAGGTATGCCTATGTTGTGGTTGATGACTTTTCAAGATATACATGGATAAATTTCATCAAAGAAAAGTCTGATGTATTTGATGTATTTAAAGAATTATGTCAAAGATTACAAAGGGAAAAATCCAGCTGTGTGATCAGAATAAGAAGTGATCATGGAAAAGAATTTGAGAACCAAAAGTTCTTAGATTTCTGCTCTTCAGAAGGAATCAATCATGAATATTCTTCACCAATCACTCCTCAACAGAATGGGATTGTTGAAAGGAAGAATAGAACTATTCAAGAATCAGCAAGAGCTATGATCCATGCTAAAAAGTTACCTCTGTACTTCTGGGCTGAAGCTATGAACACTGCCTGTTACATCCATAACAGAGTTACTTTAAGGAAAGGAACTTTGTCCACAATATATGAAGTCTGGAAGGGCAGAAAACCCACAGTTAAGTACTTCCATGTATTTGGAAGTAACTGTTATATTCTGGCAGATAGGGAGCAAAGAAGAAAAATGGATCCTAAAAGTGATGAAGGGATTTTCCTTGGATACTCCATAAACAGCAGAGCATATAGAGTATTTAATTCTAGAACCAAGATTATCATGGAGTCCATAAATGTGATAATTGATGATGCTCCTACAGATGTCCCAGAAGATGTTGGAACATCTGCTGATATCAAGATTGAAGCTGAAGAAAAGAATGATCATTATAACTTCACTCAAACTGATACAAGGACAGAAGAATCCAGCAAACCTCCCTCCATCAGAATACAGAAGGATCATCCCAAAGATTTGATAATTGGTGATCCCAACAGAGGTGTAAGCACTAGATCAAGAGAAGTGATTTCAGGTTCTTGTTTTGTTTCCAAAATAGAACCTAAAAACATCAAGGAAGCTCTTACTGATGAATACTGGATTTGTGCTATGCAAGAGGAATTAGGTCAATTCACAAGGAATGAAGTGTGGAATCTTGTTCCTAGACCTGATGACATAAATGTGATTGGAACAAAATGGGTGTATAAGAACAAGTCAAATGAACAAGGAGTTGTTACAAAGAACAAAGCTAGACTTGTAGCTCAAGGATACACTCAAATTGAAGGAGTAGACTTTGATGAAACCTTTGCACCAAGAGCAAGGCTTGAATCAATCAGACTACTTTTGGGAATTGCTTGTATCTTAAAGTTCAAGCTATTTCAAATGGATGTGAAAAGTGCCTTTTTAAATGGCTATCTTAATGAAGAGGTATATGTAGAACAGCCTAAAGGATTTGTTGATCCAAGCTGTCCAAATCATGTATACAAACTAAAGAAGGCACTTTATGGTTTGAAGCAAGCTCCAAGGGCATGGTATGAAAGACTGACCACATTTCTTATCAAGCAAGGGTACAGAAAAGGTGGAATTGACAAAACCCTGTTTGTTAAAGATGAAGAAGGAAATGTCATGATTGCTCAAATATATGTTGATGACATTGTCTTTGGTGGGATGTCTGACAGGATGGTCAAACATTTTGTCAAGCAGATGGAATCTGAATTTGAAATGAGCCTAGTAGGAGAGTTAACCTACTTTCTTGGTCTGCAAATAAAGCAAATGGAAGACTCAATGTTCATTTCCCAAAGCAAGTATACCAAGAACTTAGTCAAGAAATTTGGAATGGAAAATGCCACTCATAAGAGAACTCCTGCCCCCACACATTTAAAGCTGACTAAAGATGAAAAGGGTGAGAATGTAGATCAAAGCTTATACAGAAGCATGATTGGAAGCTTGTTATACTTGACTGCTAGCAGACCTGACATAGCATTTGCAGTAGGTGTATGTGCAAGATATCAAGCTGATCCAAAAGTCAGTCATCTCAATCAAGTCAAGAGAATTCTTAAATATGTTAATGGTACTTGTGACTATGGCATAATGTACTTTCATGGATGTAAACCAATTCTCACTGGCTTTTGTGATGCTGATTGGGCTGGAAGTGCTGATGACAGAAAAAGCACTTCAGGAGGATGCTTCTTTCTAGGAAACAATTTGATTTCTTGGTTCAGTAAGAAACAAAATTGTGTATCCTTATCTACAGCTGAAGCTGAATATATAGCTGCTGGAAGCAGTTGTTCTCAGTTGGTTTGGATGAAGCAAATGCTCACTGAGTACAATGTCCCACAGGATGTCATGACATTGTATTGTGACAACTTAAGTGCAATCAACATATCAAAGAATCCTATCCAACATAGCAGGACCAAGCATATTGATATCATACATCATTTCATCAGAGATCTTGTAGAAGAAAAGGTGATTTCATTGGAACATGTAGCTACAAATCTGCAGTTAGCTGATATCTTTACCAAAGCATTGGATGCTACACAATTTGAGAACTTAAGGGGCAAACTGGGAATCTGTTTATGTGATATTTAGCAGTTAATGAGATGTGCCAACATGTCATATGATATTGTATGGCATAAGTTCCAGATGGCAAAACCAGTCTGGACAAGAACCTTGGGAATTCCATTCCTAATAATTTGCAATGTAACGGCTACTTATTTAGTAACTGCTTATAATCAGCTATCAAGATTCTCATCATACTATCACAAGCGAATCACATTAACTAGCTATACTTCAGAAATCATCAACCCTAAAGCTCTTCATCCATCTCCCTTAACAATGTCTCAAAACCCTAACAATCCTAAAGAAGTTCTCAACAAAGAAGACGTAGTTCATGCAACTCCCATCTCTGTGGTACCAATGAAATCAACCCCATTGGACGAACTCAGAGGAAGTGCTTCTCATGCTAAAAAGCCAAGAACCCCTAAAAGAGCTAAAGATCAAGTCTGCAGCAAATCCAAAGGAGGCATTCCTTCTCCAGCAAACATGCCTCCAAAATCTTCTGACTATGTGGATGCTTCCATCAAGGAGATAGTCAACAAGATTCTTTTTGAACAGAGAGTGGTTAGTGGGATTTCTATTCCTCTGAACACCATGCCTGCACCTCAAGAAGAACAAGCTCAAGCTGCAGAGGACACTCCTGCTCAACAGGATGTCCCAATAGATGTTGGAATATCTGAAGATGAGAAAAAGAACTCATCTGATGCTGATATTGAACAAACTGAGGACCAGAAAAAGGCCTCAAATGAAAGTGATGAAGAAGTCTCTGAGGATCAGACCAAAGCCTCAAATGAAGATCAAATCTTTGCTGATCAACCAGCTGAAGAGGAGACTGCTCAATCTCCTCCAATGGTGAACCTGGAACAGGACTCTGATACAGAGATCATAGCCTCTGTTAGACCTAGCATAGCCAAAAGGCTCAGGTCCAGGAAAGGAAAGATGCAAGCTGAACCTGAAATTCCTGAGAAGAAGAAAGCTACACCAAAGAAAGGCAAAGCTAAAGCTGCCTTTGGTCCAACAAAACAATGGAGTAAAGTCCAAACCCAGAAGAGGAAAGCTGTTACCCCATCAGACTCAGATGTTGAATCAGATGTCCCAACATCTCCTCCCAAGAAGAAATCAGCACCATCTAGGGCTTCAACTGCTGTTCCAGAATCTCCCTTGGACAACATCTCATTCCATCATGTCTCTAGTGTTAACAGATGGAAGTTTGTGTACCAAAGAAGGGTTGCCCTTGAAAGAGAACTGAGCAGTAATGCACTTGAGTGCACTGAACTGATTGATCTCATCTCTGCTGCAGGCCTCTTCAAAACAGTCTCAGATCTCTCTCCCTGCTATGAACTTCTTGTCAAAGAATTCATTGTTAATCTTCAGGAGGATTGTGCCAATGGTAAGTCCTCTGAATTTAGAAAAGTCTTTGTTAGAGGTAGGTGTGTAGAGTTCTCTCCTCAAATCATCAACCAATACCTAGGAAGAGAAACAGATGGACCAAATGAGCTAGGTAAAACAGATAACCAATTCTGCAAGGTTATCACTGCAAACCAGGTCAAGGCATGGCCTGTTAAAGGAAAGCTCTCAGTGAGCATGTTAACAAGAAAATATGCCATGCTGAACAAGATTGGTACAGCAAACTGGGTGCCTACCAACCACACATCTTCAATATCCACTGGTCTGGCCAGGTTTATCTATGCCGTGGGAACTCAGATTAAGCTGGATTATGGTGCTTACATTTTTGATCAGACCTTGAAGCATGCCAGCTCTTCTGCAACAAAGCTGCCAATAGCTTTTCCCTCTTTGCTATATGGTATAGTTCTAAGTCAATACCCTGGGATTCTCACTGAGAAGGACACAGTCTGCAAGAGAGAAAGCCCCCTGGCATTTCACTACAAATTGTTCCTCAGTCATCATGCAGCAGATGTTGAAGCACCTTCTGGGACATCTGCAGGTCCTTCAACTGCTAAGACTCCAATCTCCAAGAAGGCATTAATTGATGAACTAAAAAGCACCTGCAAAGAACTTGAAGCAAGGAAGCTGAAACTTGAAGAAATCATCCAAAGGCTGGAGAGTGAAGGAGATCAAAAAGCTGCCTCTGATGAAGAAACTGAAGCTGATGAAGAAACTGAAAGTGAGGAGTCTGAGTGATCATTGTATGTGAGGCAAATTGTAATGACAACACTGCATTGTATTTCTGGATTAGTGTCTTTGGCCCCATAATTTGTGTCTAACAAGGGGGAGAACAACAACAACAAAATGTATTGCTGTTTAATTATGAATGAAAAATCTGTTTGTTTATGTCTGAACTGAATCAGTGTGTTTTGATAAATATTTCTGTTGCAACAAGACTGGATACATATATGTTTGAGGGGGAGTAATATCAAATATGAATCAACAGAAAAGTAATGCTATACTCTGATAAAAAGAACTTCTGCTGCACTCTGAAAACCAGAAAAGATGTTAGCCAAAAATTAGCCAAAGGGGGAGTTTGTAGATGTCTTGAATTGGCAGAATTTTTGACCAACAAGAAATATTGAATTCAGTTCAGAATGTCCTATCAAATGTTGGGACATTATCAAACAGAGTATATGAACTTATTTCAGGATGTCTCACCAGATGTTGGGACATTGTGTAAATGACTTAAGTTCAGTTTTTCAGGATGTCCCAACAGATGTTGAGACATCTCAAACCTGCTACCAGAATTAATTATTGACTAACTGATCAGAGATATTTAAGGAGAGTTATCTGGAATTAATTAATGATGGATAAAAAAACAGAACAAGGCGCATCTGTAGGGAGTTTTATATTGAAGATTCAGATTAAAACAGAAGACCTAAATCACCTAGAATCTAGGAAGTAACAAACCCTAAATTCAAGGTGGAAGCTGCATGCGCATTAGGGCTGGATCATTCTACAGAAAGCCCAAATTACAGATACCTATTTAATCAACAGAAACTCATAGAATTGAGTACGAATTTTCAGAAGACAAAATAGGGTGTCTAGTGTTTTAATAGCAGGTTGTTTAATTGTACCACTTTATGAGCTTTTAAGCAAAAGTGCATTTGTGACTTGATTGAAACTGTGAAGTAAGATCAAGCTGTTTTGTTTGAAGTATGACTTCAATTTCATTAAACTTGTAAACAAAATCACTGTGTGATTGAGGGGGAGTGAGTAGGGTACTCTTATCTAAGTTGTGTCTTAGGTAGAAATTGCATTGGGTAGTTATTAAGTGATAGATTAAACAGGGTGGTTTAAGTCTAGAATTAATATTACTTATAGTGGATTTCCTCCTGGCTTGGTAGCCTCCAGATGTAAGTGTGGTTATACACTGAACTGGGTTAACAAACTTCTGTGTTGTTTACTTTTCTTGCTTTTTAAGTTTTGGTTAAATCTATCAAGTGTTGGGACATCTCATACCTGATCACAGAATTTCAATAATTAGCCAGGTTTGAATTTCCACCCTTGGATGTGGCGCCAAGTCTCTTCCCGCGCGTGTATGTTTGAATCTAGGCCTTTAGATGTGTTGACTTTTCTTTTTTCAGTTTTAATTCATTTTATTTTTCTTTTTAATTCATTTGTTTTCTACATTTTATAAAAAATATCAAAACCTTTTCAAAAATTCTGAAAATTTTTATACACACTTTTATTAATTTTCAGAAACCAAAAACATTTTTATTTTTATTTTTTACATTAAAAAATATTTTTAAATCATTTAAAAGTTTATTTTTAATTAATTAATGAGAATTAATTAATTAAAAATACTTTTAGGTATTTAAAAATCACCAAAAAATTCATGAAACCTTCATAATCATTTAGAAACATTGTCCAACCCTCAAACAAAATTTCTTTTTTGATCTTGATGTCTTTTGAGAATTTTTCATGGAATTAAAATCATTTCAAGGCATTATTTTGATCCAAACTTCAAAACATCATTTCTGCCTAACCATTGAGAGTTGGACTTTGATTCTTTTTGCATTGCATTGTGTTTAGCATGTAGTTTGTGGGATTAAATTGGCATGATTTGATCTTTCATTTTCAATTTGTTTGACATTTTTCTTGTTAAGGTACCCTAAAACCCTAGAAAACTTAGGAAATTCATAACTTACATTAGGTTAAGAGTTAGAACCCCTCCTTTGGGCAGTGAGTTTGTATAGGATTAAGGTTCCTTTGAATGCATTTTCAATTTTTTATCTTGATGTTTGCCTCTGATTTTGGTTTTTGTTTGATGCATTGATCATAAACCCTAATTTGGGCTTCCTTTTGCATTCATTTTGTATTTGCATTCATACCTTGACTTGCCATAGCATTTTATGCATCCATTTGATTCATTGGACATCTTAAGACATGTTAAAAGCAAGTTTGATCATTGCATCATGTATTTGCCATGTTGTATGTCATTTGCATCTCATAACTTTTCATGTGTGTTCATGGTTCTAAACTTGCTCCATTTGCATCCATTTGTTCATGTGGTCATCCCCATGTCTTGATTCATGTTTGCATCATTGCATAGCATCATTATCATCTCATATATGCTTCTGGTTTTGGTTTACATCATGCCATTCCATCTCATTTTGCATTGCATTGCATCTTTCTCACTAACTTTTCAGGTGGTAAGCAACTTTGAGAAGTGAATTTGCCTTCACTTCTCATATTTTCTTTTCATCTCTCTTATGCATCATTGCTGCATTTTACTTTGTGTTTGAGATTGAGCTTGCTCTTTCTTTTTCTTCTTAATTTCTTCCTTCAAGTGACTTGACTTCTTCAATGAAGCAAGTCACTTTGCTTCTCCTGATCCTTTCATCTGCTTCCTGGTGGTTCCATTGAAGATTTCTCTTATTAACCTCACAAACCTTAGGAACAACCAAGCATGACAATGATTAGGGTTTTGTTTAGTCCCCCATTTAGATTTTACCTTGGTGTCTCTTTGAGTCTTCTCTTCTCACCTCATAATCAGGGACTAAACCCTAAAGGCTTTAAGGCTTTGTGATTAAGCTTATGCCTGCATCCTTCTATTAGGATGGAGTGTATAACTTTAATCCTAAGTGTTAAACCCTTAATGTGTTTAAATCCTTTAATCAATTCACCTAATAATCATCAAGACATCAAGCTTGTAACTTGGGCCTTGCATTAGGGTTCTAATTCTTCCTTAACTGGTTAAGAAGGACTAACCCTAGTGTTAATGGACAAGTCCCCCTCAAGTTGTCTTACAAATCATAAAGATCACTTCTTCATCATATCATTAAATAAAATCCACTTAATAAAGGTTTTGTTTTGTCATGAATTTAATCCTTAATCATGGATTAAGTTGAGGAGCTTTCCTCAGCTTAAACATTCTCATCTATTATCCTTCTATTAGGATGGTGTAATGAGTCTGTTTAATCCCTGATTATGGCTTAATCTCATTACTCAACACTAAACAAAAATCACAAAAAACATTTAAATAATCACAAGTAGGTTAATGATCTTAATCCTACATCAAAGGTGGTTAAGTGTGAGAAGCTGACTTCACACTTAAGGTATTCTCATTACGCCTAATCAGAGGGAAGATGTGATGAGTTTACTAAATCCATTGGTTTAGGCTTAAGCTCATTAACTTATGACAAACTTTCAAAAGCAATAAAAGACTGAAAATACAAAAACAAACAATAATCGTCTCCTTCGGGATTCTTTTCTCATCTCATTCACTCACAAACGAGAACTTGCTTCTTCCGTCTAATGCAAGACAGTTTGCACCTGAGCCAGACAGGTCATACACTTGAGCATAGACAAGTAAGCAGTTCACAAGTCAATTCATCTTTCAGTCTCTTTGGGTCGAACTACGGTGTTCTGACTTCCTCATTGCACGAGAGGATACGTAGGCATAACTTAACAGTTATCGAACAAAAGTCTCTGTATATTCCCCCTCCTTCTAGCTTTATCCTTATAGCCTCATGATCTTGAGCATTTCACTCTGTTCTTACACTGACACTGTATATATCACACTTTACACTTCCTTTACACTGACACCTGTACATCCTTTTCCAGCTCTTTTGCACACAAATTGCACTGACACTACCCCTTTAAAACACAAATCTTTTAAGCGTGGATCCCGTCGAGTACGACGGACAATCTGGGTGCTAATACCTTCCCAGGTTGTAACCAACCCCCTTTCTCAGTCTCACTGGTTCGCGACCGTCTTATCCATATCTTTCTAGGTTTATGCAGCATTACCTTTCCTTCGGGATAAAAATGCCTAGCTGGCGACTCTTTTCATTCCCTGTGAGTTCACTCCTGTGTGTCCTCGCACATCCCTCCTTTCACCGACCGTTCGCGTCTGTACCCCATTTGACCCGGTGTCATCTGGTGGGAGCGACAGCTTGGCGACTCTGCTGGGGACCCTTATACTGCAACCAGAGCTTCTGGTTCTTTTTGTGGGTTCCCCCTAGCGCTTGATTGATTTGTGTTTACTGGGGTGTTATGTGCTAGTTGTGTTTGTATTTGTATTTATTTTGTTTATTGTTTTATGTACAGTTGTTTTACTGCTTTCTTTATAGCTTTACATATATCATACTGTCATACTGTGCTGGCTGGATCTGTTTTGTTGCTTTGGTGGGTGGTGTAACACGGTGGGAGAACTGACTTTAAGTAATGTTGCGGATAGCAAGAGTCGCCACCGACTTTTATTTTATCCATAAGGAAAGGGTATAAAAGAACAGGAAAGACCTTAGAGATATTTTTGGGTCCGGGGGGTAGGTTATGTAAAGGGAAGGTGTTAGCACCCTTTACATCCATGGTTATCCATGGGCTCTTAGTTACTTAGCTCACTTTAAATTGTTTTTTGAAAGTGTAGTGTGTGAATAGAAAAATTTTTCAGAATAGTTAATAATAATCCATGTACGGATGTGTAAAAACTTGTTTGAAAATTTGTTTGAAATTGTGGAAAGTTTGAAGAGTTTTTGAAGTGAGCAAGTACATAAGAGGAACCTACCCTAAAGTTTAAAGTCTTTCTTGTTCTTTATCCTTTCATTGGTAAGACTATCCCTACTATTAAGGAGTAGGTAGCCATTACCTTGGATGTTAGGGACATTAGAGGGACATTCTGTTTTATGAAGGCAACTGTGGGGTGTAATAAGCATACTGAAGGGACTACCATCATTATTCGAAGGGACTCGATTCGTATAGGCAACCATGAGGGACTTGATGATTTTCTTTTTAAAGGGACTTGCTTTATACACCCCACTTGACATTATTCGTAGGCAACTTAAGGGATAACCTTAGAAAGTGAGACGGCGATTAAAATCGACTTACGTGTGTGAGTGTTTAATTTAATTATCTTATATTTAAAAGTGATCTAGAATTAATTTTAAATAAAATACATATTTTTCACTCCCTAATTACTAACCATAGCAAAAATAAAAAAAAAATAATTAAATAATTAGAAAATTACATCCGGGAAGCAATTACAACATAATTATAATAAGCAAAATAAATAAATAGCAAATTAAATAATAAGCAAATTAAAAAATATATAAGCAAAATAAATAAATATTGGGTTAGTGGTAAATAATAATAATAATAATAATAATAATTAGAAATAACAAACAAGGTTAGAAACATAATAATATAATAATAAATAATAGTATGGTTAGTAAATAATAAAGATTAATGAAATATATAAAATTAATAAAGCAAAATAAATAATATGGTTAGTAATAACAATAATAAATAAAATTAACCAAAATTATAATAATAATAGATCAACAATTTTTAATATAAACAATTTTAGGAAAAAATATGAGCAAACAATTATTTTAATTTTATAAGTTATTAAGTTATTTTTAAATATATTATAACTACAAAACTTAATTATTATAAATTCAATTATTTCTAAATAAACAAAAATTATAAAAGTATTCACATATTAGATAAAGAGAAAAAGAAATTATAAGCATATTTACAAGATTTAATTTTTATTGATTAATGCCAAAAATTATATTAGAGACTATATTCAATTTATATTAAGAATTAGTAAATAAATGGCTAGGTTTTTTTTAAATTTAGAAGAAAAATAAATTAGGGTTGTTTTTTTTTAGAAAATATTTTAGGGTTTTGAAAAATTAGGGTTTTATTTATAATTAGGGTTTATGGAATTAATCTAAACCTAATTATCTAATTTATTTACAAGCATATATACATAATATGAATATATTTACAAAATAAAAAAACATTTTTATATTTGAGAAAAATAAATTATAACATTTTTTTTTTAGAACACAAAGAAAATAGTATAAGGTTATTAAGTTTTTTATAATAAACAAAAATATAATTAATTAAGAAAATAGAAAAAAAATGACAAAAGATTGAGAACTTACCTTGGCTAGGATTTGATCCCATGTCCTCATGTTTACCAGCAACAACAATAACCACCAGGCTAGCCCACACGCAGGCAACAAGAAAGGGGCAAGAATTTGTTTTGTGTCTTGTTTGAGAATTCCAGAAAAATGAAGAAATAAAAAGGCCTGGGGTGGGATTTGATCCCAGGACCTTTACATTCACAAGCACACGCATCACCACCCGGCTGGAAGAGCCAATCTGAAAGTATAATGGCAAGAAGTAATAATATATTAAGTTCTCCTTTAACCTGAAAAAATAGACAAAATAATGCGTGAGACCAAGATTCGAACTCAGGTCTGGTAAGTCATACGCGCGTCACCTCCACCATTGGACCAAACACGTTTTGGTGAATAATATTAGAAACAATATAATAAAATATTATAACCAATTTTCAAATTTCTAGCTGCGCGCCATCAGCTTCTTCTTCAACCTTGTACCTGCGAATTTTTCTTCACTTTTACCTGCGAATTTTCTTACGTGTTCTTCATCCCTGCGAATCACAAACTCTCACGAAACAGCATCAATTCACAAAATTGGTTAGTGATTCATAATCCTTACAGTCCACACAACAATTCTACGTTTCCAGAATTTATTTATGTGCATTCAAACGTTAAACCCTAATTATGAGGTTATGAACCCTAACATGGCCGAATCTGTATAAGGTCACGAAAATCCAATTAATTTGTCCAGAATCATTCCTTGGATCATCATAAACACAAAAGCACAAACAAAATTCATTAATAATGCACAAATAAGTGAAATCGAAAAATTGAAATTCAAGGTAAAACTTGATTCGGGTTCATCAATATGTGATGCTATGAGGCAATGTAATGATCAGTTTATGTTCCATGATGATCAAGGAGTCTAGCCATGTCCATAAAATACCTTGTAGTGCTCTGGATTTTAAAATCCGAATGTGACTTTTGGAAGAATTTTTGAACAATGAACTTACACTTTTGGCTGCTGGAATTCGTCCTTTAGGGTTATGCTTATGATCAATACTTATAGGTGAATCAATTTAGGTCAGAAACTTCAATGGTTATGTGAAAGATTTGATTTAAAAAGATTGAGAAAGATCATGCCATGAAAGTTCAATATTTTTGTACCAATGCTTTCTATTTCAAGCCACTCCATATAATTCTTGCATCAATTTGTTCCATATTGATTTTATGACTTTCTAGAATCAATAAATCAATTAAATCTTCACATTTAATATTTTATTTAAATTTAAAATGATTTTAAGAATAAAAAATCATAATAAATTAATTAAATAAAATAAAAATTATGAAAATATGATGGAAATTTCGTGCATGATGTTATTGTATGGGTTGGGTCATAATTTGACCAGCCCATTTGGAGAAAATTGCTTTTAGGCCCCCATTTTCAATATAAACCATCACAAAATTGCCCAACTTTGCAAGGGCACATCTCCCTCAATTTTAAAGGTATGAGGGTGTTCTTGGACTTTTTGGAAAGCTTGAAGAGTCCTCTAAACAACCCCATTGGTTTCAGGTCCATATCATTTACCAATCTCAAGTTATGCCCTTTTGAATGAAGCATTTTTGGGATTAACTTTCAACATCAAAGTTGTAGAGAATTCAATTTCCTTCAAAATTAGCTTTGGATGGAGACTTGGTGATGAAGTATGTGAAAGTTATGGCTGGTCAAAGTTCAGTTGACTTTTACTGAGGAAACCCTAATTTAGAAACTCCTGATTATTGATGATCTGGAATCTCCTTGATGAATCATGATCAACCCTTGATCAAATGATGAATTTTACTTCATATACTTGATGTTGGCAAAAAATCATGAAGTTTGACTTTGGTTTGACCACAGTTGACCTCAGTTTGACTTTTTAACTGCACTGACTGATTTTGACTTATCTGATCATCTGACTGAGCAAATTTTTGAGAAAAGTCTTGAAACTTGTCATGGGGGTTCTTATACACATATAAGATGTTATGAAGCTCACTTGAAGTCTTGGAAGTCTATTTAGCCTGATTAAAGTCAAAACCCTAGTTTTGGATGCACTGCTTAGGAGGTGCATTGTCTGAGGGAATTATCAACTTCTTTGACCAATTGTGAACTTTGTGAACCTTGTGAATCTTCTTAGATGTCTTGTGATACTCATGGGAGGTATTGTGAAGCTTGTGAACCTTGTGAACCTTCAAGAAGTAACTTGTAGATTTCATGAACCTCATGAAAGGTTATATAAGCATTGAGAAACTTGTGAACCTTGTGAACCTTCAAGAAGTAACTTATAGACTTCATGAACCTCATGAAAGGTTATGCAAGTGTTGGAGAACTTGTGAACCTTGTGAACCTTGTGAACCTTCAAGAAGTGACTTGTAGACTTCCTGAACCTCATGAAAGGTATTGAAAGCATTGTGGGACTTGTGAACCTTCAAGAAGTAACTTGTAGACTTCATGAACCTCATGAAAGGTCTTGTAATTGTTGAGAAGCTTGTGAACCTTGTGAACCTTCTTAGAACACAAAGTCTTGTATTGTGAGGGCAAATTTTGGGGTGCAACAGCTGCCCCTGTTCAATTTTCTGAAACCTGAGGGGTTAGATTGGTATATTTGCCAGTCGTGACCTGGAAGGTTGAAGGGGATTGAACACAAAAGCCCAAAAATTTGCACTCACCAGTGCATAGAGTGATATTGATGGTTGGTTGAATATGATTGAGTGGGCTTAAAGATGCCACTAGGGGAAAGCTCTTCAGCAGTATAATGAGAGCTGTCAGGAGTCTAGAGCAGTCCTGAGGTATTGATGATATGCTTTCAGGATACTGGAGTAATACTGATGTAACAACATGTCTTCATGAGGATAGAGCAATCAATAATGATAACCCTAAAGCAGTCTTGAAGTAATAATATGATTTCAGGAGGATAGAGCAATCAATAATGATAACTCTAAAGCAGTCTTGAAGTAGTAATATGATTTCAGGAGGATAGAGCAATCAATAGCTCTAAAGCAGTCTTGAAATAATAAGATGGCTTCAGGAGGATAGAGCAATCAATAGCTCTAAAGCAGTCTTGAAATAATAAGATGGCTTCAGGAGGATAGAGCAATCAATAGCTCTAAAGCAGTCTTGAAATAGTAATATGATTTCAGGAGGATAGAGCAATCAATAGCTCTAAAGCAGTCTTGAAATAATAAGATGGCTTCAGGAGGATAGAGCAATCAATAGCTCTAAAGCAGTCTTGAAATAGTAATATGATTTCAGGAGGATAGAGCAATCAATAGCTCTAAAGCAGTCTTGAAATAATAAGATGGCTTCAGGAGGATAGAGCAATCAATAGCTCTAAAGCAGTCTTGAAGTAATGATTTCAGGAGGATAGAGCCATCAATAATGATAACTCTAAAGAAGTCTTGAAGTAATATGATGATTTCAGGAGGATAAAGTAACCCTGAGGTTACGATAAAGCAGTCCCAAAGCAATAAGGAGCTTATCAGGAGGATAAAGTAACCCTGAGGTAACAATAAAGCAGTCCCAAAGCAATAAGGAGCTTATCAGGAGGATAAAGTAACCCTGAGGTTACGATAAAGCAGTCCTGAAGATCATAAGTTAACCTGAGACAAGGAAGCATTCTGTATAATAACATGTGTGCATGTATGATATGATGCACTTAGGTAATGTACTATATGTCTATGGATATGTATGTTATGGTATGATATATATGATGTATGTATGATATGATACTGCCGGGAGCGTCTGGATATCTTTGTATAACAGCTGCTGTCCAGGGAAAATAAATCCCGATTTATTGTTGAAGAATATATAACCCTATGTCTGCTGAGGATAACCGGGTATAGATAACCTCCCGTATGCTGGGGATAACAGGGTATAGATAACCTCCCGTATGCTGGGGTAGTAAGGTATATATAACCTTCGTCTTCGTTTGATAGTAGGATAAGTATAACATCCCGTCTTCGTTCGTCGTACCCTTATTGGAAAGTGATTTCCCGTACATCCGTATGAGGATAAAAGAGATGGATATAAATTCCAGGGGAGATGAGACTTTATGAAGATGGATTCGTCCTACTGAGGGTTTTGTAACTGTTTTGTTAGAGGTGAACCGGCGAAGCTTCGTTGAAATCCTTCCCTCGTTCGTCCTTAGTAAATACTATTACTGCATTTTCATGCATTTCTGGTAAACATCAATCATATTCAAAAGCATACATACATTCAAATACAACCAATGGACGTTTCGCTTATGTAAATAGGGTAAAAGTAAATCTGGATTCAAAAGATGGAATTTATTTATATCAAAAAGTGACCCATACACTGGTAAGTTTGTACAAGGAGACATAAACCCTAGTAAGAGGATTTTGCCATAAAGTTTTACAAAAAGAATCAGCTATGTAGGAAACAATCCTATTGAGTTTCAATTCTACTATTGCCCTTCAAGTATCTCATCTTCTTGCTGTTGAGACGGAAATGATTGGATTGAGCTTTATCTGTTCGAGCTTGAGTACGTAGTACAACTGGTTGCAGTTTCATGGGTGATCCAAACGAGACATAGTCATACGCTTTAATCCCTAATTTTTGCCTGGATTGCCCTTTCAGGTTTTCAATCCACCGGGATACCCTTTTTTGCCCAAGCCGCCTTTTCAGGTTTTCGACTTGCCGGGTGTACATCTTTTTATATATGTCCCTAATTTTTGCCCAAACCCTTTTGGTTTGCCGGGACGCCCTTTATTTTTGCCTAGGCCTGTCAACCTAGCGGGTCTCTTTTTATGCGTAGTATTTTTTAACTATGTCTGCGTTTACAGGCTGTGGGAAGTCCTCACCATCCATTGTAGTCAGTATCATGGCACCTCCTGAGAACACTGTCTTGACTACGAATGGTCCTTCATATGTTGGAGTCCATTTGCCCCTAGGATCACCCTGTGGTAATATGATACGCTTGATTACCAAGTCACCAGCCTGATATACCTTTGGCTTAACCTTCTTGTTAAAAGCTTTGATCATCCGTTTCTGGTACATCTGACCATGACAAACTGCTGCTAACCTCTTCTCATCAATCAAATTTATCTGGTCGAGTCGAGTCTGAATCCACTCATCTTCATCCAAGCCTGCATCCTTCATAATTCTTAAGGAGGGAATCTGAACTTCAATGGGCAGAACTGCTTCCATACCATAGACTAAGGAGAATGGGGTTGCCCCTGTTGAAGTACGTATTGTGGTACGATAACCATGAAGAGCAAATGGTAACATCTCATGCCAATCCTTGTAAGTAACAGTCATCTTCTGTACAATCTTCTTAATGTTCTTATTAGCAGCTTTAACTGCCCCATTCATCTTTGGACGATACGGAGAAGAGTTGTGATGCTTAATCTTGAACTGCGTGCAGAGATCCGTAATCATAGTGTTGTTCAGATTAGAGCCATTGTCAGTGATAATCCTTTCAGGGATGCCATACCTACATATGAGATTGTTCTTAATGAATCGAGCCACAACATTCTTGGTAACAAATGCAAATGAAGCTGCCTCTACCCACTTCGTAAAGTAATCAATAGCTACCAGGATGAAACGATGCCCATTAGAAGCAGTAGGCTTGATTTCACCAATCATATCAATGCCCCACATGGCAAAGGGCCAAGGAGCAGTCAACACATTCAATGGTGAGGGAGGTACATGAACTTTATCATCATAGATTTGACATTTGTGACACGTTCTGGAGTGTTGGTAGCAATCAGCTTCCATGGTAGACCAATAGTAACCTGCTCTCAATATCCTCTTTGCCATAGTATGACCACTAAAATGAGTGCCAAAGATCCCATCATGCATGTCTTCCATAATCTCAGTTGCTTCCTTCGTATCCACACAACGAAGCATAGTTGAATCATGATTACGCTTGTACAGAATCCCATTACTCAAAAAGAACTTAGCAGCAAACCTTCTCAAAAACTTCCTATCTTTGACAGATGCCCCTTCAGGGAACTCCTGAGCTTCAAGATATCTTTTCACTTCATAGAACCAAGGCTTCTCCTCTGCCCCTTCTGTATTAATCTCATTGCAGTATGCAGGCTTTTCAAATCTATCAATAGTAATCTTGGGAGCTTCATCATCCCAACTAATCTCAAACATAGATGCCATGGTGGCCAAAGCATCTGCCAATTGATTTTCTCTCTGTGGAATGTGCTCAAAGGTAATCTCTTTGAAATGTGGGATCAAAGACAACACATGCTCTCTGTAAGGAATGAGGTTGTCATGCTTGGTATCCCAGTCTCCTTTAATCTGACTTACTACCAGGGCTGAATCTCCATACACATCAAGGAACTGAATCTTCATATCAATAGCAGCTTTAATACCCAGGATACATGCCTCATATTCAGCCATGTTATTGGTACAATGGAAACAAAGCCTAGCAGTAATCGGGGTATGACAACCTTCAGGGGAACTAATCACAACACCAACACCATTACCAAGTGCATTAGAGGCACCATCAAAAACCATAGTCCATCGGGATCCTTGTTCAGGTCCGTCATATTGTCCAGGTTCTTTGGTAATAATCATAATATCTTCATCAGGGAACTCAAAATTCATTGACTGGTAATCATCCACTGCCTGATGAGCCAAATGATCAGCAACAACACTTCCTTTAATGGCCTTCTGAGTAGTATACTGTATGTCATATTCTGTCAAGATCATTTGCCATCTTGCAATTCTTCCGGAGAGAGCAGGTTTCTCAAATATATACTTGATTGGATCCATCTTAGAAATCAATAAGGTAGTATGGGTCAACATATACTGTCTTAGTCGGCGAGCAGCCCATGCCAAAACGCAGCAAGTTTTCTCGAGCAGTGAGTATCTTGTTTCACAGTCGGTAAACTTTTTGCTAAGGTAGTATATTGCCTGCTCTTTTCGACCAGACTCGTCATGTTGCCCCAATACACACCCCATTGAGTTGTCTAATACTGTTAAGTACATAATCAAGGGTCTTCCATCAACTGGTGGCATCAAAATTGGAGGTTCTAGCAGATATTTCTTGATTTCATCAAAGGCAATCTGGCACTCATCATTCCATTCCATCACCTGATCTTTCTTCAACAACTTGAAGATTGGCTCACAGATGGTGGTTAACTGGGAAATAAATCTTGCAATGTAGTTCAATCGTCCCAAGAAACCTCTAACCTCCTTCTCAGTACGGGGAGCTGGCATCTCTCGTATAGCTTTCACTTTTGCAGGATCCACTTCAATACCTTTTCCACTGACAATGAAACCCATGAGCTTTCCAGATCTAACTCCAAAAGTACACTTGTTTGGATTCAATCTCAACTTGTATTTCTTCAACCTCTCAAACAACTTGTGCAGATGATCAAGATGTTGCTCTTCATTTTGAGACCTGGCTATCATATCATCCACATATACTTCAATCTCATGATGAATCATATCATGAAATAAAGCCACCATAGCACGCTGATATGTTGCCCCTGCATTCTTCAAACCAAATGGCATTACCTTATAGCAAAAGGTGCCCCACTGTGTCACAAATGTTGTCTTCTCCATATCTTCAGGTGCCATCTTGATTTGATTGTAACCAGAGAAACCATCCATAAAAGAGAATACCTTATGCTGAGCAGTGTTGTCTACCAGAATATCAATATGAGGAAGTGGAAAGTCATCTTTGGGGCTAGCCTTGTTCAAATCTCTGTAGTCCACGCACATACGTACCTTACCATCTTTCTTAGGAACTGGTACCACGTTTGCAACCCACTGAGGATAAGAAGTCACTACTAAGAACCCTGCATTGAACTGTTTCATTACCTCTGCCTTGATCTTTTCTGACATTTCAGGACGCATACGACGAACCTTCTGCTTCTTTGGACGACAATCTTCTTTCACTGGCAAACGGTGAACCACAATGTCTGTATCCAACCCTGGCCTATCTTCATAAGACCAAGCAAAGATCTCCACATAATCACGTAACATCTGAATCAACCTGCTTTTGACACTGTCCTCTAAATCAGCCCCTATCTTGACCTCTTTTCTGTTTTCTTCAGTTCCCAAATTCACAACTTCGACTGGCTCTTCATGTGGCTGTATAACTTTCTCTTCTTGTTGTAACAACCTAGCAAGCTCTACAGGTATTTCACAATCGTCCTCATTTCCGTCTTCAGTTTGATAGATCGGATTCTCGAAATTATAATTGGCAATAGTAGAACTGTTATCAACAGGATCCAGAGTGGATGAGGATCTGCATTTTAGTGATGTGGGTGTGTGTAAGAACACATAGCTGATAAAACAAAAATAAAAGAAAGAAAGACAAGGAACACAATATTTACGAAAACGAAACGTCCACTGATTTTATTGAATGAAGTATGCAAATGAAATGACAGCCCGTAACAAGCACACCATTGTGCCCCGGGTAAGGCACATGGCTTGAAAGTTTTTATTGTTCAAGAAATTACAAATTTAAAACATAACACAGTAATAGTATTTACTCCTGACTAAAGGAGATAGGGATAACATCTTCAGCTTTCCAATTATTGAGTCCAGCACCCACAGTAGGAAAAATCCATGCATCCAAGTTGTAGTCTTCATCTTGATCTCCCACAGCATTAATCTGGTCCTTCACAACCCCTTGATTAGTGATACGGGCAGCACGAGCACGACGAACAGCCTTCTGGGACTCTGCAGTGAAACCCAAACCAAACTTGTCAGACTTGTATGGAATATCAGGAAGCTGACCCCAAATAGTACAACCACCTTCATCCACCACAGCTCTAGCATCGTTGAGGGAGGCCATTGCCATTGTTGAAGGTTTTCTGGTGACCACAGGAACTTTCTTCACAGCAGGAGGAGCTACATAATCATTAACAACCCAGGGAACCACTTCAAACGTCTGACACGGAGTCTCGATGTATTCACCTTCCATTTCCAGATACTTGAAAGTGTTTACATGGCTGACAAAGTATTCTTCTTCCCCATAGACAGTAACAACCTTTCCATTCACCGGATATCTCAACTTTTGATGCAATGTAGAGGTCACAGCACCTGCCCCATGGATCCAGGGACGACCAAGCAGACAAGAGTATGAAGGACGAATATCCATCACATAAAATGTAGCAGTAAACACCTGGGAACCCACTTGGATTGGAAGATCAATTTCCCCATGCACTACTCTTCTAGAACCATCAAAAGCCTTTACCACAATATTACTAGGCTTCAGCACAGCATCTTCAGGACTCAGCTTGTTCAGGACTTCCTTAGGCAACACATTCAAAGAGGAACCATTGTCTATCAGCACATGAGACAGGGTAGTGCCCTTGCATTCGATTGAAATATGCAAGGCCCTGTTATGATCCCTCTTGGCAGGGGTCAAGTCAGCATCAGAAAATCCTAACCCATTGTCATAGGTCAGGTGGGCGACACAGTTTTCAAATTGGTCCACAGAAATTGCGCTGGGTACATGAGCCATCTTCAGGAACTTGATCAATGACTTGGCATGAGCCTCAGAACATAATAATAGGGAGAGCATAGAAATCTTTGAGGGAGTATGCCCCAACTGATCAACAATGTCATAATCACTCTTACGAATGATTTTCAATACTTCTTCCATCTGCTTAGAGAGATCATCAGTAGCTGGCACATCAGTAGATACAGGCTCAATAACAGGACCTTTGCCCCGAGCATCAGTGGTGGAAGTAGCAGCAGGAGTAACTGCACTCTTAGAAGCAACTGGAGGAGAGAAGACTCTTCCACTACGAGTGATCTTGCTAGATCCAGCAATATTATCAATGTCAACAGGCATATCAGGTAAAGGCTCCTGCTTAACACCATGGATGTAAACGTCAGACCCATAGTGCCAAGGCACAGCCTTGTCAGATATATAAGGAATAGGACCAGGAGTGGTAATGATCAGAGGAGCCACTCTGGCTTCAGCAACAACTTTCACAGGACCTTCAGCAGTAATCTTGATTGGGCCCTGATGAGTGATTTTAATGGGACCCTTTGAAGTGATTCTCACCGGTACTTTGTCAACCATATCAACCTCTTCAATCTTCTTACCCTGAGTCAGATGATCCACCATACTTTCTACAGATGCTGGTCTTCTTTCAAACACTATGGTATACTTATCCATGAGACGTTGAATGCCATCTTTCAACCTGAAGCACTTCTCTGGATCATACTCACAGTAAACACAATCTTCACGACAACCCGGAAAGAACCCAGCTTGCACTAACTTCTTTCTGATGATGGCCAATGGTGTGGTCAATTCATCAACTGAACGGATATACAGATCTTCCTCAATGGCATTGACAGTCTTCTCGTGGTTTGGCATTGGAGCAGTAATCACATTGGGGGTACCCGGAGGATCAAATTCAATTTCTCCAGCGTCAATCATATCTTGAATTTTGTTCTTCAAGACCCAGCAGTTATTAGTATCATGTCCTGGACAGTTTGAATGATATGCACATCGTGCATTGGGATTGTACTTGGGAGAGGTAACATTGGGATTCTGAGGAGCCTCCCTCAGGGTAATAAGTTCAGCCTTCAACAAGTGTTGCAATGCCTGAGCCATTGACATGTTGATCTTCGTGAACTGTCTTCTAGCCCTCTGTTGGTTGCCCTGAGGCTGCTCTGTTGTTGCAGGAGTTGGATTTGAAATATGAACCGCACTAACAGACTGATGCCTTCTGTTACGATCAGGTTGACCATACACAGCATTGGATTCCTTCTTCCCAGTGGGAGGCTTCTTTGCAGCACCTGATGAAGAAGTGCCCACTTGGATCTTACCACTCTTGATACCACTCTCTACTCGCTCTCCTGTCATGATCAACTCAGTGAAGCCAGATGATGAGCTTCCAATGAGATGACTGTAGAACGGACCATTCAGCGTACACATGAACATATCAACCAATTCCCTGTCAGTCAAAGGGGGTTGAACTCTTCCAGCTAAATCTCTCCACTTCTGAGCATACTCTTTAAAACTTTCTTTGGCACCCATAGACATGCTCTGAAGCTGCATGCGAGTGGGGGCTAAGTCAGCATTGTATTGGTACTGCTTATAGAAAGCTTCAGCAAGATCATTCCAGTCTCTGATATTGACACTCTCCAACTGATAATACCACTCCAGCTGAGCTCCAGATAAACTCTCTTGAAAGAAATGAATCCACAACTTTTTATCAGCAGTGTGGGGTTGAATTCTTCTGACATAGGACCTCAGATGCAACTTGGGACAAGAGACCCCATCATAGACAACAAATGTAGGAACCTTGAAACCCACAGGTATGACCACCCCAGATATCAGACTCAAATCCTCAAAATCCACCCCAGATGATTTCTGCAACTCCATAGCATCCATCCTATCCACCAGCATCTTGAATTTGTCTTCATTAGACTCATGGTAGTAGTTAGCCTCAGAATCAGAGTCCCCCATTGTATGGTGGAGACTGCCTACCTCTTGCTCAGATTCCTCAGATTCATAGTCTTCAGCTGGTTCTTTGGTCTTGGCAAGACCTTTGAACCTTCTTCCCATGTTGATCAACCCAGCAGGCCTTCTAGTCTTCTTAGTCTTCTTGGCCAGCAGTGCCTTCAATTCATCCTGCCCCTTGGACAGGTTCAGGATCAGCTCTTGGAACTGTGCATTCTGTGCCTGAAGATCCTTAACTGATTGTTCAAGAGCCATTGCTGAAATAAACAGCGAGAAGATGAGAAACCTGTGCACAATTATAAACCTGTGATGCAATGAAATGATATGGTAATGCATATGCAATGTTTTCAAGGACCGCAGGATTTAAATTTGCTTAGACAAACACGAAAGTAAACTTTTATTAGTAATAACTTTGTTTTGCCTTTTAGGCGTACATCAATGAAATGAAATAAAATAAGTACAAAAGATGGGGTTTTAAGTCTCCCATGGACGTTTCCTCTTTATGTTGAGGTATGAATTGAGGTTTCGCTCCTCGTGAAGCTGCTTTGTTAGCTCTAGGATCCTTGCTTGGCTTGCTTTGTAATGAGCCTCGAAAGTATCCCTTTGCTCCTTCAGTTGGATCCATGATCTCTGCAAGTCTTCCATATCAGTAGGCATGTCTGGGTGAAGGATGGTATAAGTTGTGTCTCCTTCAGCAACAGGTTCCATGGTAACTGGTAGGACGGCAGGATATGGCATCATGAGAGTCTGAGCACGAGATCGTACCCATCTGAGATAAGCCTCCATAGGAATAGTGTACTTAGGCTCCAGTGTCTTGCTGTCAATCCTGTTTACCTTTCCCCAAGCTCGTATGAATCTCTGACGGTAACCCTGAAGATCGTTGTCGTAATCAAACACAATGCCCTGAATCAACATGTCATGTGGACCATCACTCCGTGCGTAACCAAATTGTCGTAAAGCTAGAGAGGGGTTGTAGGTGATGCCTCCTCTTATGCCTAGAAGTGGCACATTAGGAAACTCCCCACAACGGTCAATGATGGTGACATTCTCCATAGATCTGGAGCACCAATGGATGTCTGAGTGAGAAAGTGACATGATCCTCTTGGACCATCTGAACCCCTGCTCATTCTTCATTACTGAGCGAGGAAGGTGAGAAATAAACCACCTGGATAGTAAAGGTATGCAGCACATCAAAGTTCCTCTTGCCCTTGTAGTGCGGGTGTGAAGAGAATGCAGAATGTCTCCAAGCAATGTAGGCACTGGATTGTGACTCAGGAATATGTTGATGGCATGAACATCTATGAACTGATCTGGATTGGGGAACAACACTAAGCCATAAATCAGCAAGGCTAAGATCTCCTCAAAAGCATCATAGCTCATGGCCTTCAAGAACATTTGAGCTTTATCCATTAACACCTTGGTCAGAATACCCTTGACTCCACTTCTCGTTTCTAGAACAATGTCAGACTTCTTCAGATGTAGGGCTGCAGCAATAACCTTTGGTTTAAGCTCTTTCTCCAAGCCTGTGAAGGGTCTTTGATCCAGAACAGGTATACCCAGAAGTTTAGAGAACTCCTCCATGGTTGGAACCAGCTGATAATTAGGGAATGTAAAGCAATGGTGCTTAGGGTCAAAGAACTGAAACAACACACTCATCATGTCCTCATTGAACCCTGAAGTGACCAGATCCAGTAGGTGACCATGTCTCTTGATGAACTAGGAGTGATCAGACACTTGAGAAACCAACTCTTTAAGCTTGGGAGGTATCCCCACAAAGTTGATCCTGATGGTGTTTCTACGAACTGAAGCCATGACCTGCAACAAAGAACAAAGATAAATCCTTTGGTCCTTGAAATGGTTAGTGAAAATGCTATGCTCATGATGCATGATGATGTCATGATGTTATGCTCAATCACAAACATGTGGCACACACAAACAAGTCACACCATAGCCCTAGGTTTAAAGGTTTGCATGAGGTTTAAGGTAAGTACCCTCCCCTGAAGTTAGTTGGTTCATCCTGTCCTATGAAAGTAACCGGGTTCTAAGGGATCTCAATATCATTGATCCTTCACAAGGGTGGTTGTTCAGAAGGCAACTTACTTGCCAACCAAAACCCTCCAAGTTTAAGATCTCAATGAGCGTAGTATCGAGTGTCAACCAACTTCAGTCTGTACCAAAGCCGGTTACCTCACTACCTTCTAAAAGGCCAAGATGAGTTAATTAGGGTTCTAAAAGTTAGTTAGTGCATTGACAACATATGGCAGCCTCATATTATCCTCAACTTGACTTAAGGAACATAAGCACCAACCAAGAAGTCTCACTAACTATGGCCACCAGATCAACCGTATCGATATACGTCGTACAGTTTCCTGTCTATTGCCATTTACCTAAGGTACACTAGATCCGGGTTAGGATCTTTCACACATAAGAGCACCCTAACAAGATAATATAAAGCAAACAAGGTAAACAATTTTAAAGTGATCTAATTCCTAAGGGTACCCCTCTTTTATTAAATCCCCAGCAGAGTCGCCAGTTCTGTAACACGGTGGGAGAACTGACTTTAAGTAATGTTGCGGATAGCAAGAGTCGCCACCGACTTTTATTTTATCCATAAGGAAAGGGTATAAAAGAACAGGAAAGACCTTAGAGATATTTTTGGGTCCGGGGGGTAGGTTATGTAAAGGGAAGGTGTTAGCACCCTTTACATCCATGGTTATCCATGGACTCTTAGTTACTTAGCTCACTTTAAATTGTTTTTTGAAAGTGTAGTGTGTGAATAGAAAAATTTTTCAGAATAGTTAATAATAATCCATGTACGGATGTGTAAAAACTTGTTTGAAAATTTGTTTGAAATTGTGGAAAGTTTGAAGAGTTTTTGAAGTGAGCAAGTACATAAGAGGAACCTACCCTAAAGTTTAAAGTCTTTCTTGTTCTTTATCCTTTCATTGGTAAGACTATCCCTACTATTAAGGAGTAGGTAGCCATTACCTTGGATGTTAGGGATATTAGAGGGACATTCTGTTTTATGAAGGCAACTGTGGGGTGTAATAAGCATACTGAAGGGACTACCATCATTATTCGAAGGGACTCGATTCGTATAGGCAACCATGAGGGACTTGATGATTTTCTTTTTAAAGGGACTTGCTTTATACACCCCACTTGACCTTATTCGTAGGCAACTTGAGGGATAACCTTAGAAAGTGAGACGGCGATTAAAATCGACTTACGTGTGTGAGTGTTTAATTTAATTATCTTATATTTAAAAGTGATCTAGAATTAATTTTAAATAAAATACATATTTTTCACTCCCTAATTACTAACCATAGCAAAAATAAAAAAAAAATTAAATAATTAGAAAATTACATCCGGGAAGCAATTACAACATAATTATAATAAGCAAAATAAATAAATAGCAAATTAAATAATAAGCAAATTAAAAAATATATAAGCAAAATAAATAAATATTGGGTTAGTGGTAAATAATAATAATAATAATAATAATTAGAAATAACAAACAAGGTTAGAAACATAATAATATAATAATAAATAATAGTATGGTTAGTAAATAATAAAGATTAATGAAATATATAAAATTAATAAAGCAAAATAAATAATATGGTTAGTAATAACAATAATAAATAAAATTAACCAAAATTATAATAATAATAGATCAACAATTTTTAATATAAACAATTTTAGGAAAAAATATGAGCAAACAATTATTTTAATTTTATAAGTTATTAAGTTATTTTTAAATATATTATAACTACAAAACTTAATTATTATAAATTCAATTATTTCTAAATAAACAAAAATTATAAAAGTATTCACATATTAGATAAAGAGAAAAAGAAATTATAAGCATATTTACAAGATTTAATTTTTATTGATTAATGCCAAAAATTATATTAGAGACTATATTCAATTTATATTAAGAATTAGTAAATAAATGGCTAGGTTTTTTTTAAATTTAGAAGAAAAATAAATTAGGGTTGGTTTTTTTTAGAAAATATTTTAGGGTTTTGAAAAATTAGGGTTTTATTTATAATTAGGGTTTATGGAATTAATCTAAACCTAATTATCTAATTTATTTACAAGCATATATACATAATATGAATATATTTACAAAATAAAAAAACATTTTTATATTTGAGAAAAATAAATTATAACATTTTTTTTTTTAGAACACAAAGAAAATAGTATAAGGTTATTAAGTTTTTTATAATAAACAAAAATATAATTAATTAAGAAAATAGAAAAAAAATGACAAAAGATTGAGAACTTACCTTGGCTAGGATTTGATCCCATGTCCTCATGTTTACCAGCAACAACAATAACCACCAGGCTAGCCCACACGCAGGCAACAAGAAAGGGGCAAGAATTTGTTTTGTGTCTTGTTTGAGAATTCCAGAAAAATGAAGAAATAAAAAGGCCTGGGGTGAGATTTGATCCCAGGACCTTTACATTCACAAGCACACGCATCACCACCCGGCTGGAAGAGCCAATCTGAAAGTATAATGGCAAGAAGTAATAATATATTAAGTTCTCCTTTAACCTGAAAAAATAGACAAAATAATGCGTGAGACCAAGATTCGAACTCAGGTCTGGTAAGTCATACGCGCGTCACCTCCACCATTGGACCAAACACGTTTTGGTGAATAATATTAGAAACAATATAATAAAATATTATAACCAATTTTCAAATTTCTAGCTGCGCGCCATCAGCTTCTTCTTCAACCTTGTACCTGCGAATTTTTCTTCACTTTTACCTGCGAATTTTCTTACGTGTTCTTCATCCCTGCGAATCACAAACTCTCACGAAACAGCATCAATTCACAAAATTGGTTAGTGATTCATAATCCTTACAGTTCACACAACAATTCTACGTTTCCAGAATTTATTTATGTGCATTCAAACGTTAAACCCTAATTATGAGGTTATGAACCCTAACATGGCCGAATCTGTATAAGGTCACGAAAATCCAATTAATTTGTCCAGAATCGTTCCTTGGATCATCATAAACACAAAAGCACAAACAAAATTCATTAATAATGCACAAATAAGTGAAATCGAAAAATTGAAATTCAAGGTAAAACTTGATTCGGGTTCATCAATATGTGATGCTATGAGGCAATGTAATGATCAGTTTATGTTCCATGATGATCAAGGAGTCTAGCCATGTCCATAAAATACCTTGTAGTGCTCTGGATTTTAAAATCCGAATGTGACTTTTGGAAGAATTTTTGAACAATGAACTTACACTTTTGGCTGCTGGAATTCGTCCTTTAGGGTTATGCTTATGATCAATACTTATAGGTGAATCAATTTAGGTCAGAAACTTCAATGGTTATGTGAAAGATTTGATTTAAAAAGATTGAGAAAGATCATGCCATGAAAGTTCAATATTTTTGTACCAATGCTTTCTATTTCAAGCCACTCCATATAATTCTTGCATCAATTTGTTCCATATTGATTTTATGACTTTCTAGAATCAATAAATCAATTAAATCTTCACATTTAATATTTTATTTAAATTTAAAATGATTTTAAGAATAAAAAATCATAATAAATTAATTAAATAAAATAAAAAATTATGAAAATATGATGGAAATTTCGTGCATGATGTTATTGTATGGGTTGGGTCATAATTTGACCAGCCCATTTGGAGAAAATTGCTTTTAGGCCCCCATTTTCAATATAAACCATCACAAAATTGCCCAACTTTGCAAGGGCACATCTCCCTCAATTTTAAAGGTATGAGGGTGTTCTTGGACTTTTTGGAAAGCTTTAAGAGTCCTCTAAACAACCCCATTGGTTTCAGGTCCATATCATTTACCAATCTCAAGTTATGCCCTTTTGAAGTTGTTGACTTTTTGTTGACTTTTGAAATGACCTATAATGTCTTAGATCATATCTTTCAAATGAAGCATTTTGGGGCTTAACTTTCAACATCAAAGTTGTAGAGAATTCAATTTCCTTCAAAATGAGATTTGGATGGAGACTTGGTGATTAAGTATGTGAAAGTTATGGCTGGTCAAAGTTCAGTTGACTTTTACTGAGGAAACCCTAATTTAGAAACTCCTGATTATTGATGATCTGGAATCTCCTTGATGAATCATGATCAACCCTTGATCAAATGATGAATTTTACTTCATATACTTGATGTTGGCAAAAAATCATGAAGTTTGACTTTGGTTTGACCACAGTTGACCTCAGTTTGACTTTTTAACTGCACTGACTGATTTTGACTTATCTGATCATCTGACTGAGCAAATTTTTGAGAAAAGTCTTGAAACTTGTCATGGGGGTTCTTATACACATATAAGATGTTATGAAGCTCACTTGAAGTCTTGGAAGTCTATTTAGCCTGATTAAAGTCAAAACCCTAGTTTTGGATGCACTGCTTAGGAGGTGCATTGTCTGAGGGAATTATCAACTTCTTTGACCAATTGTGAACTTTGTGAACCTTGTGAATCTTCTTAGATGTCTTGTGATACTCATGGGAGGTATTGTGAAGCTTGTGAACCTTGTGAACCTTCAAGAAGTAACTTGTAGATTTCATGAACCTCATGAAAGGTTATATAAGCATTGAGAAACTTGTGAACCTTGTGAACCTTCAAGAAGTAACTTATAGACTTCATGAACCTCATGAAAGGTTATGCAAGTGTTGGAGAACTTGTGAACCTTGTGAACCTTGTGAACCTTCAAGAAGTGACTTGTAGACTTCCTGAACCTCATGAAAGGTATTGAAAGCATTGTGGGACTTGTGAACCTTCAAGAAGTAACTTGTAGACTTCATGAACCTCATGAAAGGTCTTGTAATTGTTGAGAAGCTTGTGAACCTTGTGAACCTTCTTAGAACACAAAGTCTTGTATTGTGAGGGCAAATTTTGGGGTGCAACAGGTGGGTGTTCTATTGAGAGTTGAGGTCCTATACCTGGGACCTGAGTGACACCTAGGCTAGAGTGGTTCATGTTCTTTCCCATTCCATTTCGGTCTGGTGCGGGAATATGAAACACGGTTCAGATATGGGTTTCTTCTTGAGAACTCTGTGCTGCAGATTTCCTGTAGTGCTAGGGCTATCTGGGAAGCCTGCTAAGTCTGGATGACCTTTAGTATTGACCTTCAGAAACTAAGGTGAATTAGAGGAGGATCTTTTATGGTTATTGTAAACACTGTACCTCCGGGTTAGAAGTGTTTACACTTCTCATAACTGATCCAAGTCTGAGGATCCTTGTTTTAGAACACCACCTGTGAGGGGGTTGGGCTGTTTACAGGTTTGCAGGTACCCTTGACCTCAGCATACCCTGTTACTTTGTTTCGATTAAGAGTACTCCATGTTGGAACAGTTCTTGTGATTTTTAACCCTGGACATGTGACTCTTTATTTGAGTCCCCCACCTTGGTTACTGGACTTATGGACCTCCATCTGGATTTCTTGAACACACCTGGACTTATATCAGAGCACTTGATCAGATCCAGCTCAGTCACAAACCCTTGCATATCATTTGCATACATCATCATTGCATCATTTTAACATTTGCTTATTTGTTTTTCAGGGTATCCATACTGTATTTTGGCTTGGTTTTGACCCCATTATCAGCATAGACCTATCTACTTCAGCTATCAGCTACCTGCTTCAGTCACCTGCACCACCAGCACCTTCCTGTCAGTGGCCCATCTTCAGTGTTATTCTCCATCATCAGCACCTGTCTCAACTCTTCTTCAACAATATGGCACCTAAGAAGAGTAACATCTCTTATCATTTCTTTCAGCCTGAGCTAGCTGACATCAGGAAGATTCAGAACCTGATCACTCCAGACCATATACCACTATTCAGGGAACACTATGGAGGCATACTTGATGTGGTTATGGATTTGGACCCTTCACAGAGGAGCCTGATTCATACTTGCCTGCAGTTCTATGATCCCCCTCTGAGGTGTTTCACTTTTCAGGATTTTCAGTTGGGACCTTTATTAGAGGAGTACTCATCATTGGTTGGTGTACCTATCAGGGGTGGAGTCCCCTTCAACCCTGAGATGGCTTTTCCAAGTAATGAAGAGATAGCAAAGGCATTACATCTGGAACCAGTTCTGATTGGGCAGAATATGACTACCAAGGCTGGAATCTCTGGTCTACATTTGGATTTCTTGACCTCTCAGGCTATTCTGAAGGCCTCCTTGGGGGAGTGGAAGGCAGTCTGTGCATTATTAGACCTTAGCATATATGGGGTTATTTTATTTGCAGATGAGCCTAAGTTTGTTAGCAAGAATGCAATCCATCTTTTCATCCTGAGGAACCCAGTGCCCACTTTACTGGGAGATTTCTACTACTCTGTTCACCAAAGGAATGAAAAGCAAAGAGGAAGATTGGTGAGGTGCTGTGCTCCCCTTTTCCATACCTGGTTGCTCAAGCACTTGCCCAAGACTGATGCATTTTTGAATCCTCATCAGCAGAGGAATTGGGCCAGAAGACTCACTACTTTAACTTCAGCTGATATCAGATGGTGCACTCAAAGCACAAAAGGCAGGGACATCATTACCAGTTGTGGGCAATTTCCCAATGTACCCCTGATAGGAGTAAAGGGCTGCATCAACTACAACCCTCTTCTATTCAAAAGACAATTGGGCTATGCATTGGTCCATCCCACTAGAGCACAAGACTTGGCTGAGACCCTTTACTGTGAGATTAAGCCTAATCTGGCTATTGTCAGGCAAGCATCTTGGGCTTGGGACAATGTCCAGACTAAAGGAGTAACCATTCTGGGAAGATGCAACAATGTAGCCTCAGCACAGTACTATGAGTGGTCCCATGCCAGGGCTCAATTTTCTGGGATGCCCTTCACCATGGAAGATATACCTGGACCATCTTCAGCACCATCTCCTGTCACTGTCAGCTTAGAGGAGTTTGAGAAATTGAAAGAGAGGAATGAGAAGCTGACTCAGGCTCTGCAGAAGACCCTCTGGGAGAGGAGTGATGGTCGGTTGGACATTGAAAGGTTAGAAAAGCTAAAGTTGGAGCATCTGGCCAGGATTGAAAAGTCAGAGGATTACATCAAGAAGTCTAGGGCTGGAGAGCAGATCTTGAAGAATGCCTGCAAGGAAGCTCAGTTCCAGAAAGCTAGGACTGATTTGTATCTGAAGGAGAGTCAAGCTAGGTGGGTCAGGATCACCGAAGCTCGCACGCTGGAAGATAAAAGGACTCAGGACAAGATTGAGCAGCTAGAGGCTAATGCAAAAGAGCAACAGGAAGCCCTGCTAGCAGCCCGGAGAGAGATCTCAGAGTTGAATATTAGAGCTGGAGTGAAGAGGTCAAAGGACCAGAGTCAACGCAAGAAGCTAGCTGCAGCTGTTACTACCAGGAATATCCTTATCAGGAACCTCACAGAGCGTCCAGCTAATCCTGTGACTGAAGCACTTCTCAAGGAAGTTCAGGAGGATGAGTTTGGTCTTGGTGTCTGACTTTTGCTTGTTGTTGCTTTCATTTCATGTACTTTTATTTTTTATGTTGTATTTTTGACCCCTCAGAGGGCTTGATTTGTAAGAAACAAACTATGTATCATTTACCATTTGTAATATATGAGTTCTTCAAGCAAAGTCACAAGCATCTTCCTCAGGGGTCTGGAAAGGTCAAAACCAAGTGCCAAGCCGGATACCTTGGAGACAAATAAGCATATTGCATTGCATGCTAACCTTTGTTTGTTTTGTAGGTTTGTTTTGTTTTTGTTACTAACTCTGTTGTGATATCAGGAACTATTGCTCAACGTCTGGTATTCCCACTCAACCGTCCACACAGATATCCAACCCGCAACAACCTTCCGGGTATACAGATGGACCAGGTACAACAGGACCTTACAAAGGTCAGGAACCAAATGGCCAATGAGAGGTTGGAAATAAGGAATCAGATGACACAATTCATGGAGGTGATGAATGGATTGGCACAGAGCCAAGAGAGATTAAGAGCCTTGGTAGAGAGGCAGACTCAGGAAGATCCCCATCTAGGGACTGGTGGGACAAGCAACAATGAGAGGGTGCAGCCTCATATCAACCCACCTGTATTTGGACCCCACCTTCATCCAGAGATCAATATCCCTACTAATGTACAAGGGAATGCTACTACAGGCAGAGCGCTGCAAGAAGACCCCCAGGAAGATCAGTTCACAGTGATGGGAGCTGGGGAAGAAGCCTATGACAGAAGGCTAGATGAAATTGCTGAAAAATTAAGGTCCTTGGAGTCTCAAAACTCCTTGGGTTTTGATGTTATGGACATGGGCTTAGTGGACGGGGTCAGGATTCCCCACAAATTTAAACCACCGTGCTTTGAGAAGTACAACGGGACTTCCTGCCCACGGACCCACTTACAATCCTTTCTGGGGAGGTTGAAGGCATACACCATGGACGAAAAGCTATGGATGTTTTATTTTGAGGATAGCTTAACAGGAGCTTCAAGGGAATGGTACTCTCATCTGACCAGAGCAACCATCAGATGCTGGAAAGACTTGGCGGAGGCCTTTATTAGACAATACCAGTATAATTTGGATATGGCACCCAACAGGACCCTCCTGATGGGAATGTCACAATCATCCAGAGAAAGCTTCCGGGAGTACGCCCAGAGGTGGAGACAGCTTGCTGCTGCTGTCCAGCCACCCATGACAGAGAGGGAGATGGCTGATATGTTTATGAACACCCTCCAAGGAACATACATTGATAGGCTAGCTGCCTTTTCTTCTACCAGCTTTGCAGATGTCGTTATAGCTGGAGAAAGAATTGAGAGCCTATTAAAGATGGGCAAAATTTCTGACAATGGTGCCAGCTCATCCAGCAACACAAGGAAGCCTTTTGTGGGCCCAAGAAGAACTGGTGAGACCAATGCTATCCATACTAGCAGGGGCAGACCCCAATATGTTCATAGGTCTGTGGCAGCAGTCACCATTCCCGCTCCAATTCATCCACAACCAGCTTATCAACCACAACAACAAAATTATCAGCAACAAACTCAGTATCCTCCTCAGAGAAACTACAACAACACCAGCAACAACAATCAGCAAAGACCGTTCCAACAGAGACCTTCTCAGGCCAATAGGGTGATTGATCTGATCCCTATGCCATATGCCACATTATTGCCACAACTCCTAAAACTCAACCTAGTTGAGCTAAGGACGTTGGCACCTCTAGATCCTGCCAGTCTGCCCAGAAATTATGACGCCAACGCCAGATGTGCTTTTCACTCAAATGCACCTGGCCATAGTACACAAAAGTGCAGAGCTTTGCACATGAAGGTACATGACTTGGTAGATTCTAAGGCTCTAAATTTTGCACCACCACCAAATGTTAACAAGAACCCTATGCCAAACCATGGTGGCCCCAGAATCAATGCTATTGAAGAAGACAAGCCGTATTACTTGATAACCAGTGTGGGTCAGACTCGGACACCCTTGGTAGAGATTAAAGCTCAACTCCTCGAATGTCAAATATTCCCGGGATGTGAGCTAGGGTGTGCTTATTGCAACATTTCAGTGAATGGTTGTGATAACTTGAGAGATGGCATAGATGGACTCATCCAGAGTGGCCTGCTTCAAATCACAACATCAGTACCCACCAATCCAGCAATCTCCTTAACAACAGTTCCCGAGTCTTCTACAACTGCAACAACCATTGTTCCAGACAACTCTTCAGTTTCATCAACAAATGCTTCATCTGTTACTTCAACGGACCAAATATCAGCAAACATCCCTTCTACAACTTCAGCACCCCTTCATTCAGAATCTCCTACAACAACAACACCCACCCATTCAACAGTGTCTCATACAACATCAACAGCAAACAATGAAAGCGTCTCAACAGTTACAATTTATTATGATCCTGAAAATGATTCTGCCTACAACTCACAAAATGCCACCCCTATCAGAGCACCAGTCACGATATACTATGATCCACATACTATCATGGTCCCTTCTGCAGCTGCCATCAGTCCAGTCACTATCACAGTGCCTGGGCCAGTACCTTATGAAAGTAGTAATGCCATCCCTTGGCATTACGGCTCCGATCTATACTGCAAAGGACAGAAAATCACTCTCGAATCATCAACTTCTTCACCACAAATAGACAATGTGGGGGGAGGCGGAGGTTTCACTCGAAGCGGACGTCTCTTTGCCCCACAAATTCAAAGACCCACTGCTGAAGCAGAAGCTGCTGCCAAGGCAAAAGGGAAAGCATGGTGCAAGAAGAACAAATTGTTAAAGAAGCTTTGAAAACACCTTTTGATCAAGAAGTTGATGAATTCATGAGAATCATCAAGAAAAGTGATTACATGATAGTGGACCAGCTTCACCAGACGCCTTCTAAGATCTCCATTCTATCATTGCTTATGTGCTCCGAGGCTCATCGGAACGCACTACTAAAAGTCTTGCACGCAGCTTATGTGCCAGAAGAGATCACAGTCAATCAGTTGGAATCCGTGGTTGGGAATGTTAATGCTAGTAATGGATTAGGATTTACCAACACTGATTTGACTACGGAAGGCCGCAATCATAACAAGGCTTTGCACATTACCATGGAGTGTAAGGGTGCAGTTCTTTCTCATGTGCTGGTAGACACGGGATCATCCCTCAATGTCTTACCTAAAAAAGCCCTTGTGAAGCTAGAGTATGAAGGATTGGCATTACGGCCCAGCAACTTGGTAGTAAGAGCCTTTGACGGTTCTAAGAGATCAGTTCTGGGGGAGATTGAGTTGCCTATAACGATTGGCCCACAAACTTTCAAAACGACCTTCTACGTGATGGACATTCAGCCTGCCTACAGCTGTTTGTTGGGTAGACCATGGATTCATGCCGCCGGCGCAGTTACGTCTACCCTTCACCAGAAGTTAAAATTCGAGTGGGAAGGCCAAGTTGTTACTATTTGTGGAGAGGAAGATATTTTTGTTAGCCATCTGGCTACATACAAATACATTGAGATGGATGGGGAGATCCACGAAACTATGAGTCAAGGGTTTGAGGCCTTGAACATAAATGAAACATCTGTTGTACCTGGAACCTCAATAACATCTTATCAACAAGCCCGGAAGGTTGTTGAAGAAGGGACTGCCCAAGGCTGGGGCAAGTTGCTGCCCGTAGAGAAGAAGGAGGATAGATTTGGGTTGGGTTACAAACCAACTCAACAAGATCAAGCAGAGGCTGCTGAGAAGCCCAACTTTGTTAGTGGGGGGATGCTCACCCCTGATGCTGTCAACAATTTGGAAGACGAGGATGGAAGCGACCGCAACCTGGAGAGTTGGATACGTCCAAAGATCTCGGGGAGCAGTATCTCAAACTGGTCTTCCCAGGAAATTATAAGAGTTACTCCTGCAGAGTAATTATTATTTCCTATATTTTAAGCATGCATCAAGTCTTGCATCTTGCCCAAGATGACAAGACTCATTTTGTAATCGGGCCATCTGTAATTTTTGTGCAACAAGATTAATCAATGAAATATCAGACATCTTTTGCAAATGAGTCTTTTTCTTTCCCGCTCACTATTTTTCCATTTTTCTTTTTGTACAAAAAATAAATGGCAGTGTTTTCAAAATGTTAATTTTATTTCACTTTTCTAAACAAGATTAAAATCAATCACTAAAATGAACAAACTGAACCCTTGCAGAGAGTGCCTTCCAGACAGCACCGACAACAGCACGGCTATGACTTCGTATGACTTTGACAATCCAATCAATCAAGCTGATGAAGGGGTTGAAGAAGATTACGAGCTTCCTGAAGAGCTAGCCAGGTTGTTGAAACAAGAGGAAAGGGTTATCACTCCTCATCAGGAGGAGGTAGAAACGATTAATCTTGGTACCGAAGAAGACGTGAAAGAGGTTAAAATCGGGGCCTGCCTATAAGACTCAGTGAAGAGACAACTGGTTGACCTGCTTCAAGAGTATGTGGACGTTTTTGCTTGGTCTTATCAAGATATGCCAGGATTGGACACCGACATTGTTGTGCACAAGCTGCCTTTAAGAGAAGAATGCCCACCGGTTAAACAGAAATTGCGCCGCACTCGCCCAGACATGGCAATGAAAATCAAAGAAGAGGTACAAAAGTAGTGGGACGCCGGGTTCCTTGATGTAACTAGCTATCCGCCGTGGGTGGCTAATATAGTGCCTGTGCCTAGGAAAGACGGCAAAGTAAGAATGTGTGTTGATTACCGGGATCTGAACAGAGCTAGCCCGAAAGATGACTTCCCTTTACCTCACATTGATGTATTGATGGATAACACGGCTCAGTTCTCGGTATTCTCCTTCATGGACGGGTTTTCGGGATACAATCAGATCAAAATGTCACCTGAAGACATGGAGAAGACAACCTTCATCACACCCTGGGGCACGTTCTGTTACAAGGTGATGCCATTCGGACTGAAGAATGCTGATGCAACATATCAACGGGCTATGGTAACATTATTCCACGATATGATCCATAGAGAAATTGAATGTTATGTGGATGACATGATTGCCAAGTCCCTTACTGAAGAAGACCACCTGGTAAATCTGCTGAAGCTGTTCAAGCGTCTGAGGAAGTACCAACTGAAGCTGAACCCCAACAAATGCACATTCGCGGTGCGATCCGGTAAGTTGCTGGGTTTTATTGTGAGCGATAAAGGGATTGAAGTTGACCCTGATAAAGTCAAAGCCATTCAAGAAATGCCTGCACCGAAGTCTGAAAAAGAAGTTCGAGGGTTCTTAGGACGATTGAACTACATTTCAAGGTTCATATCTCACCTTACAGCAACCTGCGAACCCTTGTTCAAATTGTTGAGAAAAGAACAGACGGTCAGGTGGAACGAAGATTGCCAGAGGGCCTTTGACAAAATCAAGGAGTACTTGCAAGAACCTCCAATCCTTATGCCTCCAGTTGAAGGAAGACCTCTAATAATGTACTTGACAGTATTAGAAGAGTCAATGGGGTGTGTGCTGGGCCAGCATGACGAGTCTGGTCGAAAAGAGTATGCAATATACTACCTAAGCAAAAAGTTTACCGACTGTGAACAACGTTATTCACTGCTCGAGAAAACTTGCTGTGCTTTAGCGTGGGCTGCTCGCCGACTGAGGCAGTATATGTTGACCCACACTACTTTATTGATCTCAAAAATGGACCCAGTTAAGTACATATTTGAGAAGCCAGCACTTACCGGACG
The DNA here is from genome assembly GCA_963966055.1 of Lathyrus aphaca. Classification (NCBI taxonomy): domain Eukaryota; kingdom Viridiplantae; phylum Streptophyta; class Magnoliopsida; order Fabales; family Fabaceae; genus Lathyrus; species Lathyrus aphaca. The sequence continues at coordinate 737,522,097 of OZ014519.1, read as the reverse complement.
GGTTGCAAGATGGCAAATGATCCTCACAGAATATGACATCCAGTACACTTCTCAAAAAGCCATCAAGGGCAGTGTATTGTCTGATTATCTTGCTGAGCAACCTATTGATGATTACCAGCCTATGAGATTTGACTTCCCTGATGAAGACATCATGTTCATAAAAGCAAAAGACCATGAAGAGCCTATTCACACTGAAGGGCCTGACCCGGAAAAAGAATGGACTATGATGTTTGATGGGGCTGTTAACATGAATGGTCGGGGTGTTGGTGCAGTACTCATTACGCCTAAGGGAGTTCACATGCCTTTATCGGCAAAACTCACTTTCAACTGCACTAACAACGAAGCTGAATACGAAGCTTGCATTATGGGTCTTGAGGAAGCCATTGACCTCAGGATCAAAACATTGACTGTATTCGGAGATTCAGCTCTGGTAATCAATCAAACCAACGGCAAATGGTACACCCACCAAGATCATCTGATACCTTACAGGGATTATACAAGGAGGTTATTGACTTTCTTTACAACAGTCAAGCTTGAGTATATCCCTCGGGATGAGAATCAGTTTGCAGATGCTTTGGCTACCATTTCATCCATGATCAAAGTTCAAGCTGCCAACTTTGTACCTCATATTTCAGTGTCCAGACTTGACAGACCAGCATATGTATTTGCCGCAGACATTGTCAAAGATGATAAGCCTTGGTTCCATGACATTAAGTGCTTCTTGGAGGATCAAACATACCCACCTGGGGCATCTTCCAATGATAAGAAGACTTTGTGAAGGCTTGCTGGAAGTTTCTTTCTGAACACTGATGGTTCCCTTTACAAGAGAAACTTTGATATGGTACTCCTCAGATGCGTTGATAAGATAGAAGCGGACTTGTTGATGCATGAAGTACATGAAGGATCCTTTGGTACCCATGCTAGAGGGCATGCCATGGCCAAGAAGTTGATAAGATCAGGCTATTATTGGATCACAATGGACGCCGACTGTTGTGCCTACGCCAGAAAATGTCATAAATGCCAGATTTATGCGGATAAGGTGCATGTGCCTCCCAATCCTTTGAATGTGATGTCTTCACCTTGGCCCTTTGCTATGTGGGGCATTGACATGATTGGCAAGATTGAGCCAACTGCTTCGAATGGCCACAGATTCATCTTGGTAGCCATTGACTATTTCACCAAGTGGGTCGAAGCAGCTTCCTATGCAAATGTTACAAGGCAAGTGGTAGCCAAATTTCTGAAGAGAGATATCATCTGTCGATACGGAGTTCCCGAGCGAATCATTACTGATAATGGTTCCAACTTGAACAACAAAATGATGGCAGAACTATGCCGGGACTTCAAGATCCAACACCACAATTCTTCTCCTTACAGGCCAAAGATGAATGGCGCTGTTGAGGCAGCTAATAAGAATATCAAGAAGATTGTGCAGAAGATGGTAGTTACTTACAAAGACTGGCATGAGATGCTACCATTTGCCTTGCATGGGTACCGCACGTCAATCAGAACATCCACTGGGGCAACACCGTATCAGCTTGTGTATGGTATGGAAGCAGTCCTACCTGTTGAAGTTGAATTACCCTCCCTACGGGTACTGATGGATGTTAAGCTGAACGAAGCAGAATGGGTCTGATCCCGATACGAACAACTGAGTCTGATTGAAGAGAAAAGATTGGCTGAAATCTGTCATGGGCAGCTGTATCAGAAAAGAATGAAGAGAGCCTTCGATCAGAAAGTCAGGCACCGAGAGTACCAAGTAGGAGATCTTGTGCTGAAGAGAATCCTCCCTCCTCATACAGACCACAAGGGAAAATGGACTCCAAACTATGAAGGACCATACGTAGTAAAGAAAGTTTTCTCTGGTGGAGCACTGATGCTTAGCACCATGGATGGTGAAGACTTCCCGTCCCCTGTGAATTCAGATGCAGTTAAAAAATACTTCGCATAAAAATGACCCGCTGGACATAAAAACAGAATGTAAGTCTAGGCAAAAATAGGGCATCCCGGCGAGTCAAAAACAGAATAAAAGACTCGGGCAAAAATAAGGGAAAATAAACAAAAAAAATGTGTACACCCGCTGAGTTGAAAAGCCGCACTGGACAACTCAGGCAAAAATGGGTATCCCGATGGATTGAAAACCCGAAAGGGCGATCCATGCAAAATAAGGGAATAGGCGAACAACTGCATTCTGAATTCGTCTGTATCGTTTACAACTCGGTAAGCTTCGAAGGGATCAAGCCTATTTCAGAATCAGCCTTCTTCAGAAAGTAAGACGAGAAGAACGTCAAAAGTCATACGAGGCATAGCAAAAGAGGAAGCTCTTAAAGCGTCGTCAACATTGCCAGCATTTTGTTTCTCAATTTGTAACAATCTCCTCATTTCAGGGGACATGTTTCTTTGATGTATCTTGCCAATTCAGGGCATTTGAATTAATAAAAACAGATTTTTCAGTCACACGATGTCTCGTACATTTTTATTTGCAAAGAATGTCTGGTGTCTTTAAAATATTGATTGCATAAATACAGATGTTTCTCTTCTAAAAAAAAAAACTACGTGCTTGCGGGAAGTATACTTACTCTCAGAAGTGTCTAAACTCCTATGACGGAATCCGGTAAGGGATACCTCGGGATTACTTGTGCGTTTCTCTATCTTTGCAGGATTGCAGGTATCCAAAGCGCAACTCGGGGCATGAAAGCTTCACTCCAGCAAGCTGACCAATCAACACTCAGTATTAGCACCCAAAGTGTTTTCTCCCCAGCTGAGTTGCCACTTGTTACTTCTCCCAGCCGAGATACCAATCATTCTCCTCAGCTAAGTACAAAAGTCAGGGAATCATCTCCCCACAGAGCTTCAGCCTCTATCCAGAAGAGCAGCGCATGAAGGGATCACAACAGAGTGACGAAAGCTTCTACAAACCCCAGCTGGGTCTCTCATTATCAGGATGGGTCTATCAGTGACCTATTCCCCCCAAGCAGATATCATCTCATCAGATCTACCAATGATCTCATCCCCCAGCTGGGATGTCCACTTCAAGCAGATCGGCCAGAGATCTTCGTAGCATTGGGACCCAAATCCTGGATCGGTATCTTTGCATAATCATGGCATCCGCATCATACTCACCCCACAAAGCGTAGCATTCCGTCTAATACGGAGCATTACGACAAAAATCCAACATATTGCATAATCATAAGCCATGTTTTGAATCAAACACTTGTGAATATTGATAATCCGTCAACAATATACAGAATACCCCCCAGATTCCCCAGCAAACACAGTTGCCTTACATGCACAAACACCAGTATATACTCCTTGTGGCACCCGTCCGTGTCATATCCCCAACAAAAAGCCAAAGACATCCTCTTTGCACTCACACATACTTATAATTTCCTTGACGTTCGTCCATGTCGTTCTCCCAGTGCAGTAACATAAACACTTTGTACATCAGATACTTGTTTATACTATACTCTTCTCCTTTTGACACTCGTCCGTGTCACCCTCACCAGCAAATTGAACACTCATCTATACATCACTCATACTTACTACTCATACAGATACTCGTCCGTATCTTGTATATACCACTTATATCCCCGCAGATTCAACACTAGTCCTTGTTCTTTGTTAACCAGTTGATACCCGTCCGTACCATCATCTCAGAACATGCGTCAAGCGTTTGTTTCTACCTGATACTCGTCCGTATCATAGTCTTAAAGATGCTCGTCCGCATCTTTAATCCATACACTGTGTCAAACACTCTTGTGTCTTCCTGAATATAGATACTCGTCTGTGTCTACTATTCCCCAGAAAAGTCCCTTCAGATTCAACACTCGTCCGTGTTCTCTGTTAACCAGTTGATACTCGTCCGTATCATCATCTCTGAACACGTGTCAGTATTTGTTTCTACCCGATACTCGTCCGTATCGTAGTCTTAAGGATGCTCGTCCGCATCTTTAATCTATACACAAACATCTAAACACTTATACCTTTTGTTTCTTGGATGTAAACACTCGTCCGTGTTTACTATTCCCCAGTAGATCGCCAACGAAGTAAAATTTTCTCTTCTGACACTCGTCCTGTGTCATGATAAACTTTGAGAGCAGTCGTACCCTGCTAGGTGGTCGTCCTCCACCTCTTGATGATCGTCCTTCATCATGCTCGTCCGATGGCCGTCCCCATCGTTGATCTTCTATCCGACATTCGTCCTATGTCGTGATATTTAGCAGCCGTCCCCTGCTAGGTGGTCGTCCTCCACCTTTTGATGATCTTCCTTCATCATTTTATCCAATGGCCGTCCCCATTGTTGATTTTGGTTATCTGACATTCGTCCTATGTCATGACAAACCTTGAGAGCAGCCGTCCCCTGCTAGGTGGTCGTCCTCCACCTCTTGATGATCGTCCTTCATCATGCTCGACCGATGGCCGTCCCCATCGTTGACCTTTTATCCGGCATTCGTCCTATGTCGCGATATTTTCGGCAGCCGTACCCTGCCAGGTGGTCGTCCTCCACCTTAGATGACCGTACCTCATCTTACCCCCAACAGAGCAGCCGTCCCCTGCTAGGTGATCGTCCTTCACCTTTGATGACCGTACCTCATCATCTGTTTATTTCATTTATTCTTTAACCCGATGGCCGTCCCCGTCGTGGTCCCTTTTTCTTTCCCTGATGATCGTCCTTCATCAGTTTAGCCCGATGGCCGTCCCCATCGTTGGTTACTTGCTTTATGAACTTGATGGCCGTCCCCATCATTTTTCATTAATCCCCAGAGAATATTACAGCTTTGCTTGATGGCCGTCCCCATCATAATCCCTTTTATCCCCAGCATGTCGGCCGTCCCCGTCATTGCTTTATTTCCCGCACTTTTCCCAGCATGTCGGCCGTCCCCGTCATTGCTCTTTACCCAGCAGTCGTCCTCTGCTCGACGGTCGTCCTCCGTCGCACCACACTTTACAATATACTCTATTTTCCTTTACAATCTATATCCCCTTTCTTCTTCATTCCGTGAGTGCAAATTTTGGACTGTCTTTGGTATTCAACCACAAGTTATCTTGTTGGCCTGTTAAGCCGTTACTTACATCCTACACAGCTAACTCATGTTTGAATAGGGGCAGCTGTAAACACCCCAAATTTGCCCTCACCCATTCACACCATGGCTTGTGATCATTTCATATGCATAAACACAATCATAGCATCTCATATCCCATTTTTGATTCATTGCATTGGTTCAAAGTCATCTGCATCTAGGGTTTGTGATCTCAGCAATCCAAGAACTCCTTGAGCAACTCCAAAGGCCATCAATCACTTCAAAGGGGTCCATGTGTGCTCAAGCATCATATTATATCCTCTCAAAGTCAAGAATGTCAAAGAATCACAAGAACTGAGAATGGTATGGAAGCAGAGCCAGGCTTGACTGCACAGATGACCTAGAATTAGGGTTTTGGTTTCAGAGGCCATAACTCCAAATTTTTTGGTCATTCTTGTTTCTATTGGTCTCTATATGGTATGGGGAGTATGCATATCAATTTTCATGAAGAAATTCCATGGGGAAGTCATCTGATCAAGGGTTGACTTTTCAAGCAAGTCAGTGTAAAATCAGGGCATCTGAGGCCCCCAATTACCCAACCAAGGGGTGTTCTTCATCATTTTGATTGTATATGATCTTTATTTGATCATGGAAGATGTTATAAGTTCACAAAATTGAAGAATTTCAAGTCTTTTGCAAAGTTGACTTTTTGGGCAAGTTTGACTTTTAATGAAATTGTCATTTTAGGCAACTTTTTCAACCTTTACTTTTTGATTCAAAAAAGCTTCAAATGGAAAAACTTTGGTCATGAAAGTTGTAGAATGGATCATTCCCTTTTCAAAAAGTACAAGAACATGACCTAATTCATTTTGGATCAAAAGTTATGACTTGTCAAAGTTGGCAAAAATCACTAAATTTCAAGTTATGCACCAAAGAGGCAAAGTTGCAAATTCATTTCTCAAGGCCAATTAAGTCATCAAATGGACTTCTAAACTTCACAACATGATCACACAACACTTAAAAATCAGAATGGGCCAAGAAGTTTCTCATTTTTGTGGCCTATGGATCAAGATATTTCATAAAGATCACAAGCAAGGCAAGTTGCAAAACTCATCATAGTTTATCATCCACTTGCTGGCTAGCCTGCTGAGCCACTCTAGGCATCTCCCCTCATCATGCTGCGCAGAACACACTTGTGTACTTGGCTAGAAAGTAGCCCATACTTCTCTTACACCAACTTTGACATTTTGGCAAAAGGACCCATACCTATCACAAAAGCACACATCACATCTTCTGATCAATGGCAATTGTTTATACAAATCAAATGCAAGCCAAACATAACAAGAAGCAAGCCTGAAACACTCCATAGGACAGCATTCTCATTTTCACCTTCATTTGCAAAAGCTTTCGAAACTGCTTGCACAAGTCACAAACACACAAACTAACTTCACAGATCAACTCAACACACCTTCCTGGTCACAAAGCACCCATCACCATTGCCTTAAACTCAAAGAATCAAAAACACGATCACCACCTGCCATTGAACAGAACTCCTGCCATCTCTCAAACCAGCCATTGCAAGCTTCAAACAAACATTGCAAGCTTCTTAGGGGGATCATTGGAGTGCATTTGGGCCAAAGAAACAGCCAGAAAGCTCCTGAATCGAAAGCTTCAGTTCAGGTAGTCAACTCAAATTTTTTTTCCAGAAACATGTTTTTAAGTTCTTAATAGCTTCTATGCACTCCCCTGATCATGAATATGTGCTCACTTTTGAAAATGGTTGAGAAACCAGGATGTATGCATTGTCTGAAACTTTTGCCCTAAAAAATGTTTGATTCGATTCTCTCTGTTTCTGAATGATAAATGTTGTTTGATTGAGGGGTTTGATTCGTTTTTGAGTAGGGATGAATTCTGGGTAGTTATATTTTGTTTTAGATGCGTGTAGAGAGTTTGGAAAATGAGATGTCCGGAGAAGACGACCGGAACAGTGTTCCGGTCGCCTGAAAGTCATTAGGGCATAATTAATTAGGGCTAATCATAATTAGCCAGGTTTGAATTTCCACCCTTGGATGTGGCGCCAAGTCTCTTCCCGTGCGTGTATGTTTGAATCTAGGCCTTTAGATGTGTTGACTTTTCTTTTTTCAGTTTTAATTCATTTTATTTTTCTTTTTAATTCATTTGTTTTCTACATTTTATAAAAAATAGCAAAACCTTTTCAAAAATTCTGAAAATTTTTATACACACTTTTATTAATTTTCAGAAACCAAAAACATTTTTATTTTTATTTTTTACATTAAAAAATATTTTTAAATCATTTAAAAGTTTATTTTTAATTAATTAATGAGAATTAATTAATTAAAAATACTTTTAGGTATTTAAAAATCACCAAAAAATTCATGAAACCTTCATAATCATTTAGAAACATTGTCCAACCCTCAAACCAAATTTCTTTTTTGATCTTGATGTCTTTTGAGAATTTTTCATGGAATTAAAATCATTTCAAGGCATTATTTTGATCCAAACTTCAAAAAATCATTTCTGCCTAACCATTGAGAGTTGGACTTTGATTATTTTTGCATTGCATTGTGTTTAGCATGTAGTTTGTGGGATTAAATTGACATGATTTGATCTTTCATTTTCAATTTGTTTGACATTTTTCTTGTTAAGGTACCCTAAAACCCTAGAAAACTTAGGAAATTCATAACTTACATTAGGTTAAGAGTTAGAACCCCTCCTTTGGGCAGTGAGTTTGTATAGGATTAAGGTTCCTTTGAATGCATTTTCAATTTTTTATCTTGATGTTTGCCTCTGATTTTGGTTTTTGTTTGATGCATTGATCATAAACCCTAATTTGGGCTTCCTTTTGCATTCATTTTGTATTTTCATTCATACCTTGACTTGCCATAGCATTTTATGCATCCATTTGATTCATTGGACATCTTAAGACATGTTAAAAGCATGTTTGATCATTGCATCATGTATTTGCCATGTTGTATGTCATTTGCATCTCATAACTTTTCATGTGTGTTCATGGTTCTAAACTTGCTCCATTTGCATCCATTTGTTCATGTGGTCATCCCCATGTCTTGATTCATGTTTGCATCATTGCTTAGAATCATTATCATCTCATATATGCTTCTGGTTTTGGTTTACATCATGCCATTCCATCTCATTTTGCATTGCATTGCATCTTTCTCACTAACTTTTCAGGTGGTAAGCAACTTTGAGAAGTGAATTTGCCTTCACTTCTCATATTTTCTTTTCATCTCTCTTATGCATCATTGCTGCATTTTACTTTGTGTTTGAGATTGAGCTTGCTCTTTCTTTTTCTTCTTAATTTCTTCATTCAAGTGACTTGACTTCTTCAATGAAGCAAGTCACTTTGCTTCTCCTGATCCTTTCATCTGCTTCCTGGTGGTTCCATTGAAGATTTCTCTTATTAACCTCACAAACCTTAGGAACAACCAAGCATGACAATGATTAGGGTTTTGTTTAGTCCCCCATTTAGATTTTACCTTGGTGTCTCTTTGAGTCTTCTCTTCTCACCTCATAATCAGGGACTAAACCCTAAAGGATTTAAGGCTTTGTGATTAAGCTTATGCCTGCATCCTTCTATTAGGATGGAATGTATAACTTTAATCCTAAGTGTTAAACCCTTAATGTGTTTAAATCCTTTAATCAATTCACCTAATAATCATCAAGACATCAAGCTTGTAACTTGGGCCTTGCATTAGGGTTCTAATTCTTCCTTAATTGGTTAAGAAGGACTAACTCTAGTGTTAATGGACAAGTCCCCCTCAAGTTGTCTTACAAATCATAAAGATCACTTCTTCATCATATCATTAAATAAAATCCACTTAATAAAGGTTTTGTTTTGTCATGAATTTAATCCCTAATCATGGATTAAGTTGAGGAGCTTTCCTCAGCTTAAACATTCTCATCTATTATCCTTCTATTAGGATGGTGTAATGAGTCTGTTTAATCCCTGATTATGGCTTAATCTCATTACTCAACACTAAACAAAAATCACAAAAAACATTTAAATAATCACAAGTAGGTTAATGATCTTAATCCTACATCAAAGGTGGTTAAGTGTGAGAAGCTGACTTCACACTTAAGGTATTCTCATTACCCCTAATCAGAGGGAAGATGTGATGAGTTTACTAAATCCATTGGTTTAGGCTTAAGCTCATTAACTTATGACAAACTTTCAAAAGCAATAAAAGACTGAAAATACAAAAACAAACAATAATCGTCTCCTTCGGGATTCTTTTCTCATCTCATTCACTCACAAACGAGAACTTGCTTCTTCCGTCTAATGCAAGACAGTTTGCACCTGAGCCAGACAGGTCATACACTTGAGCATAGACAAGTAAGCAGTTCACAAGTCAATTCATCTTTCAGTCTCTTAGGGTCGAACTACGGTGTTCTGACTTCCTCATTGCACGAGAGGATACGTAGGCATAACTTAACAGTTATCGAACAAAAGTCTCTGTATATTCCCCCTCCTTCTAGCTTTATCCTTATAGCCTCATGATCTTGAGCATTTCACTCTGTTCTTACACTGACACTGTATATATCACACTTTACACTTCCTTTACACTGACACCTGTACATCCTTTTGCAGCTCTTTTGCACACAAATTGCACTGACACTACCCCTTTAAAACACAAATCTTTTAAGCGTGGATCCCGTCGAGTACGACGGACAATCTGGGTGCTAATACCTTCCCAGGTTGTAACCAACCCCCTTTCTCAGTCTCTCTGGTTCGCGAACGTCTTATCCATATCTTTCTAGGTTTATGCAGCATTACCTTTCCTTCGGGATAAAAATGCCTAGCTGGCGACTCTTTTCATTCCCTGTGAGTTCACTCCTGTGTGTCCTCGCACATCCCTCCTTTCGCCGACCGTTCGCGTCTGTACCCCATTTGACCCGGTGTCATCTGGTGGGAGCGACACATACATATACATAGATACATAATACATTACTTAAGTGAACCATATTATACATGCATACATAATACATAAACTAATACTATTGTGCAGAATGTGATAATCTTGTTTTTCAGATTAATTCTCCTGCCGACAAACTTCATCAACAACTTGTGACCTTGGGCCGTTGTTTATCTTCCCAAAGGTTATCTTTTACCTCAGGACGTTGTTTATCCTCCTGAAAGCTATCATAACCTTGGGCCGTTGTTTATCTTCCCAAAGGTTGCCTCATTATCATGGGACGTCGTTTATCTTCCCGAAGGCTATCTTGAGACGTCGTTTATCTTCTCAAAAGCCATATCATGACTTTGGGCCGTTGTTTATCCTCCCAAAAGTTATACTTATACCTCAGGACGTTGTTTATCCTCCTGAAAGCTATCATTATACCTCAGGACGTTGTGTATCCTCCTGAAAGCTATCATTACTTTGGGCCATTGTTTATCTTCCCAAAAGTTATACTTATACATCAGGATGTTGTTTATCTTCCTGAAGGTTATACCCTTACCTTGGGCCGTTGTTTATCTTCCCAAAGGTTATCTCATTATCTTGGGACGTCGTTTATCTTCCCAAAAGATATATCTTCATACTTTGGACTAATTTATTCTCCAAGAGATATATTTGAAGAACTTTTATCCAAGTGGCATCTTTAAGCCCACTCAAGCATATACAACCAGTCATCAGTATCACTCTACGCACCGGTGAGTGCAAATTTTTGGGCTTTTGTGTTCAATCCCCTTCAACCTTCCAGGTCACGACTGGCACATATACCAATCTAACCCCTCAGGTTTCACAAAATTGAACAGGGGCAGCTGTTGCACCCCAAAATTTGCCCTCACAAAACAAGACTTTGTGTGCTAAGGAATTCACAAGGTTCACAAGACCTCTCATGAGGTTCACAAGACCTCTCATGAGGTTCACAAGGTTCACAAGACCTCTCATGAGGTTCACAAGGTTCACAAGACCTATCATGAGGTTCATAAGGTTCACAAGACCTCTCATGAGGTTCATAAGGTTCACAAGACCTCTTATGAGGATCACAAGGTTCACAAAGTTCACAATTAGTCAGAAAGTTTGGCAATTCTCTCAGACAATGCCTCCTCCTAAGCAGGGCATCCAAAACTAGGGTTTTGACTTTAATCAGGCTAAATGGACTTCCAAGACTTCAAGTTAGCTTCATGACATCTTATATGTGTTTAAGAATCCCCATGACAAGTTTCAAGACTTTTCTCAAAGATTTGCTCAGTCAGATGATCAGATAAGTCAAAATCAGTCAAAGCAGTTAAAAAGTCAAACTGAGGTCAACTGTGGTCAAACCAAAGTCAAACTTCATGATTTTTTGCCAACATCAAGTATATGAAGTAAAATTCTTCATTTGATCAAGGGTTGATCATGACTCATCAAGGACATTTCAGATCATCAAGAATCAGAGGTTTCTAAATTAGGGTTTTCTTAGGAAAAGTCAACTGAACTTTGACCAGCCATAACTTTCACATACTTCATCAAATTTTCCCCATCCAAAGCTCATTTTGAAGGAAATTGAATTATCTACAACTTTGTGTCTCACAATCCAAGCCCAAAAATGCTTCATTTGGAAGGTATGAGCTAAGACATTATAGGTCCTTTTGAAAGTCAACAAAAAGTCAACAACTTCAAAAGGGCATAACTTGATAATGGTAAAAGATATGTACATGAAACCAATGGTGTTGGTTAGAGGACTCTTTAATCTTTCCAAAATGTCTAAGAACACCCTCATAGCATTAAAATTGAAGGATTTGTGCCCTTGCAAAGTTGGGAAATTTTTGGGAGGTTTATGAAGCAAATAGGGCTTTAAAACCAATTTCTTCCAAATGAGCTTGCAAATTTGTGATCCAAACTTCAACATGACATCATGCACGACCCAATCCTCATTTATTCAGATTTTTATTATTTTTTATTTTATTTATTTTTATTTTATTCATTTAAAACCATTTTAAATTAAAATAAAATATATAAATCAAATATTTGAGTGAGATATTGTTTCTAGAAAGTCATAAACATGGATTGGATCAGATTGATATGCAATTTATGGTGATTGGCTTAAGATAGAAAGTTTATATCAAAGAATATATGAAGTTCAAGGCATGATCTTTTTCAATCTCTTGGATCCAAAAAGTCCAAAGAATAATCACATGTTTTGACCTAATTTCATCAAGTGATATATATACAACATGAACACAAGCATTGGACACGAATTGGCAGCCTCAAACCATAATTTCAAACTTCAAAAAATCCTTCCAAAATCAATTTTCGGGTTTCACATTGCAAGGAGTTAGAAGGTATTTTAAGAACACAAAGAGGTTCCCTGGACATCCCTGAATCGAAACCACTCATCACATGCCTTTGAATCACATTCATATGCCATAACCGAATCATCTTTCTCTTGATTTTTTAAATTTTCGATTCATTAAATTCATGCAATATTATTGTGTTTTGACTTGAATTTCTTGTTTGTGATAAGTTGTAGATTGATTCTGGACATGTTTCTTGAAGCTTCATGGACTAAATTGAATTTCACCATAGTTAGGGTTTGCGGCCTCATTTAGGGTTTCATGATTTAGCCAAGATAAATGAATTCTAAAGACATAGGATGATTGCAAATCTCATTAAGAATTCAATGGTATAATTAATTTTGTGAAATTTTGCTGTTTGGTTGGAGTTTGTTATTCGTAGGAACAAAAATCGCAGGTAAATTCAAAACAAAATTCGTATGTCCAGAGGTAGAAGACGAAGTCTGCGCGTGAATTTTAAATTTAAAATCTTATCTTATTTTATTATGTTTGGTTTCTATTAATATTACAAAGAAAGCAATTGGTTCAGTTGGTGAGGACGCGCGTGTGTGAAGCTAGCGTCCAGTGTTCGAATTCAGGCAGGGCCAATTTTTTTTGCTTCACCAACGCGCACGTTGGCCCAGTGGATGGAGTCTTCTTCAGGTATTGGGGAGATCCTGGGTTCAAATCCAGGCCTCCCCTCTTTTTTTGTTTTGTTTTCTTTATATTTTTCTTTTATCTATTTTATTAATTAAATAATTAGGTTAATTGATTCTTCTTAATTAAAATATTAATCTTGTTTTCTTACTAATCCTAAAATTAATTTATTTTTCTAAAAATCAATTTAATTAATGTAAACTTTATTTTTATTTATTAATATGTATATATTATGTTGAATTATTCTAATACATAAAACTTAATTATTTCTTATATAAATTCTAATTTTTTATAAACCCTAATTATATTTTAATTTTTAATTTATTTATTTGTAAAGGTTAATTATGTATATTTATTTTATAATTTGTATATAGTTTTAGGTAGACTATTTAATTAATTAATCAACCCTAATTCTATAAAACCTAATATTCTCATAAACCCTAATTTATTTTGATTAACCTTTATATTCTTATAAAACCCAATTATATTATAACTTTTAATTTATTTATTTGGTAAATTTTAATTATGTATATTATTTTATAATTTGTTTATAATCATTATTGAATATAGTTTTCACATGTAAATAATTTAATTAAATAGTAAACCCTAGATTATCTTTAAAACAATTAAAAAATCCTAATTTGATCTTATGAATAAAATTTATTTTTGTTGCATGTTTATTTAATTATAATTAGCAAATATTTTTATAATATGTATATAAAATTAAAATAATTAGACTATTAGTCATATTTTGTCAATATATAATATTTATCATTTATTGCTATTATTAATTAAAAAACCTTAAAAATAATTATTCATTTAAAAATTGAACTTTTAATTATCATTATTCTTACTCTTGTTTATTTTATTACTACTAACCCCTTTTATTTATTTACTTCTTATGTGATTATTTATTTTATTATTATTATCACTAACCCAATTATTTATTTATTTATTTATTTACTTATTTATTTTAATTATTATAATGTAATTGTATCCCTTGTGTAATAGTTGTAGTAATTTGTATTATTTATTTTTAAATGCTATGGTTAGTAAAATAGGGAGTGTAAAACATGTTTGTATGTAAAATTGAATTTAAATCACTAACTTAAAGATAAATATCTGAATTGGTACACTCACACACGTAAGTCGATCCTGGATCGCCATCTCACTTCTTAAGGGTTACCTCTCAAGTTGCCTAAACAAAAGGTCAAGTAGGGTGTATAAAGCAAAGTCCCTCATCTCATATCATCTAGTTGCAGGAAAATTGCGATCTAAACGCAGCGGAAAACAAAAAATTTTCCTTTAGTGATCCTTACGAATGAGCATGGTCAGTGATAGAATCGTTACCTCTTTGTGGCGATTCAGATCTTTGATGCAGCGATCACAAGCGTTGATGAAGTGCAACGCCTCTACTCAGTCCACACGAACAGTTTTCGGTCACAGTGCTAGCTGCTTACGAACGGAATTATTTGAGTGAGAATCAAAAACGAAATTGCATCAAGTAAAAGCTTCATCACAAGGGTTCCTTTTATAGACTCTCTTGTGGGCTGCGGGCTAAAAGCCCAATTCACATGATCCATAATAATATTATATATTATTATAATAACTATTATTATAATAAATATATTTATTTTATTATTATTTTATAACCATTATAAAATAACAATAATTATTATTATATTATCCGAATTTCTATTTTTCACTTAAGTGCACCGTACCTTACGGTGTTCCTTTGATTTCTCTATCTCTCATCAAACTGTCCTTATGTGTGTGACCCTGTAGGATTTCGTAACGTTGGTAATTATATTAAATTATATATTTAACATAATAAACAGTGAGCGGTATCTAGCAACACATCACTGCTACCCAAGTCACGAAAATGTCATGTGATCTGACAAAACCTTTTTCGTGATAATATATGTTTGTACAATTACCCTTTTGCCCCTATGTCTATATTGAACACAAGGCATACACTGTGTCATCCTTGTCCAGTTCAATATTGGGCCCTTAGACATTTCTCCTGTTATGCAGGATTGGCAAATTCCATCTAGGACACTCATGTCCCTCAGCATGCTTCGTGGAGTGCCCATCAACTGTCTTTATGATCATCCAGTTACGGATAATGTTTGATCAGCAATAAAGCACCCGACTCTACATCTAGGGTCCATAGTGGTTTCAGGTCGAAGGGTGGTAATACACCATTATCACCATGAGAATAACTTATGAAACTTTGCATAACATACTATGTAGTATTCTCATAGCGGGTCAATCTGGTATAAATATTACTCCTAATATTTATACCTATGTCAAGACTTGATAACTCTTTATCCATGATCCATGAGATGTGATCATCAGTCTATCTTCATAATAGTCTCAATGCTTTAATGTTATCCCACTTTGCAATAAAGCTTGACTACGGATATTTTAAGAATAATGTCTTTATGTTTAATGGGATCTCATGATTAAGTCACACTTAACATTTCATTAAACAGACTAACTATTCTAGGGACTTTATTATTCTGAAAGACAAACATAATAAAGAAATGCCTTTTATTATTAAACGAATAATCCGATACAAGTACCAAAAAGTATTGGCCTCTAGGGCTTACACCAACAATCTCCCACTAGCACTAGAGCCAATTAGGCATACCCTTAATACCCATAGATCTAGTATGACCATCATGCTTCTGTTGCGCAAGAGGCTTTGTTAATGGGTCAGCGATATTGTCAAGTGTAGGTACTCTGCATATCTTCACATCTCCCCGATCGATTATCTCTCGAATGAGGTGATAACGCCTAAGTATGTGTTTGGATCGTTGGTGAGATCTAGGCTCCTTAGCTTGTGCGATAGCACCATTGTTATCACAATATAAACCAATGGGATCCACAATGCTATGGACTATGCCAAGTTCACTAATGAACTTCTTGATCCAAACAGCTTCCTTTGCTGCATTTGAGGCAGCAATATACTCGGCCTCAGTTGTAGAATCAGCAACTGTTTCCTGCTTTGAACTTTTCCAGCTCACAGCGCCACCATTGAGACAGAACACATAACCAGATTGTGATCTAAAATCATCCTTATCTGTCTGGAAGCTAGCATCAGTGTAACCAATTACATCAAGCTCTTCCTGACCTCCATATATCAAGAATGAATCCTTAGTCCTTCTCAAGTACTTAAGGATATTCTTGACAGCTACCCAGTGAGCATCACCGGGATCAGATTGGTACCTACTCGTTGCACTTAATGCATACGAGACATCTGGTCGAGTACATAACATGGCATACATGATAGATCCTATTGCAGATGCATATGGAATCTTATTCATGCGATCCCTTTCTTCCTTAGTTGAAGGGGATTGTGTTTTTGATAAACACAGACCATGTTGCATAGGTATGAATCCTTTCTTGGAATCATGCATATTAAAGCGTCTCAACACTTTATCTATGTATGTACTCTGACTTAGGCCAAGCAGTTTTTGTGATCTATCTCTATAGATCCTAATTCCTAATATATAGGCTGCTTCACCTAGGTCTTTCATAGAAAAACAATTCCCTAACCAAGTATTCACTTGTTGCAAGGTAGGGACATCGTTTCCAATGAGTAATATGTCATCTACATATAATACCAGAAACACGATCATGCTCCCACTAACCTTCTTGTAGACACAAGGTTCATCTTCATTTTTGATGAATCCATATTGTTTTACGGTTTCATCAAAACGAAGATTCCAGCTTCTGGAAGCTTGCTTCAATCCATAGATTGATCGCTGTAACTTGCATATCTTTTGGGCATCTTGTGGTATGTCAAATCCTTCAGGTTGTGTCATGTACACATCCTCAAGAAGATTCCCATTAAGGAAAGCAGTTTTGACATCCATCTGCCATATTTCATAATCATGATATGCAGCGATGGCAAGTAAAATCCAAACAGATTTAAGCATTGCAATTGGTGAAAAGGTTTCATCATAGTCAACCCCATGAATTTGTTTATAGCCTTTTGCAACCAGTCTTGCTTTATAGGTATGTACCTTACCATCCATGTCAGTCTTCTTCTTGAAGACCCACTTGCATCCTATAGGGTTAACTCCTATAGGAGGTTCTACCAAGGTCCAAACCTGGTTTGTGTACATGGAATCCATTTCAGATTTCATGGCTTCTAGCCACTTCTCAGACTCAGGACCAGTTATGGCCTCTTTGTAGGTCACAGGCTCATCTTGATCCATGAGTAATACATCACCCTGATCACTTATGAGATATCCATATCTCTCAGGTTGGTGACGTGTCCTGCTTGACCTACGCTGGTCTTATTCTACTTGAGCAGGTTGCTCTTCCACAACTACTTGTGTTTCCTGCTCTAGTTCCTCCATAGGTGTTTCAATGTTTTGTGATTCTTGAATTTCTTCAAGCTCTATTTTCCTCCCACTGTTTCCTTTGGAAATAAAATCCCTTTCCAGAAAGACTCCAGTTCGAGCGACAAACACTTTGCCCTCAGAAGGATTGTAGAAGTAATATCCTCTTGTTTCTTTAGGATATCCCACAAATAAGCATTTGTCAGATTTGGGCTCAAGCTTGGTTGAAATTTGTCGTTTGACGTAAACTTCGCAACCCCAAATCTTCATGTAAGACATATGTGGTTTCTTACCACTCCATATCTCATATGGTGTCTTATCAACCTTTTTGGATGGAACACGGTTAAGTGTGTAAGCTGCTGTTAATAATGCATGTCCCCAAAAGGAGTTTGGAAGATCGGCGTGACTCATCATGGATCGGACCATGTCTAACAAGGTTCGATTTCTTCTCTCAGATACACCATTCCATTGTGGTGTTCCAGGAGGAGTAAGTTGGGATAGAATCCCATACTCTTTTAGATGGTCATCAAATTCTAGGCTTAAATATTCACCGCCTCGATCTGATCGAAGAACTTTAATATTCTTCCCTAGTTGGTTTTGTACTTCATTCTTGAATTCCTTGAACTTTTCAAAGGACTCAGATTTGTGTTTCATTAAATACACATATCCGTATCTACTGAAGTCATCAGTGAAAGTGATGAAGTACTGAAAACCTCCTCTGGCTGGTATGTTCAGTGGTCCACATACATCAGTATGTATGAGTGCCAAAAGATCATTAGCCCTTTCACCTTTTCCTGTGAATGGGGACTTTGTCATCTTTCCAATTAAACAAGATCTGCATGTCTCATATGATTCATAATCAAAAGAGTCCAAGAGTCCATCTTTATAGAGTTTGGAAATGCGTTTCTCATTTATGTGGCCTAATCGACAGTGCCAAAGGTAAGTTGGATTCAACTCATTAGGTTTCAACCTTTTAGTATTAATGTTATAAATTGGCATTTCAAGATCAAGGACATATAGTCCATTATTCATTTTTGCAGTAGCATAGAATATATCATTCAAATAAATGGAGCAACAATTGTTCTTTATTATGAATGAAAAACCAAACTTGTCCAAACAAGAAACGGAAATAATATTCCTGCTAATTGCAGGTACATAATAACAGTTCTCTAACTGAATTATTAAACCACTAGGTAAAGTTAAAACATAAGTTCCTACAGCTAAAGCAGCAACCTTTGCTCCATTGCCAACTCGTAGGTCAACTTCACCTTTTGCCAAATCTCTACTCCTTTTTAGCCCCTGCACATTAGTACAAATGTGAGAACCGCATCCAGTATATAATACCCATGATGCAGAAGTAGATAAATTAATTTCAATAACAAAAATACCTGAATTTGAAGTCTCTACTCCATTTTTCTTATCTTCCAGGTACTTTGGGCAATTTCTCTTCCAATGTCCGGTCTTACCGCAATGGAAGCAAGTGCCCTCCTTTGCTATTCCTCCACTAGGCTTCAAAACAGGAGGAGTGGGTTTGGGTTTGGCAACTTCCTTGCCTTTCCCTCTACCACCCTGTTTGATGGGCCTCTTGTTCTGTTTCTTTCCATTACTGACCATCAGAATGGATTTCCCTTTTGTCTTCATATTCTGCTCAGCAGTTCTCAACATGCCTAGCAGTTCTGGAAGACTTTTGTCCAAGTCATTCATATTGAAATTCAGGACAAACTGACTGAAGCTCTCTGGCAACGATTGCAAGATCAGATCAATCGCAAGTTCTTTTCCAAGGGGAAACCCTAATCTGTCAAGGTTCTCCACATACCCAATCATCTTGAGTACATGGGGACTTACAGGGGCTCCCTCAGCTAACTTGCTGTTAAAAAGGGACTTTGAAACCTGAAACCTCTCATTTCTTGCTTGCTCTTGATAAAGCATTTTCAGATGTCCGATCATATCGAACGCAGACATGTTCTCGTGTTGCTTTTGCAACTCAGAGTTCATGGTAGCAAGCATGAGGCAAGCGGTTTCATTGGCATCATCGAAATGCTTCTTATAAGCATCTCTTTCTGCCTTTGGTGCAGAACTAGGAGGTTCCTCCTCAGGAACTGGTGTCTCCAAGACATACAGCTTCTTATCGTGCTTGAGGACAATCCTCATATTACGGTGCCAATCCAGGAAATTTGTCCCAGACAATTTTTCCTTATCTAGGATGGATCGCAAAATATTGTTCGATGTGTTTGTTGTCATGGTAATCTACAAGAGAAATATGAAAATATAAGTATCATTAAAACAACATATTTAATTAGGCCTTTAATCAAATATGCTCCCACTATTTTATTCAAAACAAATGACCCTCATCATTTGATTCGGAAAATCCCGTTGGAAGACTTTCTAGTGGGTCGAGATCCATGTTTCACTTTGTTTTAAGTCAGCGTTAGGCTGATTACTCAAAACTAAGTTATTTAGGTAGGAACTCCTTCCAATTGTATCTCATACAACTCTCGAATATTTTCAATTGGGTGAATAACTCCTTATTCTGATCCATCACATGAATCATTCCCAATTCTTGCTTCTAAACATGTATAATCTTATTATAATTTGTTTAGTTAAGTTTGACCCATTGTTTTAGCAATTGGATATTACAATTATCCCATCACACCTTACTAATATAGAACATGCACCTCGCGTAGGCGAAACCTACAATGCTCGATACTAGTCTTGATGAGTGCTAAAAATTGGAAAGCATAAACTTAATATTTAATTTTGAGGGAATTTGTTATTAGTTTGATCTCACCGGCTTAACATGCAAAACGTCTCTCACATGCATCAACATACAATTACATGCATCAACATACATATAAAAAGATACAATTATGGCCCCTAACGCAACTGTTCTCTCAAGCCAATGAGAGAACCTAAGCTAACCTAATAACGATCTAAGCTTCTCCAAGCATGATCTCCAAGGTTATCCTCCTTTAATATTGAATACTTCCTTTTTCTTCATAACATAATATTACATTTCATATAAGAAAACTCGTTTTACATACGAGGGAGTGAGATGAGAAAAGAAGTTACATAAAGAGATTGAGAGAGAGGCACGACTCGCAGGCCGTATTTAAAAATCCCAAAACAATAATAAAGGATAAACTAAGGCCATAACTGATCACCACAAATAAATAATAATAAACACACTTTTATTATTAGTTTAAAATTCCGATAATTAAATAAACTAAATTAAATTTCGGCTGATTGATCACACTTTGCAGACTTAGCCGGGGGTTCCGCTGCCCGGTCAGCGGACGGTGGCAGCGCCCCGGCGGGGTTGTCAGGGGCAGCGCCCCGGCGAAAAATTTTATGAACACTTCATTGTATTTCACGTCGTTTCCTGCACAACTTTTGTGCATTTACAACCCCAACCGGAAAAGTCTGCGGCAATACAACACTTGTACTGCCATTAATCCTAATGCAACAATTTCATGCCGTCAAACACAACTCGATTGATAACTCAATATGATAGATCAACATGTCATTGCTTCACCATACTAACGTCGGATTCCGAAGCGAATGAAAATGATGATCTTTCAAAAGAATTACAATCCTTATGTGATTGAATGGATGAAATCAAAACAGTATATCCCATATACCATCTTTGCATCAGAATTTCTTATATCTTATATAAAAGTGATCGATCTAATTGTGTAACCTATGGATGATCAATGTATCGCACAACTTCACCATACTAATGTCGGTTTCTGAAGCATAATCAACATCAATCATCCAAATCGTACACAACAGATGCCAAATTTAATTAATCATTTATTGTTAAATTCGTTCTGTGTTTTAATCGAATCAAATACAGAAAAAAAAACGGAAATTTAACAGCTATCAGATCCATGGTTTCGTAAGTGGCTCTGATACCACTGCAGGAAAATTGCGATCTAAACGCAGCGGAAAACAAAAAATTTTCCTTTAGTGATCCTTACGAATGAGCATGGTCAGTGATAGAATCGTTACCTCTTTGTGGCGATTCAGATCTTTGATGCAGCGATCACAAGCGTTTATTATTATTATCACTAACCCAATTATTTATTTATTTATTTATTTACTTATTTATTTTAATTATTATAATGTAATTGTATCCCTTGTGTAATAGTTGTAGTAATTTGTATTATTTATTTTTAAATGCTATGGTTAGTAAAATAGGGAGTGTAAAACATGTTTGTATGTAAAATTGAATTTAAATCACTAACTTAAAGATAAATATCTGAATTGGTACACTCACACACGTAAGTCGATCCTGGATCGCCATCTCACTTCTTAAGGGTTACCTCTCAAGTTGCCTAAACAAAAGGTCAAGTAGGGTGTATAAAGCAAAGTCCCTCATCTCATATCATCTAGTCCCTTAAACAGATAAAAAGATCAAGTCCCTTTGAATGTTGCCTTCGTAATGATCTTGTCCCTTTCGAATAAAGATGATAAGTCCCTTCGAATTGCTTATACACCCCACAGTTGCCTGAATAATAGATGTCCCTTCATTTGTCCCACACATCCCAGGTAATGACTACCTATTCCTTAATAATAGGGATAGTCTTACCACTTAAAGGATATTCAAGAACAGAAAAGACTTAATTCAGGGTAGGTTTCTCTTATATACTTGCTCACTTTTCAAAAACATTTCAAACACTTTACATTTTCAAACAAATTTTCAAGACAAAGGCTTTATATATATCCGTACATGGATCATTATAAAGTACTTAATGAAATTTCTATTCACACACTTCACATTTCAAAAACAGTTTAAAGTGAGCTAAGTAACTAAGAGCCCATGGATAACCATGGATGTAAAGGGTGCTAATACCTTCCCTTTACATAACCTACCCCCCGAACCCAAAAATCTTTTAAGGTCTTTCTTGTTCTTTTATACCCTTTCCTTTTGGATAAAATAAAAGTCGGTGGCGACTCTTGCTATCCGCAACATAACTAAAGTCAGTTCTCCCACCGTGTTACAGGTATGACACAAGTATTAGATCTTTGTTATTCAATCTCCATGATGAGTCAATAAGGCTATTGACTGAAGTTAGGTATGTACTTGACTTGAAGAGAAATTTTATTTCTCTTGGTAAAATCGACAAGAATGGATATGTTTTTCAAGGAGAGAAAAATATCCTAAGAGTCATGAAGGGGTCGAAGGTAGTCTTGAGAGGCGTGAAGAAACAAGGCTTGTATACCATTGAGGCTGAAGTTTTAAGTGGTTCGACAAATGTTGCATTCATGAGAGTATTTGGCTGCGTAACCTATGCTCACATTAGGAAATACAAGGTCAAACCTAGAGCTCTAAAATGCATGTTCAAGGGATACCCTGAAGGAGTCAAAGCTTATAGGCTATGTTGCCTAGATCCAGGTCACAGGAGGTGTATCACCAGTCAAGATGTAATTTTCAATGAAGTTGAGATGACTTTCAAGAAAAATCATGATGTTGCCGAAGATCTGGAACAAGGAGAAATTCCTGTTGAGGTGGAGCATAGTGATACTAAATTGCATGACCCATATGAAGACGAAGAAGAAGCAAAAATTGTAGTCGAAGATGAGGAGACTGATAATGACCACCTGCTGGCAAAAGACATGTCTAGAAGAGTCATCAAACCACCTGAAAGACTTGGTTATGAAGATTTTATAGCTTATGCCTTAATCTCTGCAAGTGAGGTTCTAGACGAAGAACATAGATACTATAAGGAAGTTTTGAGGAGTAGAAATAATACTGAATGGTTGAAGGCCATGGATGATGAAATGAAATATCTTCATGATAACAATACATGGGAACTTATCGAAAAACCTGTTGGAGCCAGGTTAGTCAGTTGTAAATGGATTTTCAAAGTTAAGGAAGGAATCGAATGAGTGACGTCGAAGAGATGCAAGGCTAGGTTGGTTGCAAGGGGTTTCACTTAGAAAGAAGGTGTCGACTTTAATGATGTGTTCTCTCCTGTTGTGAAGCACATGTCCATTCAAATGTTTGCCATGGTGGCACAGTTCAACCTTGAATTAGAACAGATGGATCTGAAGACTGCGTTCTTGTATGTGTCGTACCTCGAAAAATACGATCCTAAAACAAAACAACAGAGCCGCCACCTAATTCTATTTATTCTACGAGATAAAGGGGAGATATAGATACAACCTAAAGGAAGGATAAGAAATGGTCAACGAAACCAAATTCTAAGTCCGGGAGTCGGTTACGCAAGGGGAAGGTATTAGCACCCCTCACGTCCGTTGTACTCAACGGGAACCTCTTAGCTAATTATGCAATTAAATGTTTGATCTTAAGTTTTTGTCTTCTAAATGATTGTTAATATGTTTGTTCTAAAGTTTTTATTATTATTAAGACGGAGAAAAGATTAAATGTTTTTAATATTGTGATTTAAACGGAGAAATAATTAGATTTTTTATTATTGTGCTCGCGAAGGATTAAAATCCCTATGCCTACGTATTCCCTTGTGTAATGGGAAAGTCAGAGCTTCGTAGTTCGTGCAACTACGGTTTGTGGTTTTTATTGAACGATTGTTTGAAAATACTTTCTACTGCTAAGCGTTGGCTTATCTGCTCGCGATGGGAGGCTGAAGCGCTAGCTTGTTTGCGAGATAGAAAGATTTAAACAACGTTCGTTTTGAAAAATATGGTTGATCTTTATTAAAGTGTTTTAAACGATAGGGCAAATGAACCACAACGCGTGGGGCTAGCCCAAGAGTGATTGCATTCAAGAACCCGTGGAGTGCTGGACTCCAGAGTTCAGTTACTCATTGATTAATTATGAAAAAAAAATAGTTTATATTGGTTGGTAAGTTTTAAATTGTATTTGAAAGAAATAGACAAGTCGTCATCTTTAAGAGAAGTATCTCACCTATTCCACCACAAACGTTTGAGAAAGGAGAAATCGAAAGAAGCTTTAAACTTGGATATAAAATCGACAAGCAATGCCACATTCTTTCTTTGAGAATAAATAAAATCGGAAGAAGCTTTAAACCTGGATATAAGTATCGACAAGCAATGCCACGTTTTTCCTTTGAAAGTAATTATTTGCAAGATTTTTGTTTGTGTTTGTGGGGATAGGAGGAACAACTTTCCTATGGAGATGAATCATGCCTGATCCTTTAAGATTGTTGAATTGTTTTGAATACGAATGGTGATTGAACACATCGCGTGGGGCTAGCCCAATTGCGGTCCAATCCAGAACGTGCGGAATGCTAGACTCCGGAATTCTGTTTTCGTACGTTATTTAAATGAATTGAATAATTGATAAACGAATAGTGATTGAACACATCGCGTGGGGCTAGCCCAATTGCGGTCCAATCCAGAACGTGCAGAATGCTAGACTCCAGAATTTTGTTTTCGTACGTTATTTAAATGAATTGAATAATTGATATACGAATAGTGATTGAACACATCATGTGGGGCTAGCCTAATTGCGGTCCAATCCAGAACGTGCGGAATGCTAGACTCCGGAGTTCTGTTTTCGTACGTTATTTAAATGAATTGAATAATTGATATACGAATAGTGATTGAACACATCGCGTGGGGCTAGCCCAATTGCGGTCCAATCCAGAACGTGCGGAATGCTAGACTCCGGAATTCTGTTTTCGTACGTAATTTAAATGAATTGAATAATTGATATACGAATAGTGATTGAACACATCGCGTGGGGCTAGCCTAGTTGCGGTCCAATCCAGAACGTGCGGAATGCTAGACTCCGGAATTCTGTTTTCGTACGTTAATTTATGCGATTATTTATATTTTGATATACGAATGGTGATTGGACACATCGCGTGGGGCTAGCCCAGTTGCGGTCCAATCCAGAACGTGCGGAATGCTAGACTCCGGAGTTTTGTTTTCGTATTAAATTAATAAGTTGAATAATTGTTTTTTAGATGTTTTTTAGGTTTATTTATTTTAATAACAAAGGAGTGAGCGAAACATTACGCGTGGGGCTAGCCCAGTTGTGATTCGTTCTGGAACGTGCGGAGTGCTAGACTCCGGAGTTCCATTCTTTGTTAAATCAATAGTTTGAAAGTTTTTAAATGTTTTGTGGTTTAGACATAATAGTGAGGTACGGATAATCAAAGAAACGCGAATGCGGAATCAGGACTAAATTGAAACGCAAAAGAGATAAAGTTGAGTTTTAACGATACCTAACGGAGAAGGTTCGTTGCCTCTTCAATATGCGTAAAATAAACCAAGGATAATTGTCAGAAATACCAACCTCGAAGTGCGCATCAAGAAAATAAATTATTAAGCCCGAGAAGCAAACCAACAAACATCAATGAATCGACTAGCTATGCACAAATAATTAATTTCAAGGCCATCATTAAACCACCTTCGCCATCATTAAAATCGAACGAGAGGCCTGCAAAAAAGAACTTCAAACACGGAGCTAAAACCAAGATTAAACCAAATCCTTTTAAACCAAAATAATTAATTGGAACTAAAAAAAACTATACTAATATCAAAATTAACAAAATTAAAACCAAATTATAATAACCTCTAAATATTTAACAAAATTTAATTAAAGAAGTTAACGAATAATTAATCTATACTAGAATAAAAGAAAATCATAAGGGAAAAAAATAATGGAAAGGGTGATTCGTTAGTCTGTGGGTATGTTTATCAATCAAGAATCACATGGACTTTGACTAAGCCCATAAATAGTCATAAACAATAAATAAAAGTAAAAGATTAAAACAAAAAGGGGGAAGGAGGCGGACTGATTGGTATAAACTAAAACCATAAAATGATGGTCAAAACCCCAAAAGAGACAAATGACCCGGCCCATAAGCAATACACACGACCTAGCCATTCTTCTTCAGCATCATCGGCCAAAACAAGAGACGTCGTTCACTCGTAGCTCTCATTCTTAGTTCACTCGCCTTTCTCTCTCAGTTCTGTGGCCTACTGGTTGGGTTCTTCGGTTTCAACGGTTGTTACGACGACGATGGTGGCTCGCGGCGGAGATTCGCGGCTACGGTGTTCGGTTTGTTTGCCGCCATGACAAGAGCTTCGGCCTGAGAACGTTCCTCGTTCGAAGATGACATCGACTGCGAGATCAGGCACTCACACGGTGAAGGATCGACACCGAGAATCGCCGCGAGTTGAGATTGCTGCAACTGAGTTGACTCGGGATCCATGACGATTGGCGGCGAGAGAGAAGGTGGTCTGTGGCCGGGTATTTCGGTTTGTTTAGGACGGATGTGGTAAGGTTTTGGAATCTAGGTGATGATGGAGACCAGAGTCAATAAAATGGTGCAACGGAGGAGTCGTGAATGTTGGAGGCAGGATTCGAAGGAGTTATGAGATGGTGATGGTTGGAAATGAAGATGGTGGTTGTGTTTTGGAACTACTCTCAATCTCTCTCACTGCGTTTTGTGGCTTTCGGTGGTGGAGGAATCAATTGTTTTCCAATGAAGATGGAGGGCGGTTTAGGCGGTTTCGTTTTGTGATGGGGATTTGATTGAAAGTTCACAGTTGTGTCGAAGCTTGTTGGGGTTGAATATGTGAGGTTGAATAAGGGTCAAGGATGAAGGAAGGATGAAGTTGGTGTGCTTTGAATGTGAAATACGGTCCTTTTTTTTCTTTGGTATTCCTGGATTTTGTGAGAAGTTCTTGTTTTTTTTTCTGTTGTTGTTGTAAACAGGTTCAAATGTTACTGAATGCTCAAAAAAGAATACGAGTGAACAGAGAAGTGACTTCGATTTAGTTTTGCGTTCAGTTGGGATTTGTGATTGGTGAAGTCTTTGAGTAGAGGCAGGAAATCTAACGAGCAATGTTCAGAGTTGAAAAGAGGAAGAGAGAAAAAAATGGGGTAATGGTGTTTGAAGTTGCTGTTGTTGAGGAGTGATTTTTGGTGGTTTAAATGTTGCAGAAATCTTTGGTGTTGTATGGTTATTGTGTTTGAATGTGTTGTTGATGGTGAATGACATGGTGGTCTTATGAAAGTTTTTGTGTTTATGGTTTTGGTGGTAGCGGCGATTTAAGGGTTTGACGGGTTGATGAGGGATGGTCGGTAGCGGAGAGGCCAAGGTTTCAATCAGATTTCCGGCGAAGGTTTGCTGCGTTTCTCGTCGGTGTCGTCGGCGGAGGTAGGTTGAAGAAGGGTTGGAAATTTCTGTTTTTTGATTGAGGTTTTGCGGTGATGGGGTTTACGGCGGACGAGAGTTGAGGAGTTTGTAGACGGTTGGTTCAGGTCGTTTGAGGTAGAGTTGTGCGGTGGTTGTTGTGCGATGGAAGCGGTGGGTTGTGGTTGTTTGAAGAATAGGAAAGTGAGGTGTTTTTATGGTGAGCTTGGGAAAGGAAAGAGTGGTGTTTGGTGCTGTTCTGGTTTGTGAAAACTCTCAAGCGAAAAAAAGCGAAGGCCAGTTGATGGAACCGGTCCCCTTTCCTGTCTGTGTTCTCCTTCTCTTAAAACCAAAATAGAATCTCCTCTTTTTTTCTCTTTTTTTTTAAAAATTGATTTGTCTTGTTATAATGTTAAGTCTCTCTCAATGCAGGCTGGAGGTTTTTTTATCGTTTGATGTTTCTCTCCCCTCCTCTAATGAAGAGTCTGTCCTGCTTTAATGTTAGAGAATCTCCCAATGGTAATGAGGAAAAAAGCTCTTTTTATTTTCAGGATTTGTGAGGCCAAAAAGGTGTAACATCAAAGCTGCTCTGTCTTTACTCTTTTCACAGTCAGCCTGCTGTGTTGTGGATGATAAATTGCTGTCCAAAAAAATGCAGGAATCCAAATTTTCCTTTTTTATGTTTATCTGGGTCAAAGGTCTAAAAGAGACAAGTAATAGCAAAGCAAGACACACCAATCAAGATATCTAGTCTGCAAAATAAAACTATTTGAAATAACTTAAAAAGCTAAATAATTAAAATATAAAAATAAATAGCTGAATAAAGTATTAAAACAGATATTGACTAAAGCTACTATTAAAATTAAACTAAGTTAACAAAAAATGAAATTTAGTTAAAAGATAAATTAAAATTAAATTAAATAAAAATATCAACTAAATAATTAAAGTAACAAGATCGAATTTGAATTTAAAATAACTTAATTGGATTCTAAACGAACCTAAACTGACTATCTATCTAGATAAAACCATTTAAATTTAAATACAACCAAAAGAAAGATTAAATTACTTAAACTAAAATAGAAATTAAATTATAAACAAATTAAACATAAAACTAAATTAATCTAGAACTTAAATGAAGATAATTTAAAAGGAAACTAATTCTAAATTGCATTAAATTAAAATTCGCTAATTTTAAAATAAAGAAAAAAAAATTAAAGTTAAAATTAAACTAAACTAGATACTACAATAAAATTGATTTCTAAAAAAACTAAATAAGAAATGATATGAACAAAGAACATGGAGTATGCATGATTAATGATACATTTAATCTAAAAAAAATACCAAAAAGCTTGATTTTTTCAAATATCGACAAAATACGTCAGAAAATAGACAAAACTTGAAAATTTTCTGGTCAAAATTTAGGGTATGACAGCCGCCCCTATTTAATCATCTAGAACTTGAATGTGCTAGTAAAAGGATTTTTTTTGAACATTCAAGGTGGAAGAGGATTAAATATCGGAATACCTAGAATTTTGACTGAAAAATGCGGATGAAATGATATGCAATGTAAAATGCAAAACAAGGGTCGTAACGCTACTAGGGGAGAAAATGACACTACTGGGGATTAGACACACATGACCGGAGTACAATCCACACGAGGAAACCTCTCTTGAGTGAAGCCAGACGACAACTGTCTACAAGTTCTAAGATGACTCGAAATCTTTTGAACAAAAAAAATCCACTTTGAGGAAATCTACTGTCGGGATATAACCTCATTTGGAAATACCTTCTGTTGGTGCATCAAAACGAAACAGAAATCTACTGCCGAGATTCTGGAAAGAAGACCAATTCTTTCGAAGTCTACTGGAGATCTGACTGCCGAGATTACCAGAGAATCCAAAAATGGAATACCTTCTGTCGAGGTATACTAAATGAACCAAAAATCTACTGCCGAGATCTTGGAATGAAAACAAATTCTGTTGAAGTCTGCTGGAGATCTACTGCCGAGATTACCAGAGATTCTAAGAACGAGATACCTTCTGCCGAGGTATCAAAATGAAATTCCTACCGCCGAGGATTAAACTGATGATACATCCGTTGCCAAATCTTCTGTCAAGATTTAACTGAGGATGCCAATGTCGAGATCATGAAAAGTAACTACCTTTTGCCGAGGTAGACTGAAAATCTTCTGCCGAGACTTGCCAGAAATAAAAGGAATCACCTGTTGTCAAATCTTCTGCCGAGATTTAACTAAGGATGCCATTGAAATAGAACTCTCACCATACTTCCCTTCTTCTGAAAGAGACAGCCATATGATGGAGAACAAACTTCACGCTCAAACTTCTCAACTTGTCTGGAAGAGATAGCCATTTGACGGAAAACAAAAAGATTTATATCAAACTTCTCAACATGTATTGGAGAGACGACCATTTGATAGAACACTCACCATACTTCCCTTCTTTTGAAAGGGACATCCATATGATGGGGAAAAACAACTTCACGCTCAAACTTCTCAACTTGTATGGAAGAGATAGCCATTTGACGGAAATTGAAAGAAATCACGACAAACTTCTCAACTTGTCTGGATGAGATAGCCATTTGCCGAAAAACAAAAAGATTCATATCAAACTTCTCAACGTGTATTGGAGAGACAGCTGTAATACCTCAAAATTTGCCCTCATATTTGTTTCCTTAACTGGCTTGTTGCTTCGCATGTCATCTGCATTTCCCATTAGATCATAATATCCATCATCATGCATTTGCATTGTATTCCTCAGGCATGGGATCAGAGTATGCTCCGATGAATTGAGTTTTCATATTCAGAGATGATTTATCTGGTTATTGCACTTGAGATAAGATAGAGGTTGAGCTCATCTCATCATAGCCACGTTCTTATGCTGAAGTTCATCAAGTATCCCAATTATCTTCTGTAAACACCCCAAATTTGCCCTCACCCATTCACACCATGGCTTGTGATCATCTCATATGCATAAACACAATCATATCATCTCATATCTCATTTTTGATTCACTGGATAGTTTCTAAGGCATCTGCACCTAGGGTTTGTGATCTGAGCAACCTCAAGGCTTCTTGAGCCATTTCAAAGGCTACCAATCAACTCAAAGGGGTCCATGTGTGTTCTTATATCATATTTCATCTCCTCAAAGTCAAAAATGCAGAGGGATCACAAGAGCTAGGGTTTGAGTGGATGCAGAGCCAGGTTGAACTGCACAGTTGACTGAAAATTAGGGTTTTGGTTTCAGAGGCCATAACTCCAATTTTTTTGGTCATTCTTGTTTCCATTGATCTCTATAGGGTATAGGGAGTATGCATACCAATTTTCATGAAGAAATTCCATGGGGAAGTCATCTGATCAAGAGTTGACTTTCTAGACAAGTCAGTGCATAATCAGGGCATCTGAGGCCCCCAATGACCCAACCAATGGGTGATCTTCATCATTTTGAGTGTATATGGTCTTTATTTGATCATGGAAGAAGATTGAGGTTCATGAAAATCAAGAATTTAGGGTTTTTGCAAAGGTTGACTTTTTGGGCATAGTTGACTTTTCAAGAATGCATCATTTTAGGTAAATTTTCAAGCCATGATTTTGGATCCAAAAATGCTTCAAATGGAAAAACTTTGGTCATGAAAGTTGTAGATCTCATCTTTCCCTTTCCAAAAAGTACAAGAACATGATCTAATTCATCTTGGATCAAAAGTTATGTTTTGTTAAAGTTGGCAAAAATCACTAAAATTCAAGTTATGCACCAAATGGAAATTTTGCAAAACCTTGAACCAATGCATCATGTGACCTCTAATTCATTTCAAACCATTGCATAAACATTCCCTAAGTCCCAAAATCAGATTTGAACCAAAGGAATCACATGTTTGTATGGCCTTTGGAGCAAAATCTTTCCATGTGAACAAAGGAAGCCAAGTTGCAAAACTCATGATCACATCTCACCAACTTGATGCATTGGCTGCTGAACCAAACTAGCTCCATACACACATCATGCTGCGCAGCCCCATGCTCATTGTACTTAGCTAGAGTTTAGCCCATGCCCTCTCTTACAAGAAGTGGACTTTTTGCAAAAGTTGCCTTACCAATCAATAAAGGGCATGTCTTGTCAACTGACCAATGAGAGAGAAATATGTGGACAGTTTGCAAGCTAAACATATGAAGAGGCAAGGCTGAAACATTCCTATTCACAACATACACAAAAACCTACCAAGTTGCAAGTTCCTTCGATTCTCTCTGTCCAGCATACAAACACTCAAGCCAACTTCACCAATCATCTTACCTTGCTCCATAGACCACCCAGCAACCAAGGATCAAGCCTGAAACAGCAAGAATCCCCCATTGCCATTCTTCACCTCAGCTTGCATTTTCTATCGAATCTCTCTCCACAAGCCATGAACACTTAAACAAACTCCACCAACAATCTCCACTCACCTCACTGACCAGAAACCACCCTTTGTTTTGGCCTGAAACACCCTATATCTCAAATACGATTTTCATCCTCCCTTGGTCAGAGCTGCTGCAAACTCACTCAGGAGGTTGTTTAAACTCCAGCTAAGCATCCAAAGCTTCAAAGGTGGACCATTGGGACCAGATTGAGCCAAAGAATCATCCAAAGAGCTCCTGAATCAAGAGCTCCATCTCAGGTGACACCATGAACTTTTTTCCCAGAACTCATTTCTCTTGTTAAAATCTTGTTGTGCATGTTACACTGATCATTGGGATCTCTTTACTTTTGAAAATGAGCCAGAAATGAGTATGTAATGCTGTTCTGAAAGTTTGACCTAAAAATTTCATGGCTTCGATTCTTGTTTGTTTGTGAGTTTAAATGTGATTTGATGCTGGATTCGTGCTTAGGGTAGTTAGTAGATGATTTCTGGAGAGTTAGAGCTTCTAAAATGGCCTAGGGAGAGAGATTGATTTTGGGGATGGCCGGAGAAGACGACCGGAACACTGTTCCGGTCGCCTGATTGTAATTAACGGCAGGGTTAGGGTTTTAAGCATTAATTAGCAAGTTTGAATTTGGACCGTGAGATGTGGCGGGGAGTCAATTCGCGCGCAGGCAGTTTCAAATCTGGACCCTAGGATTTAAATACTTTTCATTAAATCAGATTTAATTCATTTATTTTCTTTTATTTTTCTTTTGTTTTGCATAATTATTTAAAAATAGCAAAAAAATTCTTAAAAATTATGAAACTTTTTCTTTAAAGTTTTAATAATTTTTAAGACCCAAAAATATTTTTATTTTATTTTTCATCATTAAAAAAGTATTTTTAAATATTTAAAAGATTATTTTTAATTGATTAATGGGAATTAATTAATTAAAAATACTTTTGGGTATTTAAAAATTACAAAAAAATTCATGAAATGTTCTAAGACATTTAGAAACATTGTCCAACCTTCAAACCAAATTTCTTTTTTGATCTTGATGCATCTTAAGAATTTTTCATTGAATTAAATCATTTTTTATGCATTATTTTGATCATGGATTCAAAAATTCATTTCTGCCTATTGGTGAAGGTTGAGACATTGATTCTTCTTGCATTGTCTTTTGTTTAGCATGTATTTTCAAGGATAAAAAGGCCATGATTTGTTCTTGCATTTTCTAATTGATTGGCATTTGTTTTGTTAAGAACCCTAAAAAACCCTAATAACTTGTGAAAATCATAACTTGAGTTTGGTTGAGAGTTGAGAGCTCCCCTTTGGGCAGTGGTTCATCATAGGCCTAGGGTTTCTTTGAGTGCCATTTTCCATTTTTACTTTAGGGTTTTGCTTCTGTTTTTGGTTTGTGTTTGATGTTTGATCCATAAACCCTAATTTGGGCTTTCATTTGCATCCCTCTTGCATTACCTTGCATAACATGACTTGTCTTTGCATTTTGTGCATTCTTGTGATCCATTTGACATCTTAAGATATGTATAAAGCATCTTTGATCATTGCATCCCATATTTGCCATGTCATTTGTCTTGTATGATTCATAACTTTTCATGCTTGTTCATGCTCCTTAACTTGCATCATTTGCATTCATGATCTTGTATGAACATCCCTATTGTCTTGCCTCATGTTTGCAGCACCTCATAACATCATAATCAGCATCAACATGCTTCTGGTTTTGCTTTGCATCATATCATTTCATCTCATCTTGCATTGCATTACATTTCTTTCTAACATTGCAGGTGGTAGGTAAACTTGGGAAGTGAATTTGCCTTCACTTCTCATACCTTTTCTTTTCATCTCTCTTGCATCCATTGCTGCATTTCTATATATGTTTATGTTTGAGCTTGCTCATTCTTCTTCATCCCACTTTCTTTCTTCAAGTGACTTGACTTCTTGAATGAAGCAAGTCACTTTGCTTCTCTTGATCCTATTCATCTGCTTCCTGTTGGTTCCATTGAAGATCTTCTTGGTGAAACCTCACAAACCTTAGGAACAACCAAGCATGACAATGAGTTAGGGTTTTGATTAGCATCCCCTCATAGTTTTACCTTTGTGTCTCTCTTTGAGTCTTCTCCTCTCACCTCATAATCAGGGACTAAACCCTAAAGGCTTTAAGACTTTGTGATTAAGCTTATGCCTGCATCCTTCTCTTAGGATGGAGTGTATAACTTTAATCCTAAGTATTAAACCCTTAAGGTGTTTAAATCTCTTAATCAATTCATCTAATAAATATCAAGACATTACACTTGTAACTTGGGCCTTGCATTAGGGTTCTAATTCTTCCTTAAGTGGTTAAGAAGGACTAACCCTAGTGTTAATGGACAAGTCCCCCTCAAGTTGTCTTACAAATCATAAAATTCACTTCATCATCATACCATTAAATAAAATCCACTTAATCAAAGGCTTGTTTTGTCATGGGTTTAATCCCTAATCGTGGATTAAGTTGAGGAGTTTTCCTCAGCTTAAACATTCTCATCTATTATCCTTCTTTTAGGATGGTGTAATGAGTCTGTTTAATCCTTGATTATGGCTTAACCTCATTACTTAACACTAAACAAAATCACAAAAACATCTAAATAATCACAAGTAGGTTAATGATCTTAATCCTACATCAAAAGGTGATTAAGTGTGAGAATCTGACTTCACACTTAAGGTATTCTCATTACCCCTAATCAGAGGGAAGATGTGATGAGTTTACTAAATCCATTGGTTTAGACTTAAGCTCATTATCTTATGACAAATCTCCAAAAAGAAATAAAAGACTGAAAACTCAAAAAAACAAATAATAATCGTCTCCTTCGGGATTCTTTTCTCATCACACTCACTCACAATCGAGAACTTGCTTCTTCCGTCTAATGCAAGACAGTAAGCACCTGAGCCAGACAGGTCATACACTTGAGCATAGACAAGCAAGCAGTTCAAAAGTCAATTCATCTTTCAGTCTCTTTGGGTCGAACTACGGTGTTCTGACTTCCTCATTGCACGAGAGGATACGTAGGCATAACTTAACAGTTATCGAACAAAAGTCTCTGTATATTCCCCCTCCTTTCATGATCTTGAGCATACTCTTTTCCTTACACTGACACATCATTTATACACATCACTTTTCTTTACACTGACACCTGTACATTCTTTCCAGCTATTTTATACACAGATTGCACTGACACTACCCCTTTAAAACACAAATCTTTTAAGCGTGGATCCCGTCGAGTACGGCGGACAATCTGGGTGCTAATACCTTCCCAGGTTGTAACCAACCCCCTTTCTCAGTCTCTCTGGTTCGCAACCGTCTTATCCGTATCTTTCTAGGTCTATGCAGCATTGCCTTTCCTCCGGGATAAAAATGCCTAGCTGGCGACTCTTTTCATCTCCAGTGAGTTCACGGCTGTGTGTTCTCACTGTTCCCTTCGCCGACCGTTCGCGTCTGTACCTTCATCTGACCCATTCTCATTTGTCGGGAGCGACAGCTTGGCGACTCTGCTGGGGAACCTTATATTGCAACCAGGGCTTCTGGTTCTTTTTGTGGGTTCCTCCTAGCGCCTGTTTGATTTGTGTTTACGGGGGTGTTATGTGCTTATTTGTGTTTGTATTTTTGTACTTATTTCTGCTTTATGTACAGTTGCTTTACTGCTTTCTTTATTGCTTTTGTATATATCATACTGTCATACTGTGTTGGCTGGATCTGGTTTTTCTTTGGTGGGTGGGTGTTCCATTGAGAGTTAAGGTCCTATACCTGGGACCTGAGTGACACCTAGGCTAGAGTGAATCATATTCTTTCCCATTCCATTTCGGTCTGGTGCGGGAATATGAAACACGGTTCAGATATGGGTTTCTTCTTGAGAACTCTGTGTTGCAGATTTCCTGCAATGCTAGGGCTATCTGGGAAGCCTGCTAAGTCTGGATGACCTTTTAGTATTGACCTTCAGAAACTGAGGTGAATTAGAGGAGGAACTTTTATGGTTATTGTAAACACTGTACCTCCGGGTTGGAAGTGTTTACACTTCCCATAACTGGTCCAAGTCTGAGGATCCTTGTTCTAGATCATCACCTGTGAGGGGGTTGGGCTGTTTACAGGTTTGCAGGTACCTTGACCTCAGAATACCCTGTTACTTTGACTTTGTTAAGAATGCTCCATGTTGGATAGTTCTTGTGATTCTGAACCCTGGACTTGTGGCTCTTTATTTGAGTCCCCCACCCTGGTTACTGGATTTATAGACCTCCATCTGGAATTCTTGAACACACATGGATCTATACCAAGGCAGTTAATCGGATCCGGCTCAGTCACAAACCCTTGCATTTCATTTGCATACATACTCATTGCATCATATTAACATTTGCTTATTTGTGTTTCAGGGTATCCACTTCCTTCTGGTTTTGGTTTTGACCCCATCTGCAGTTTTGACCTACCTCCACCAGCACTTGCATCAGTTTGTCAGCCATATACTTCAGTTACTTGCACTAGCCAGCCAGTGGCCCACTCCTCAGCATCTTCATCAGCACTCATCCTACTCAGTCTCAACATCATGGCTCCAAAGAAAAGCAACATCACCTATCATTTCTTCCAACCAGACTTGTCAGACATCAGGAGGATCCAAACCCTGATCACTCCAGATCACATACCCTTGTTCAGGGAGAGTTATGGGGATATACTGGACATGGTCATGGATCTGGACCCTTCACAGAGGAGCCTCATCCACACCTGCATTCATTTTTATGATCCTCCATTGAGATGTTTCACCTTTCAAGACTTTCAGTTGGGGCCCCTATTAGAAGAATACTCATCATTGACTGGTCTGCCCATCAAAAGAGAAATCCCTTTCAACCCTGAAATAGTCTTTCCTAGCAATGGAGAGATAGCAAAAGCTTTGCACCTGGAACCTGTATTGATTGAACAACACTTGACCTCTAAAGCTGGGATCCCTGGATTTCATCTGGACTTCCTGATTTCTCAAGCTAGTTTGAAGGCCTCCTTGGGGGAGTGGAAAGCTGTTTGTGCTCTATTGGCCTTAAGTGTATATGGAATTGTGTTGTTTGCAGATGAGCCTCGATTCATCAGCAAGAATGCAATCCACTTGTTCATCCTGAAGAACCCTGTGCCAACTTTACTGGGTGATCTTTATTACTCAGTCCATCAGAGAAATGAGAAGCAGAGGGGAAGGTTAGTGAGGATTTGTGCTCCATTATTTCATGCTTGGCTTCTCAGGCATCTACCCAGGACAGATGCATTTCTCAATCCTCATCAGCAAAGCAACTGGGCTAAGAGACTCACTGTCCTAACTTCAGCAGATATCAGATGGTGTACTCAGAGCACCAAGGGCAGAGACATGATCACCAGCTGTGGGCACTTTCCCAATGTGCCTTTGATAGGAGTTAAGGGAAGTATCAACTACAACCCTCTGCTGTTCAGAAGGCAATTAGGCTATGCACTGGTTCATACTCCTAGGGAACAAGATTTGGTGGAGACCCTCTACTGTGAGAACAAGATTAGTCTGGCAACTGTTAGGCAGGCTGCCTGGGCCTGGGATCATGTTCAGACTAAGGGAATCACCATTCTGGGGAAGTGCAATAATGTGGCATCAGTCCAATATTATGAGTGGTCCCATGCTACGGCCCAATTCTCTGGAATGCCCTTTACCATAGAAGACATGCCTGAGTCATCTTCAGCACCACCCCCTGCCACTATCAGTTTGGAAGAGTTTGAAAGCTTGAAGGAAAGAAATGAGAAGTTAACCCAGGCTTTGCAGAAGACCCTCCGGGAGAGGAGTGAAGGTGTGAGGGAGATTGAGAGATTGGAGAAATTGAGGGTAGAACACTTGACTAAGATTGAGAAGTCTGGGGAGTATATCAACAAGTCTAAAGCTGGTGAGCAGATTCTGAAGAATGCTTGTAAAGAAGCCCAGTTCCAAAGAGCAAGAACAGACTTGTATTTGAAAGAGAGTCAGGCCAGGTGGGTCCGGATCACTGAGGCCCGTACTCTAGAAGACAAGAGAGTTCAGGACAAGATGGAGCAGATGGAAAAAGCCCTGGCAGCAGTCCAGGAGGAAATATCAGAGCTGAAAATCAAAGCAGGATTGAAGAGGTCTAAGGACCAAAGTCAGAGCAGGAAGTTGACTGCAGCTGTTGCAACAAGAAACCTTCTCATCAGAAGTCTCACGGAGCATCCGGCTGATCCTGTGACCGAAGCACTTCTCAAGGAAGTTCGTGAGGATGAGTTTGGCCTTGGAGTTTGATCATTTGCTTGTTGTTGTTCCTTTTCCATGTACTTTTGCTTTTTGTGATGTATTTTGGCCCCTTTGAGGGTTTGTGTTGTAAAATGAACAAATTGTATTATTTCACCTTTGTAATATATTTGTGTTCACATCAAAAGCAACTTCAACAGCATCATCTTCAAGGGTCTGGAAGGGTCAAAACTGAAAACCAAACCGGATACCTTGAGAACAAATAAGCATAACTGCATTGCATGCTAACCCCTTTTGTTTGTTTTGTAGGTTTTTTGTTTTGTTGTTGCTAACCTCTGTTGTGATGTTCAGGAATTATTGCTCGCCGCCGGGTATTTCCTCTCAACAGGCCCCACAGGTACCCAACTAGAAACAACCTTCCGGGAATTCAGATGGATCAGATGCAACAAGACCTTACGGAGGTCAGAAACCAGATGGCAAACGAAAGGTTAGAGATGAGAACGCAGATGACGCAGTTCATGGAAGTTATGAACAACATGGCTCAGAGCCAGGAGAGACTGAGGGCCATGGTGGAGAGGCAAAATCAAGAGGAGCCTCATGTAGGAACTGCAGGCACCAGTAATAATGAAAGGGTGCAACCACATGTTAACCCCCCTGTGTTTGGCCCACATCTCCATCCAGAGGCTAACATCCCAGTCAACATTCAAGGGACAGCCACTGCAGCCAGAGTACTTCAAGAAGATCCTCAGGAGGACCAGTATACAGTGATGGGTGCTGGAGAGGAAACATATGATAGACGATTGGAAGAAATAGCTGAGAAATTGAGATCACTGGAGTCTCAAAACTCTTTGGGGTTCGATGTCATGGACATGGGGCTGGTAGAAGGGGTCAGGATCCCCCACAAGTTCAAGCCTCCATGTTTCGAAAAGTATAATGGGACTTCATGCCCCCGAACTCATTTGCAATCATTTCTGGGAAGGCTGAAGGCCTATACAATGGATGAGAAATTGTGGATGTTCTATTTTGAAGATAGCTTGACTGGAGCATCGAGGGAATGGTATTCCCATTTGACAAGAGCAACTATAAGATGCTGGAAGGACCTGGCAGAAGCCTTCATCAGACAGTATCAGTATAATCTAGATATGGCACCCAACAGGACTCTCCTGATGGGAATGTCACAGTCTTCGAGGGAGAGCTTCAGAGAATATGCTCAAAGATGGAGGCAATTGGCTGCTGCCGTTCAACCACCAATGTCTGAGAGGGAAATGGCAGACATGTTTATGAACACTCTTCAGGGAACCTATATTGACAGGTTGGCTGCTTTCTCTTCCACTAGCTTTGCGGATGTTGTTATAGCCGGGGAGAGAATTGAAAGCCTGTTAAAAATGGGAAAGATCTCAGACAACGGTGCAAGCTCGTCCAGTAGTACAAGAAAGCCTTTTGCAGGCCCAAGAAGAACTGGCGAGACCAATGCCATTCACACCAACAGGGGTAGGCCCCAATATGTTCAAAGGTCAATAGCAGCAGTCACTATCCCTGCTCCAGCTCATCCACAGCCAGTCTATCAACCTCCTCAACAAAACTTCCAACAACAACCTCAGTATCATCAGAATCAGTATCCTCCAAGGAATTACAACAGCAACAACTCCAACAACAACAATCAACAGAGGCCATTCCAACAAAGTCCCTCCCAAGCTAACAGAGTGATCGACCCGATCCCAATGCCATATGCTGCCTTGCTGCCACAGCTTCTGAAACTCAACCTGGTTGAGCTGAGAACGTTGGCACCTCCGGATCCCAACAGTCTACCAAGAAACTATGACTCCAATGCTAGGTGTGCTTTCCATTCGAACGCACCTGGTCACAGTACAGAAAAATGCAGGGCTCTGCATATGAAGGTACAAGACTTGGTAGACTCCAAGGCTCTGAATTTTGCACCTCCGCCCAATGTCAATAAAAACCCAATGCCAAACCATGGTGGTCCCCGAATTAATGCTATTGAAGAAGACCAACCGTCTTATTTGATAACTAGTGTGGATCAGATCAGGACACCATTGGTGGAAATCAAAGCTCAGCTCCGTGAAAACAATATATTTCCGGGGTGTGAACTAGGATGTCCATACTGCAATATTTCATGGAATGGGTGTGAAGATTTAAGGAATGGCATTGACAGCCTTATTCAGAGTGGCTTGCTACAGATCACTACATCATTTCCGACAAATCCGGCAACTTCATCAACAACGGTTTCAGACCCTCCTACAACTGCAGCAACTATTGTTCCCAACAATTCATCAGCACCATCAAGTACTTCACCTGTCCTTCCAAATGATCAGTTTACAACAGTTTCTCCTGCTACAACTTCAGCTTCATTCCATTTCGAATCTCCATCAACAACAACAACAGTCCTTCCAACAGAACCTCCTACAACACCAGCAATCAATCATGAAGATGTCTCTACCGTCACCATATTCTACGATCCTGAAAATAATTCCGCTTACCATTCAGAAGGTGCTGCTCCCACTAGAGCACCAGTTACAATCTTTTATGATCCACAAACAATAACAGTCCCTTCAGCAGCAGCAATCAGTCCGGTCACTGTCACGGTGCCTGGACCAGTACCATATGAAAGCAATAGGGCCATCCCTTGGCACTATGGCTCTGACGTGTACTGTGAAGGGAAAAGAATCACTCTTGAAACATCAGCACCTGCACCACAAGTAGATAATGTGGGGGGAGGCGGAGGCTTCACTCGAAGCGGACGTCTCTTTGCTTCACAAGTTCAAAGACCTACTGCCGAAGCAGAAGCTGCTGCCAAGGCAAAAGGAAAGAGCCCGGTGCAGGAAGATCCAGCTGTCAAAGAAGCCCTGAAAACTCCATTTGATCAGGAAGTTGATGAGTTTATGCGAATCATCAAAAAGAGTGATTATAAAATTGTGGATCAGCTTCACCAGACGCCATCCAAAATCTCTATCCTCTCACTGCTTATGTGCTCCGAAGCCCATCGGAATGCACTACTTAAAGTCCTGCACGCAGCTTACGTGCCTGAGGAGATTACTGTCAACCAATTGGAAACCGTGGTTGGTAATGTTACTGCTAGCAATGGGCTAGGGTTTACCAATTCTGACTTGACAGCGGATGGCCGCAACCACAACAAAGCCTTGCACATAACCCTGGAATGCAAAGGAGCTGTCCTTTCTCATGTGCTGGTGGACACAGGTTCTTCCCTGAATGTCTTACCAAAGAAGGCTCTGGTGAAGCTTGAATATGATGGATTGGCATTGAGACCCAGCAACCTGGTAGTAAGAGCCTTTGATGGTTCTAAGAGATCGGTTCTGGGAGAGATTGAGCTGCCTGTGACAATTGGCCCGCAGACCTTTAAAACTATCTTTTATGTGATGGACATTCAGCCCGCCTACAGCTGTTTGTTGGGTAGACCCTGGATTCACGCCGCTGGCGCAATAACGTCTACCCTTCACCAAAAGTTAAAATTTGAGTGGGAAGGCCAAGTTGTCACAATCTGTGGGGAAGAGGATATCTTTGTTAGCCATCTGGCTACTTATAAATACATTGAGATGGATGGAGAGATCCATGAAACAATGAGCCAAGGTTTTGAGGCCTTGAATGTCAATGAAGCATCTGCTGTATCTGGTACTCCAATGTCATCTTACCAACAAGCCCGGAAGGTTGTTGAAGAAGGAACTGCCCTAGGCTGGGGCAAGGTCTTAGCTGTGGAGGAGAAGAAGGACAAGTTTGGGTTGGGTTACAAACCAACTCAACATCAAGAAAAGGCTGCTGCAGAGCCAGGTTTTGTCAGTGGGGGGATGCTTACCCCCGATGCTATCAACTGCCTGGAAGACGAGCTGGAAGAGGAGCGCAATCTGGAGAATTGGATTCGTCCAAAGATCCCGGGGAGCAGTGTCTCGAACTGGTCTTCCCAGGAAATTATAAGAGTTACTCATGCAGAGTAATTATTATTTCCTGTATTTTTTATAGCATGCATCAAAGTCTTGCATCTTGCCCAAGATGACAAGACTCATTTTGTAATCAGGGCCATCTGTACTTTTGTGCAAACAAGATTAAATTAATGAAATATCAGACATCTTTTTGCAAACAAGTCTTTTTCTTTTATGCTCACTGTTTTTTCATTTTTCTTTTTTGTACAAAAAAATGGCGGTGTTTTCAAAATGATAACTTCATTTCACTTTTTCTAAAGCAAGATTAAAATCAATCACTAAAATGAACAACTTAACCCTTGCAGAGAGGGCCTTCCAGACTGCACCGACAACAGCACGGCTATGACATCGTATGACTTTGACAATCCAATCAATCAAGCTGATGAAGGGGTTGAAGAAGAATATGAGCTTCCTGAAGAGCTAGCTAGGTTGTTGAGACAAGAGGAAAAGGTCATTACTCCTCATTAGGAGGAAGTTGAAGTGATTAATCTTGGTACTGACGAAGACGTGAAAGAAGTTAAAATCGGGGCCTGCCTGCAAGACTCAGTGAAGAGACAACTGACAGATCTGCTTCAAGAGTATGTTGATGTGTTTGCTTGGTCGTACCAAGACATGCCAGGGTTGGATACCGACATTGTTGTGCACAAGCTACCTTTGAAAGAAGAATGCCCTCCAGTCAAACAGAAGTTGCGCCGAACTCGCCCAGACATGGCTATGAAAATCAAAGAAGAGGTACAAAAGCAATGGGACGCCGGGTTCCTTGCTGTAACTAGCTATCCGCCGTGGGTTGCTAATATTGTGCCTGTGCCTAAGAAGGATGGCAAAGTAAGAATGTGTGTTGACTACCGGGATCTGAACAGAGCCAGCCCGAAAGATGACTTCCCATTACCTCACATTGATGTATTGGTGGATAACACGGCTCAGTTCTCGGTATTCTCCTTCATGGATGGATTTTCAGGGTATAATCAGATCAAAATGTCACCTGAAGACATGGAGAAGACAACATTCATCACACCCTGGGGCACGTTCTGCTACAAAGTGATGCCATTCGGACTGAAGAATGCT
Organism: Lathyrus aphaca; assembly: GCA_963966055.1. NCBI lineage: Eukaryota > Viridiplantae > Streptophyta > Magnoliopsida > Fabales > Fabaceae > Lathyrus > Lathyrus aphaca. Next base: position 737,479,029 of record OZ014519.1, on the reverse strand, counting down.
GGTGCAACATACCAACGGGCTATGGTGACATTATTCCACGATATGATCCACAAGGAAATAGAATGTTATGTGGATGACATGATCGCCAAGTCCCTTACAGAGGAAGATCACCTGGTGAATCTGCTCAAGTTATTCAAGCGTCTGAGGAAGTACCAATTGAAGCTGAACCCCAACAAATGCACATTCGGGGTGCGATCCGGTAAACTGCTGGGCTTTATTGTAAGCGAGAAAGGGATTGAAGTTGACCCTGATAAAGTCAAAGCTATTCAAGAAATGCCTGCGCCGAAAACTGAGAAAGAAGTTCGAGGGTTCTTAGGTCGATTGAACTACATTTCAAGGTTCATATCTCACCTTACAGCAACCTGTGAACCCTTGTTCAAGCTGTTAAGAAAAGAACAAACGGTCAGGTGGAACGAAGACTGCCAAAAGGCTTTTGACAAGATCAAGGAATATCTGCAAGAACCTCCAATCCTTATGCCGCCAGTTGAAGGAAGACCTCTGATCATGTACTTGACAGTATTAGAAGAGTCAATGGGGTGTGTGCTGGGCCAGCATGACGAGTCTGGTCGAAAAGAGTATGCAATATACTACCTAAGCAAAAAGTTTACCGACTGTGAACAGCGTTATTCACTGCTCGAGAAAACTTGCTGCGCTTTAGCGTGGGCTGCTCGCCGACTGAGACAGTATATGTTGACCCACACTACCTTATTAATCTCAAAAATGGATCCAGTTAAGTACATTTTCGAGAAGCCAGCTCTTACCGGACGGGTTGCAAGATGGCAGATGATTCTCACAGAATACGACATACAGTACACATCTCAGAAAGCCATCAAGGGCAGTGTACTATCTGAATATCTTGCTGAACAACCCATTGATGACTACCAACCTATGAGGTTTGACTTCCCTGATGAAGACATCATGTTCATTAAAGCAAAAGATCACGAAGAGCCTATTCACACTGAAGGGCCTGACCCGGAGGAAGAATGGACTATGATGTTTGATGGGGCTGTTAACATGAATGGCCGTGGTGTTGGTGCAGTGCTCATTACACCCAAAGGAGTTCACATGCCTTTCTCGGCAAAACTCACTTTCAACTGCACTAACAACGAAGCTGAATACGAAGCTTGCATTATGGGTCTTGAGGAAGCCATTGACCTCAGGATCAAGACATTGACCGTATTCGGGGATTCAGCTTTGGTAGTCAATCAAACCAACGGGAAATGGTACACCCACCAAGATCATCTGATACCTTACAGGGATTATACAAGAAGGTTATTGACTTTCTTCACAACAGTCAAGCTTGAGTATATCCCTCGGGACGAGAATCAGTTTGCAGATGCTCTTGCTACCATTTCATCCATGATCAAAGTTCAAGCCGCTAACTTTATACCTCAGATTTCAGTGTCCAGACTCAACAGACCAGCATATGTATTTGCAGCGGATGTTGTAAAAGATGATAAGCCTTGGTTCCATGATGTAAACACCCCAAATTTGCCCTCACCCATTCACACCATGGCTTGTGATCATTCTCATATGCATAAGTACAATCATATCATCTCACATCTCATTTTTAATTCACTGGATAGTTTCTAAGGCATCTGCACCTAGGGTTTGTGATCTGAGCAATCCCAAAGCATCTTGAGCCATTCCGAAGGCCACCAATCAACTCAAAGGGGTCCATGTGTGTTCTTATATCATATTCCACCTCCTCAAAGTCAAAAATGCAGAGGAATCACAAGAACTAGGGTTTTGAGTGGATGCAGAGCCAGCTTGAACTACACAGTTGACTGAAAATTAGGGTTTTGGTTTCAGAGGCCATAACCCCAAATTTTTTGGTCATTCTTGTTTCCATTGGTCTCTATTTGGTATAGGGAGTATGCATATCAATTTTCATGAAGAAATTCCATGGGGAAGTCATCTGATCAAGAGTTGACTTTTCAGACAAGTCAGTGTAAAATCAGGGCATCTGAGGCCCCCAGTGACCCAACCAATGGGTGATCTTCATCATTTTGAGTGTATTGATCTTTATTTGACCATGGAAGAAGATTGAAGTTCATAAAAATCAAGAATTTAGGGTTTTTGCAAATGTTGACTTTTTGGGCATAGTTGACTTTTCAAGAATGCCTCATTTTAGGTCAATTTTCAAGCCTTGATTCATGATCCAAAAAGGCTTCAAATGGAAAAACTTTGGTCATGAAAGTTGTAGATCTCATCTTTCCCTTTTCAAAAAGTACAAGAACATGATCAAACTCTTCTTGGATCAAAAGTTATGGCAATGCAAAGTTGGCAAAGATCATTGTTTTTCAAGTTAGGCACCAAAGGGAAATCTTGCAAAGTCTTGAACCAAAGCCAAATGCAGCCTCTAATCCACTTCAAACCAGCATGTGAACATTCTCTAAGTTACAAAAATCAGAATTTGATCTAGTTTGCCTATGGTTTCATGTTTGGTTATGCAAAAGATCACATGTGAAACATAAGCTAACCAAGTTGCAAAAACTCATGATCACCTCTCACCAACTTGATGCATTGGCTGCTGAGCTTTGCTAGGCCTCTCCCTCACCTTTGCTGCACCAGCCATGCCTTGTACTTGCCTAGACTTTGAGCCATGCCTCACTTACACAAAAGTTGACTTTTTGGCAAAAGCAAACATCCCAATCAATAAAGGACATGTCACATCTCCCAGCCACTTGCAATTGTTTATGCTATCCAAATGCTGGCCAAAACATAAGATACATAAGGCTGAAAGACACACATTGAACATATACACACAAACACTCCTAACTGCAGCTTGCTTCGAATCCTTTAACACAGCCATCAAACACTAAAACTTTCTTCATCATTCAACTCCACACACTTCATAGACCATCCAGCATCCAAAGCCCAAGCCTGAAACAGCCAAGAAACCCCACTGCCATTTCTCACTTCAGTTTGCAAAAACTTTCGAATCTTCCATCCTAGCTCACAAACACACAAACCAACACCACAGATCTTCTCTACACATTGTATGGACCTCAAACAACCCATCACCATGACCTGAAAGTGCCAAAATCACCATAGCCATTGTTGACTGAGCTTGAAGCAGTTCCATTCGAATCTCCTTCTCCAGCCAACACAAACTCATTTTGAGCATTCAAGCATCTTTGGGGGATCAAGTGGAGCAGCTTACATCAAAGGAAGTGGCCAGAAAGTTCCTAAACTGAAAGCTTCAAATCTCAGGTAGCTCGAAAAATAATTTTTCCAGAAATCATTTTTATTGTTACAAACCCGTTCTTTGTGTTGTCCTGATCATCCTGGTGCCATTAGTTTTTGAAATGGTTGTGTTTTGAGCATTTAATTGAACTCTGAAGCTTGCGTGACCTAAAACTTTTTCTCTTCGATTCAGTTTGATTTAGAGAAAATAAATTTGTTTTAGGTTAGGGGTTTAGTTCGTGAGGATGAGAGGAGCATTTCCCTGGTCTTAGATTTCATTTTTGTTACGTTTTTAGGAAGTTTGAAATTTTCAGGTGAGCTTCTGGCCGGAGAAGACGACCGGAAGTCTTCTCCGGCCGCCTGAAAGTAATTTGCCCTAATTACAGTCATTAATGTTAGTTTGAATGTGAGCCGTAGATGAGCGTTGACCAGCTGACTTCCCTCCAGTTTTGATGGCCCAGATGCGTTTGATTAGCCCTAACCTTTTCCATTTAGTTAATTAATTCATAATTAAACTAATTTAATCAGAAATAATCCCAGCCATTGGATCTGGCGCCAGTCAACCACTTTAAACTCAGAGCGCATCCTGTCCACCCAATCTGTTTACTTTTTATTTTATTTAATTTTTATTCATTTTTCTTTAAATAACTTGCATAATTTATTTAAAATAGTTAAAAATTCATAAAAATTATGAAACTTTTTCTTTAAGGTTTTATTAATTTTTATGACACAAAAATATTTTTATTTTATTTTTTATCATTAAAAAAGCATTTTTAAATATTTAAAAGATTATTTTTAATTGATTAATGGGAATTAATTGATTAAAAATACTTTTAGGTATTTAAAAATCACCAAAAAATTCATGAAGTGTTCTAAGACATTTAGAAACATTGTCCAACCTTCAAACCAAATTTCTTTTTGATCTTGATGCATTTTAAGAATTTTTCATTGAATTAAATCATTTTTTATGCATTATTTTGATCACAAGTTTAAAAATTCATTTCTGCCTATTGGTGAAGGTTGTGACATTGATTCTTTTTGCTTTGTTTTGTGTTTAACATGTATTTTCAAGGATAAAGAGGCCATGATTTGATCTTGCATTTCTTAATTGATTGGCATTTGTTTTGTTGAGCACCCTAAAAAACCCTAATAACTTAGAAAATTCATATCTTGAGTTTGGTTGAGAGTTGAGAGCTCCCCTTTGGGCAGTGGTTTATTATAGGTCTAGGGTTTCTTTGGGTACCATTTTCCATTTTTTACTTTAGGGTTTTGCTTCTGTTTTTGGCTTGTATTTGATGTTTGATCCATGAACCCTAATTTGGGCTTTCATTTGCATCCCTTTGGCATTTCCTTGCATAACATGACTTGTCTTTGAATTTTGAGCATTCTTATGATTCATTTGACATCTTAAGACATGTATAAAGCATCTTTGATCATTGCATTACATATTTGCCATGTCATTTGCCTTGTATGCTTCATAACTTTCCATGTTCATTCATGCTCCTTGGCTTGCATCATTTGCATTCATAATCTTGTATGAGCATCTCCATATGTTGCCTCATGTTCATAGCACCTCATAGCATCATAATCATCATCAACATGCTTCTGGTTTTGCTTGGTCCCATGTCATTTCATCTCATCTTGCATTGCATTGCTTTTCCTCCTAACATTTCAGGTGGTAAGTAAACTTGAGAAGTGAATTTGCCTTCACTTCTCATACCTTCTCTTTTCATCTCTCTTGCATCCATTGCTGCATTTATGTTTGTGTTTGAGATTGAGCTTGATCATTCTTGTTCCTCCCACCTTCTTTCTTCAAGTGACTTGACTTCTTGAATGAAGCAAGTCACTTTGCTTCTCTTGATCCTGTTCATCTGCTTCCTGGTGGTCCTTCTGAAGATTGTTCTCGAAAACCTCACAAACCTTAGGATCATCCAAGCATGACAATGAATTAGGGTTTTGATTAGTCCCCCATAGTTTTACCTTTGTGTCTCTCTTTGAGTCTCCTCTTCTCACCTCATAATCAGGGACTAAACCCTAAAGGCTTTAATACTTTATGATTAAGCTTATGCCTGCATCCTTCTCTTAGGATGGAGTGTATAACTTTAATCCTAAGTATTAAACCCTTAAGGTGTTTAAATCTCTTAATCAATTCATCTAATAAATATCAAGACATTACACTTGTAACTTGGGCCTTGCATTAGGGTTCTAATTCTTCCTTAAGTGGTTAAGAAGGACTAACCCTAGTGTTAATGGACAAGTCCCCCTCAAGTTGTCTTACAAACCATAAAAAACACTTCATCATCATACCATTAAATAAAATCCACTTAATCAAAGGCTTGTTTTGTCATGGGTTTAATCCCTAATCATGGATTAGGTTGAGGAGTTTTTCTCAACTTAAACATTCTCATCTATTATCCTTCTTTTAGGATGGTGTAATGAGTCTGTTTAATCCTTGATTATGGCTTAACCTCATTACTCAACACTAAACAAAAACACCAAAAAACATCTAAATAATCACAAGTAGGTTAATGATCTTAATCCTACACCAAAGGTGATTAAGTGTGAGAATCTGACTTCACGCTTAAGGTAATTCTCATTACCCCTAATCAGAGGGAAGATGTGATGAGTTTACTAACCCATTGGTTTAGGCTTAAGCTCATTAACTTATGACAAACTCCAAAAAGAAATAAAAGACTGAAAACTCAAAAACAAACAATAATCGTCTCCTTCGGGATTCTTTTCTCATCTCATTCACTCATAAACGAGAACTTGCTTCTTCCGTCTAATGCAAGACAGTTTGCACCTGAGCCAGACAGGTCATACACTTGAGCATAGACAAGTAAGCAGTTCCCAAGTCAATTCATCTTTCAGTCTCTTTGGGTCGAACTACGGTGTTCTGACTTCCTCATTGCACGAGAGGATACGTAGGCATAACTTAACAGTTATCGAACAAAAGTCTCTGCACATTCCCCCTCCTTCCTGTATCATTCTTTAAGCCTCATGGTCTTGAGCATACTCTTTTCCTTACACTGACACTTCATTTATACACTTCACTCTCTTTTACACTGACACCCGTACATCTCTTCCAGCTATTTTATACACAGATTGCACTGACACTACCCCTTTAAAACACAAATCTTTTAAGCGTGGATCCCGTCGAGTACGACGGACAATCTGGGTGCTAATGCCTTCCCAGGTTGTAACCAACCCCCTTTCTCAGTCTCTCTGGTTCGCAACCGTCTTATCCGTATCTTTCTAGGCCTATGCAGCATTGCCTTTCCTCCGGGATAAAAATGCCTAGCTGGCGACTCTTTTCATCTCCAGTGAGTTCACGGCTGTGTGTTCTCATTGTCCCTCTCGCCGACCGTTCGCGTCTGTACCCTATTTGACTTGGCTTCATTTAGTGGGAGCGACAGCTTGGCGACTCTGCTGGGGAACCTTATATTGCAACCAGGGCTTCTGGTTCTTTTTGTGGGTTCCTCCTAGCGCTTGTTTGATTTGTGTTTACTGGGGTGTTATGTGCTTGTATGTGCTTGTATTTATTTTTGTTTATCGCTTTATGTACAGTTGATTTATTGCTTTCTTTATAGCTTTATATTTTCATACTGTCATACTGTGCTGGCTGGATCTGGTTTTTCTTTGGTGGGTGGGTGTTCCATTGAGAGTTAAGGTCCTACACCTGGGACCTGAGTGACACCTAGGCTAGAGTGAATCATATTCTTTCCCATTCCATTTCGGTCTGGTGCGGGAATATGAAACACGGTTCAGATATGGGTTTCTTCTTGAGAACTCTGTGTTGCAGATTTCCTGCAATGCTAGGGCTATCTGGGAAGCCTGCTAAGTCTGGATGACCTTTTAGTACTGACCTTCAGAAGCTGAGGCGAATTAGAGGAGGAATTGTTATGGTTATTGTAAACACTGTACCTCCAGGTCAGAAGTGTTTACACTTCTCATAACTGATCCAAGTCTGAGGATCCTTGTTCTAGATCACTACCTGTGAGGGGGTTGGGCTGTTTACAGGTTTGCAGGTACCTTGACCTCAGAATACCCTGTTACTTTGACTTTGTTAAGAGTACTCCATGTAGGACAGTTCTTGTGATTCTAAAACCCTGGACATGTGGCTCTTTATTTGAGTCCCCCACCCTGGTTACTGGATTTTTTAGGCCTCCCTCTGGAATTCTTGAACACACATGGATCTATACCAAGGCAGTTAATCAGATCCAGCTCAGTCACAGACCCTTGCATTTCATTTGCATACATACTCATTGCATCATATTAACATGTGCTTATTTGTGTTTCAGGGTATCCACTTCTCATCTGGTTCTGGTTTTGACCCCATCTGCAGTTTTGACCTATCTCCACCAGCACTTGCTCCAGTTTGTCAGCCATATACTTCAGTTACTTGCACTAGCCAGTCAGTGGCCCTCTCCTCAGCATCTTCATCAGCTCTTATTCTACTCAGTCTTCAGCATCATGGCTCCAAAGAAAAGCAACATCACCTATCATTTCTTCCAACCAGACTTGTCAGACATCAGGAGGATCCAAGCCCTGATCACTCCAGATCACATACCCTTGTTCAGGGAGAGTTATGGAGATATACTGGACATGGTTATGGATCTGGACCCTTCACAGAGGAGCCTCATCCACACCTGTATTCAGTTTTATGACCCCCCATTGAGATGTTTCACCTTTCAAGACTTTCAGTTGGGGCCCCTATTAGAAGAATACTCATCATTGACTGGTCTGCCCATCAAAAGAGAAATCCCTTTCAACCCTGAAATGGTCTTTCCCAGCAATGGAGAGATAGCAAAAGCTTTGCACCTGGAACCTGTATTGATTGAACAACACTTGACCTCTAAAGCTGGGATCCCTGGATTTCATCTGGACTTCCTGATTTCTCAATCTAGTTTGAAGGCCTCCTTGGGGGAGTGGAAAGCTGTTTGTGCTCTATTGGCCTTAAGTGTATATGGAATTGTGTTGTTTGCAGATGAGCCCCGTTTCATTAGCAAGAATGCAATCCACTTGTTCATCCTGAAGAACCCTGTGCCAACTTTACTGGGTGATCTCTATTACTCAGTACATCAGAGAAATGAGAAGCAGAGGGGAAGATTAGTGAGGATTTGTGCTCCATTATTCCATGCTTGGCTTCTCAGGCATCTACCCAGGACAGATGCATTTCTAAATCCTCATCAGCAAAGCAACTGGGCTAAGAGACTCACTGTCCTAACTTCAGCAGATATCAGATGGTGTACTCAGAGCACCAAGGGCAGAGATATGATCACCAGCTGTGGGCACTTTCCCAATGTGCCTTTGATAGGAGTTAAGGGAAGTATCAACTACAACCCTCTGCTGTTCAGGAGACAATTGGGCTATGCACTGGTTCATACTCCTAGGGAACAAGATTTGGTGGAGACCCTCTACTGTGAGAACAAGATTAGTTTGACTGTTGTTAGGCAGGCTGCCTGGGCCTGGGATCATGTTCAAACCAAGGGAATCACCATTCTAGGGAAGTGCAATAATGTGGCGTCAGTCCAATATTATGAGTGGTCCCATGCTAGGGCCCAATTCTCTGGAATGCCCTTTACCATAGAAGATATGCCTGAGTCATCTTCAGCACCACCCCCTGCCACTATCAGTTTGGAAGAGTTTGAAAGCTTGAAGGAAAGGAATGAGAAGTTAACTCAAGCCTTGCAGAAGACCCTCCGGGAGAGGAGTGAAGGTGTGAGGGAGATTGAGAGATTGGAGAAATTGAGGGTGGAACACTTGACTAAAATTGAGAAGTCTGGAGATTATATCAACAAGTCCAAAGCTGGTGAGCAGATTCTGAAGAATGCTTGTAAAGAAGCTCAGTTCCAAAGAGCAAGAACAGACTTGTATTTGAAAGAGAGTCAGGCCAGGTGGGTCCGGATCACTGAGGCCCGTACTCTAGAAGACAAGAGAGCTCAAGACAAGATGGAGCAGATGGAAAAGGCCCTGGCAGCAGCCCAGGAAGAAATATCAGAGCTGAAAATCAAAGCAGGATTGAAGAGGTCTAAGGACCAAAGTCAGAGCAAGAAATTGACTGCAGCTGTTGCAACAAGAAACCTTCTCATCAGAAGTCTCACGGAGCGTCCGGCTGATCCTGTGACCGAAGCACTTCTCAGGGAAGTTCGCGAGGATGAGTTTGGCCTTGGAGTTTGACCATTTGCTTGTTGTTGTTTCCTTTTCCTTGTACTTTTGCTTTTGTGATGTATTTTGGCCCCTTTGAGGGTTTGTGTTGTAAAATGAACAAATTGTATCATTTCACCTTTGTAATATATTTGTGTTGGTTTCTATCTGGATTCACATCAAAAGCAACTGCAACAGCATCATCTTCAAGGGTCTGGAAGGGTCAAAACTGAAGGCCAAACCGGATACCTTGAGAACAAATAAGCATAACTGCATTACATGCTAACCCTTTTGTTTGTTTTGTAGGTTTTTGTTTTGTTGTTGCTAACCTCTGTTGTGAATCTCAGGAATTATTGCTCGCCGCCGGGTATTTCCTCTCAACAGGCCTCACAGGTACCCCACTAGAAACAACCTTCCGGGAATTCAGATGGATCAGGTGCAACAAGACCTTACGGAGGTCAGAAACCAGATGGCAAATGAAAGGTTAGAGATGAGAACGCAGATGACGCAGTTCATGGAAGTTATGAACAACTTGGCTCAGAGCCAAGAGAGACTGAGGGCCATGGTGGAGAGGCAAAATCAAGAGGAGCCTCATGTAGGAACTGCAGGCACCAGTAATAATGAAAGGGTGCAACCACATGTTACCCCCCCTGTGTTTGGCCCACATCTCCATCCAGAGGCCAACATCCCAGTCAACATTCAAGGAACAGCTACTGCAGCCAGAGTACTTCAAGAAGATCCTCAGGAGGACCAGTATACAGTAATGGGCGCCGGGGAGGAAACTTATGATAGACGATTGGAAGAGATAGCTGAGAAGTTGAGATCACTGGAGTCTCAAAATTCTTTGGGGTTCGACGTCATGGACATGGGTTTGGTAGAAGGGGTCAGGATCCCCCACAAGTTCAAACCTCCATGTTTCGAAAAGTATAATGGGACTTCATGCCCCCGAACTCATTTGCAATCATTTCTGGGAAGGCTGAAGGCCTATACAATGGATGAGAAATTGTGGATGTTCTATTTTGAAGATAGCTTGACTGGAGCATCGAGGGAATGGTATTCCCATCTGACAAGGGCAACTATTAGATGCTGGAAGGACCTGGCAGAGGCCTTCATCAGACAGTATCAGTATAATCTAGATATGGCACCCAACAGGACCCTCCTAATGGGAATGTCACAGTCTTCAAGAGAGAGCTTCAGAGAATATGCTCAAAGATGGAGGCAATTGGCTGCTGCCGTTCAACCACCAATGTCTGAAAGAGAAATGGCAGACATGTTTATGAACACTCTTCAGGGAACCTATATTGACAGGTTAGCTGCTTTCTCTTCCACTAGCTTTGCGGATGTTGTTATAGCTGGGGAGAGAATTGAAAGCCTGTTAAAGATGGGAAAGATCTCAGACAACGGTGCAAGCTCGTCCAGTGGTACAAGAAAGCCTTTTGCAGGCCCGAGAAGAACTGGCGAGACCAATGCCATCCACACCAACAGGGGTAGGCCCCAATATGTTCAGAGGTCAATAGCAGCAGTTACTATCCCTGCTCCAGCTCATCCACAGCCAGTCTATCAACCTCCTCAACAAAACTTCCAACAACAACCCCAGTATCAGCAGAATCAGTATCCTCCAAGAAACTACAACAACAACAACTCCAACAACAACAATCAACAGAGGCCATTCCAACAGAGGCCGTCTCAAGCTAACCGAGTGATCGATCCGATCCCAATGCCATATGCTGCTTTGCTGCCACAACTTCTGAAACTCAACCTAGTTGAGCTAAGAACGTTGGCACCTCCGGATCCCAACAGTCTACCAAGGAACTATGACTCCAATGCTAGGTGTGCTTTCCACTCGAACGCGCCTGGTCACAGTACAGAAAAATGCAGAGCTCTGCATATGAAGGTACAAGATTTGGTAGACTCCAAGGCTCTGAACTTTGCACCTCCGCCCAATGTCAATAAAAACCCTATGCCAAACCATGGTGGTCCCCGAATTAACGCTATTGAAGAAGACCAACCGTCTTATTTGATAACTAGTGTGGATCAGATCAGGACACCATTGGTGGAAATCAAAGCTCAACTCCGTGAAAACAATATATTTCCGGGGTGTGAACTAGGATGCCCCTACTGCAATATTTCATGGAATGGGTGTGAAGATTTGAGGAATGGCATTGACAGCCTTATTCAGAGTGGCTTACTCCAGATCACTACATCATTTCCGGCAAATCAAGCAACTTCATCAACAACAGTTTCAGACCCTCCTACAACTACAGCATCTATTGTTCCCGACAATTCTTTAGCACCATCAACAAGTACTTCACCTGTCCTTCCAAATGATCAGTTTACAACAGTTTCTCCTGCTACAACTTCAGCTTCATTCCATCTCGACTCTCCATCAACAACAACAACAGTCCTTCCAACAGAACCACCTACAACACCAGCAATCAATCACGAAGATGTCTCCACTGTTACCATATTCTACGATCCTGAAAATAATTCCGCCTACCATTCAGAAGGTGCTGCTCCTGCCAGAGCACCAGTTACAATCTTTTATGATCCACAAACAATAACAGTCCCTTCAGCAGCAGCAATCAGTCCAGTCACTATCACGGTGCCTGGACCAATACCATACGAAAGCAATAGGGCCATCCCTTGGCACTATGGCTCTGACGTGTACTGTGAAGGGAAAAGAATCACTCTGGAAACAACAACACCTGCACCACAAGTAGATAATGTGGGGGGAGGCGGAGGCTTCACTCGAAGCGGACGTCTCTTCACCTCACAAGTTCAAAAACCTACTGCCGAAGCAGAAGCTGCTGCCAAGGCAAAAGGAAAAGGCCCGGTGCAGGAAGATCCAGCTGCCCAAGAAGCCCTGAAGACTCCGTTCGATCAGGAAGTTGATGAGTTTATGAGGATCATCAAAAAGAGTGATTACAAAATTGTGGATCAACTTCACCAGACGCCATCCAAAATCTCCATCCTCTCACTGCTTATGTGCTCCGAAGCCCATCGGAATGCACTACTTAAAGTCCTGCACGCAGCTTACGTGCCGGAGGAGATTACTGTCAACCAATTGGAAACCGTGGTTGGAAATGTTACTGCTAGCAACGGGCTAGGGTTTACCAATTCTGACTTGACAGCGGATGGCCGTAACCACAACAAAGCCTTGCACATAACCCTGGAATGCAAAGGAGCTGTCCTTTCTCATGTGCTGGTGGACACAGGTTCTTCCCTGAATGTCTTACCAAAGAAGGCTCTGGTGAAGTTAGAATATGATGGATTGGCATTGAGACCCAGCAACCTGGTGGTGCGAGCCTTTGATGGTTCGAAGAGATCAGTTCTGGGAGAGATTGAGCTGCCTGTGACAATTGGCCCACAGACCTTTAAAACTATCTTTTATGTGATGGACATTCAGCCCGCCTACAGCTGTTTGTTGGGTAGACCCTGGATTCACGCCGCCGGCGCAATAACGTCTACCCTTCACCAAAAGTTAAAATTTGAGTGGGAAGGTCAAGTTGTCACAATCTGTGGAGAGGAGGACATTTTTGTCAGCCACCTGGCAACCTACAAGTACATTGAAATGGATGGAGAGATCCATGAAACAATGAGCCAGGGGTTTGAAGCGTTAAATGTGAATGAAGCATCTGCTGTATCTGGTACCCCAATGTCGTCTTATCAACAAGCCCGGAAGGTTGTTGAAGAAAGAACTGCCCAAGGCTGGGGCAAGGTCTTAGCTGTGGAGGAGAAGAAGGACAAGTTTGGGTTGGGTTACAGACCAACTCAACATCAAGAAAAGGCTGCTGCAGAGCCAGGTTTTGTCAGTGGGGGGATGCTTACCCCCGATGCTATCAACTGCCTGGAAGACGAGCTGGAAGAGGAGCGCAATCTGGAGAATTGGATTCGTCCAAAGATCCCGGGGAGCAGTGTCTCGAACTGGTCTTCCCAGGAAATTATAAGAGTTACTCATGCAGAGTAATTATTATTTCCTGTATTTTTATATAGCATGCATCCAAGTCTTGCATTTTGCCCAAGATGACAAGACTCATTTTGTAACCAGGGCCATCTGTACTTTTGTGCAAACAGGATTAAATTAATGAAATATCAGACATCTTTTTGCAAACGAGTCTTTTTTCTTTTATGCTCACTGTTTTTCCATTCTTCTTTTTGTACAAAAATAAATGGCGGTGTTTTCAAAATGATAACTTCATTTCACTTTTTTCTAAAAGCAAGATTAAAATCAATCACTAAAAGGAACCAACTTAACCCTTGCAGAGAATGCCTTCCTGACAGCACCGACAACAGCACGGCCATGTCATCGTATGACTTTGACAATCCAATCAATCAAGCTGATGAAGGGGTTGAAGAAGAATATGAGCTTCCTGAAGAGCTAGCCAGGTTGTTAAGACAAGAGGAAAAGGTTATTACTCCTCACCAGGAGGAGATTGAAGTGATTAATCTTGGTACCGATGAAGACGTGAAAGAGGTTAAAATCGGGGCCTGCCTGCAGGATTCAGTGAAGAGACAACTGATAGATCTGCTTCAAGAGTATGTTGATGTGTTTGCTTGGTCGTATCAAGATATGCCAGGGTTGGATACCGATATAGTTGTGCATAAGCTGCCTTTGAGGGAAGAATGCCCACCAGTGAAACAAAAGCTGCGCCGAACTCGCCCAGACATGGCTATGAAAATCAAGGAAGAGGTACAAAAGCAATGGGACGCCGGGTTCCTTGCTGTGACTAGCTACCCGCCGTGGGTTGCTAACATAGTACCTGTGCCTAAGAAGGATGGCAAAGTAAGAATGTGTGTTGATTACCGGGATCTGAACAGAGCCAGCCCGAAAGATGATTTCCCATTACCTCACATTGACGTATTGGTGGATAACACGGCTCAGTTCTCGGTATTCTCCTTCATGGACGGATTTTCAGGATATAATCAGATCAAGATGTCACCTGAAGACATGGAGAAGACAACATTCATCACACCTTGGGGCACGTTCTGTTACAAAGTGATGCCATTTGGACTGAAGAATGCTGGTGCAACATATCAACGGGCTATGGTGACATTGTTCCACGATATGATCCACAAAGAAATAGAATGTTATGTGGATGATATGATCGCCAAGTCCCTTACAGAGGAAGATCACCTGGTGAATCTGCTGAAGTTGTTCAAGCGTCTGAGGAAGTACCAACTAAAGCTGAACCCCAACAAGTGCACATTCGGGGTGCGATCCGGTAAGCTGCTGGGCTTTATTGTAAGCGAGAAAGGGATTGAGGTTGACCCTGATAAAGTCAAGGCTATACAAGAAATGCCTGCACCGAAAACTGAGAAAGAAGTTCGAGGGTTTTTAGGTCGATTGAACTACATTTCACGGTTCATATCTCACCTCACAGCAACCTGTGAACCCTTGTTCAAGCTGCTAAGAAAAGAACAAACGGTCAGGTGGAACGAAGATTGCCAGAAGGCTTTTGACAAGATCAAGGAATATCTGCAAGAACCTCCAATCCTTATGCCGCCAGTTGAAGGAAGACCTCTGATCATGTACTTGACAGTATTAGAAGAATCGATGGGGTGTGTGCTGGGCCAGCATGACGAGTCTGGTCGAAAAGAGTATGCAATATACTACCTAAGCAAAAAGTTTACCGACTGTGAACAGCGTTATTCACTGCTCGAGAAAACTTGCTGTGCTTTAGCGTGGGCTGCCCGCCGACTGAGACAGTATATGTTGACCCACACTACCTTATTAATCTCAAAAATGGATCCAGTCAAGTACATATTTGAGAAGCCAGCTCTTACCGGACGGGTTGCAAGATGGCAGATGATTCTCACAGAATATGACATACAGTACACCTCTCAGAAAGCCATCAAGGGCAGTGTACTATCCGAATATCTTGCTGAGCAACCCATTGATGACTACCAACCTATGAGGTTTGACTTCCCCGATGAAGACATCATGTTCATTAAAGCAAAAGATCACGAAGAGCCTATTCACACTGAAGGGCCTGACCCGGAGGAAGAATGGACTATGATGTTTGATGGGGCTGTTAACATGAATGGCCGTGGTGTTGGTGCAGTACTCATTACACCTAAAGGAGTTCACATGCCTTTCTCGGCAAAACTCACCTTCAACTGCACTAACAACGAAGCTGAATACGAAGCTTGCATTATGGGTCTTGAGGAAGCCATTGACCTCAGGATCAAGACATTGACCGTATTCGGAGATTCAGCTTTGGTAATCAATCAGACCAACGGAAAATGGTACACCCACCAAGATCATCTGATACCTTACAGGGATTATACGAGAAGGTTGCTGACTTTCTTCACAACAGTCAAGCTTGAGTATATCCCTCGAGACGAGAATCAGTTTGCGGATGCTCTTGCTACCATTTCATCCATGATCAAAGTTCAAGCTGCTAATTTTGTACCTCAGATTTCAGTGTCTAGACTTGATAGACCAGCATATGTATTTGCAGCAGATGTTGTCAAGGACGACAAGCCTTGGTTCCATGCCATTAGGTGCTTCTTGGAGGATCAAACATACCCACCTGGGGCATCTTCCAATGATAAGAAGACTTTGAGAAGGCTTGCTGGGAGTTTCTTTCTGAACGCTGATGGGTCTTTATACAAGAGGAACTTTGATATGGTACTCCTCAGATGTGTTGACAAGACGGAAGCAGATTTACTGATGCATGAAGTGCATGAAGGCTCTTTTGGTACCCATGCCGGAGGACATGCCATGGCTAAGAAATTGTTAAGATCAGGCTATTATTGGATTACAATGGATGCAGACTGTTGTGCTTATGCCAGAAAATGCCACAAATTCCAGATCTATGCAGATAAGGTGCATGTGCCTCCCAATCCTCTGAACATAATGTCTTCACCGTGGCCCTTTGCCATGTGGGGCATTGATATGATTGGCAAGATTGAGCCAACTGCTTCAAATGGTCACAGATTTATCCTGGTCGCCATCGACTATTTCACCAAGTGGGTTGAAGCAGCCTCATATGCAAATGTTACAAGACAAGTGGTAGCCCGATTTCTGAAGAGAGATATCATCTGTCGGTATGGAGTGCCCGAGCGAATCATTACTGATAATGGTTCCAACCTAAACAACAAAATGATGGCAGAGCTGTGCCGGGACTTCAAGATCCAACATCACAATTCTTCTCCTTACAGACCAAAGATGAACGGCGCTGTTGAGGCAGCAAATAAGAATATCAAGAAGATTGTGCAGAAGATGGTAATCACTTACAAAGACTGGCATGAAATGCTACCGTTTGCTTTGCATGGGTATCGCACATCAATCAGAACGTCCACTGGGGCAACACCGTATCAGCTTGTATATGGTATGGAAGCAGTCCTACCTGTTGAAGTTGAACTACCCTCGTTACGGGTATTAATGGATGTTAAACTGAGTGAAGCAGAATGGGTTCGGTCCCGATATGAGCAACTGAGTCTGATCGAAGAGAAAAGATTGGCTGCAATCTGCCATGGGCAGTTATATCAGAAAAGAATGAAGAAAGCCTTCGATCAGAAAGTCAGGCATCGAGAGTACCAAGTAGGAGATCTTGTGCTGAAAAGAATCCTTCCTCCTCATACAGACCACAGGGGCAAATGGACTCCAAATTATGAAGGACCATTCGTTGTAAAGAAAGTTTTCTCCGGTGGAGCACTGATGCTCAGCACCATGGATGGTGAAGATTTCCCCTCCCCTGTGAATTCAGATGCAGTTAAAAAATACTTCGCATAAAATGACCCGCTGGACATAAAAACAGAATGTAAGTCCAGGCAAAAATAGGGCATCCCGGCGAGTCAAAAACAGAATAAAAGACTCGGGCAAAAGTAAGGGAAAATAAACAAAAAATGTACACCCGCTGAGTTGAAAAGCCGCATTGGACAACTCAGGCAAAAATGGGTATCCCGATGGATTGAAAACCCGAAAGGGCGATCCATGCAAAACAAGGGAATAAGCGAACAACTGCATTCTGAGTTCGTCTGTATCACCTACAACTTGGTAAGCTTCGAAGGATCAAGCTTCAATCAGAATCAACTCTCTCCAGAAAGCAAGACAAGAAGAACGTCATTGTCATACGAGTCATAGCAGAAGAGGAAGCTCCTCAAAGCGTCGTCAACACCGCCAGCACTTTATTTCTCAATTTGTAACAATCTCCTCATTTCAGGGGATGTGTTTCTTTGACTGTATCTTTGCCAATTCAGGGCACATGAATTAATAAAATCAGATTTTCAGCCATGTTTCGTTTTTACATTTATGTTTTGCAAAGAGTTGTCTGATATCTCTAAAAGTACAATTGCATAAGTACAGATGCCCTCCTCTAAAAAATGAAAACACATGCTTACGGGGAATCTGATTATTCTCGAAAGTACTTAACTCCTATGACGGAATCCAGTAAGGGATACCTCGGGACCTTTTGTACGTTCCATTATCTTTGCAGGATTGCAGGTATCCAGAACGCGACCTGGGGCATGCAGGTTACGTCTCAGCAAGTAGGCGAATCATTATCAACTCGGTCTATCTTCCACATGGCACTGGAGGATGCCCATTTCCCCAGTGGAGCTGCCAAATCAGCATACACTCAATCTCAGCATCCGAGATGCTCTTTCCCCAGCTGAGTTGCTTCTCACAATTCCCCAGCCGAGTTGCCTTGTCATCCTCAGTTGAATACAGAAGACAGGAAATCATCTCCCCACAGAGTTCCAGCCTCTATCCAGGAGAGCAACGCATGAAGAGATCACAACAGAGTGAAGAAAGCTTCTACAAACCCCAGCTGGGTCCCGTATTACAAGGATATGTCAACCAGTGACCCGTGTCCCCAAACAGATACGTCACTAGATCTACCAATGATCTCATCCCCAGTTGGGATGTTCACTTCAAGCAGATCGCCCAGAGATCTTCGCAGCAACGGGATCCAAATCCTGGATCAGTGCCTCTTTGCATAATCATGGCATTTGCGTCATACTATCCCCTCAGAGCGTAGCATTCCGTTTAATACGGAGCATTACGGCAAAAATCAAACGCATAGCATAATCATAAGTCATGTTGTGAATCGAACACTTGTGAATAACAAACCGTTCATCATCATTATACAAAAAAAATCCCCATCAGAGTCCCAGCAAAGCAGTTGCCTCTCAAATCACAAACACCAGTATATACACCTTTTGGCACCCGTCCGTGTCATCACTTCCCTAGTAAAGTCGCCCGAACATCTTTACAAACAAATCACCCGTATTACAGATACGTCCTGACACCCGTCCGTGTCATATCCCAGCAGAAAGCCAAAGACATCCTCTTTGCACTCACATATACTTATATACACCCTTTTTGACACCCGTCCATGTCATATCCCCAGCGCAGTCGCGTACACCTTCATCACCCATACACTTGTTAATATCATACTTTTCTCTCCTGACACTCGTCCGTGTCACTCTCCCCAGCAGTTAAAACACTCATCTATACATTATGCTCACTACTCATGGTACGCTTATACAGATACTCGTCCGTATCTTGTATGCATCATCACTCACCCCCCCCCCCACAGATTCGGCAGTAGTCCTTGTTCTTCGTTAACCAGTTGATACCCGTCCGTATCATCATCTCTGAACATGTGTCAGTTTGTTTCTACATGATACTCGTCCGTATCATAGTCCTAAGGATGCTCGTCCGCATCTTTAATCTATACACAATACCAAACACTTATACCTTTTGTTTCTTGGATGTAAATGCTCGTCCGTGTTTACTTTATCCCCAGTAGATCACCAACAAATTTCCTTTTTATCTAACACTCGTCCTGTGTTATGATACCTTTGAGAGCAGCCGTACCCTGCTGAGTGGTCGTCCTCCACTTCTTGATGGTCGTCCTCCATCATGCTCATCCGATGGCCGTCCCCATCGTTGTTTTTAGCAGCCGTCCCCTGCTAGGTGGTCGTCCTCCACCCCTTTTTGATGATCGTCCTTCATCACTTTATCCAATGGCCGTCCCCATTGTTGATTTTGGCTATCTGGCATTCGTCCTATGTCATGAGAAACCTCGAGAGCAGTCGTACCCTGCTGAGTGGTCGTCCTCCACTTCTTGATGGTCGTCCTCCATCTTGCTCGTCCGATGGACGTCCCCATCGTTGACCTTTTCTATCCGATGGCCGTCCCCATCGTTGATATTTTCGGCAGCCGTACCCTGCCAGGTGGTCGTCCTCCACCTTTGATGGTCGTCCCCATCATATTTCTTTTATTCCCCAACAGAGCAGCCGTCCCCTGCTAGGTGATCGTCCTTCACCTTTGATGGCCGTACCCTATCATCTGTTTATTTCATTCATTCTTCAACCCGATGGCCGTCCCCGTCGTGGTCCCTTTTCTTTTTTTAGCCCGATGGCCGTCCCCATCGTGGGTTACCTTACCTTTATGAACTTGATGGCCGTCCCCGTCATGTTTCATTAATCCCTAGAATTTTGCAGCTTTATCTTGATGGCCGTCCCCATCATGATATTTTATTTTCCCCAGCTAGTCGGCCGTCCCCGTCTTAGCTTTACCTTTTATCCCCAGCATGTCGGCCGTCCCCGTCATCGCTTTATTTTCATACACTCTCCCCAGCATGTCGGCCGTCCCCGTCATTGCTCCTTACCCAGCAGTCGTCCTCTGCTCGACGGTCGCCCTCCGTCGCCTATACTTTATAATATACTTTATTTTTCTTTTACAATCTATATCCCTTTTCTTCTTTATTCTGTGAGTGCAAATTTTGGACTGTCTTTGGTATTCAACCACAAGTTATCTTGTTTGCCTGTTAAGCCGTCGCTTACATCCTGCACAGCTAACTCATGTTTGAATAGGGGCAGCTGTAAACACCCCAAATTTTCCCTCACCCATTCACACCATGGCTTGTGATCATTCTCATATGCATAAGTACAATCATATCATCTCACATCTCATTTTTAATTCACTGGATAGTTTCTAAGGCATCTGCACCTAGGGTTTGTGATCTGAGCAATCCCAAAGCATCTTGAGCCATTCCGAAGGCCACCAATCAACTCAAAGGGGTCCATGTGTGTTCTTATATCATATTCCACCTCCTCAAAGTCAAAAATGCAGAGGAATCACAAGAACTAGGGTTTTGAGTGGATGCAGAGCCAGCTTGAACTACACAGTTGACTGAAAATTAGGGTTTTGGTTTCAGAGGCCATAACCCCAAATTTTTTGGTCATTCTTGTTTCCATTGGTCTCTATTTGGTATAGGGAGTATGCATATCAATTTTCATGAAGAAATTCCATGGGGAAGTCATCTGATCAAGAGTTGACTTTTCAGACAAGTCAGTGTAAAATCAGGGCATCTGAGGCCCCCAGTGACCCAACCAATGGGTGATCTTCATCATTTTGAGTGTATTGATCTTTATTTGATCATGGAAGAAGATTGAAGTTCATAAAAATCAAGAATTTAGGGTTTTTGCAAATGTTGACTTTTTGGGCATAGTTGACTTTTCAAGAATGCCTCATTTTAGGTCAATTTTCAAGCCTTGATTCATGATCCAAAAAGGCTTCAAATGGAAAAACTTTGGTCATGAAAGTTGTAGATCTCATCTTTCCCTTTTCAAAAAGTACAAGAACATGATCAAACTCTTCTTGGATCAAAAGTTATGGCAATGCAAAGTTGGCAAAGATCATTGTTTTTCAAGTTAGGCACCAAAGGGAAATCTTGCAAAGTCTTGAACCAAAGCCAAATGCAGCCTCTAATCCACTTCAAACCAGCATGTGAACATTCTCTAAGTTACAAAAATCAGAATTTGATCTAGTTTGCCTATGGTTTCATGTTTGGTTATGCAAAAGATCACATGTGAAACATAAGCTAACCAAGTTGCAAAAACTCATGATCACCTCTCACCAACTTGATGCATTGGCTGCTGAGCTTTGCTAGGCCTCTCCCTCACCTTTGCTGCACCAGCCATGCCTTGTACTTGCCTAGACTTTGAGCCATGCCTCACTTACACAAAAGTTGACTTTTTGGCAAAAGCAAACATCCCAATCAATAAAGGACATGTCACATCTCCCAGCCACTTGCAATTGTTTATGCTATCCAAATGCTGGCCAAAACATAAGATACATAAGGCTGAAAGACACACATTGAACATATACACACAAACACTCCTAACTGCAGCTTGCTTCGAATCCTTTAACACAGCCATCAAACACTAAAACTTTCTTCATCATTCAACTCCACACACTTCATAGACCATCCAGCATCCAAAGCCCAAGCCTGAAACAGCCAAGAAACCCCACTGCCATTTCTCACTTCAGTTTGCAAAAACTTTCGAATCTTCCATCCTAGCTCACAAACACACAAACCAACACCACAGATCTTCTCTACACATTGTATGGACCTCAAACAACCCATCACCATGACCTGAAAGTGCCAAAATCACCATAGCCATTGTTGACTGAGCTTGAAGCAGTTCCATTCGAATCTCCTTCTCCAGCCAACACAAACTCATTTTGAGCATTCAAGCATCTTTGGGGGATCAAGTGGAGCAGCTTACATCAAAGGAAGTGGCCAGAAAGTTCCTAAACTGAAAGCTTCAAATCTCAGGTAGCTCGAAAAATAATTTTTCCAGAAATCATTTTTATTGTTACAAACCCGTTCTTTGTGTTGTCCTGATCATCCTGGTGCCATTAGTTTTTGAAATGGTTGTGTTTTGAGCATTTAATTGAACTCTGAAGCTTGCGTGACCTAAAACTTTTTCTCTTCGATTCAGTTTGATTTAGAGAAAATAAATTTGTTTTAGGTTAGGGGTTTAGTTCGTGAGGATGAGAGGAGCATTTCCCTGGTCTTAGATTTCATTTTTGTTACGTTTTTAGGAAGTTTGAAATTTTCAGGTGAGCTTCTGGCCGGAGAAGACGACCGGAAGTCTTCTCCGGCCGCCTGAAAGTAATTTGCCCTAATT
This sequence comes from Lathyrus aphaca, assembly GCA_963966055.1. Taxonomy (NCBI): domain Eukaryota; kingdom Viridiplantae; phylum Streptophyta; class Magnoliopsida; order Fabales; family Fabaceae; genus Lathyrus; species Lathyrus aphaca. The sequence continues at coordinate 737,456,763 of OZ014519.1, read as the reverse complement.
ACAGTCATTAATGTTAGTTTGAATGTGAGCCGTAGATGAGCGTTGACCAGCTGACTTCCCTCCAGTTTTGATGGCCCAGATGCGTTTGATTAGCCCTAACCTTTTCCATTTAGTTAATTAATTCATAATTAAACTAATTTAATCAGAAATAATCCCAGCCATTGGATCTGGCGCCAGTCAACCACTTTAAACTCAGAGCGCATCCTGTCCACCCAATCTGTTTACTTTTTATTTTATTTAATTTTTATTCATTTTTCTTTAAATAACTTGCATAATTTATTTAAAATAGTTAAAAATTCATAAAAATTATGAAACTTTTTCTTTAAGGTTTTATTAATTTTTATGACACAAAAATATTTTTATTTTATTTTTTATCATTAAAAAAGCATTTTTAAATATTTAAAAGATTATTTTTAATTGATTAATGGGAATTAATTGATTAAAAATACTTTTAGGTATTTAAAAATCACCAAAAAATTCATGAAGTGTTCTAAGACATTTAGAAACATTGTCCAACCTTCAAACCAAATTTCTTTTTGATCTTGATGCATTTTAAGAATTTTTCATTGAATTAAATCATTTTTTATGCATTATTTTGATCACAAGTTTAAAAATTCATTTCTGCCTATTGGTGAAGGTTGTGACATTGATTCTTTTTGCTTTGTTTTGTGTTTAACATGTATTTTCAAGGATAAAGAGGCCATGATTTGATCTTGCATTTCTTAATTGATTGGCATTTGTTTTGTTGAGCACCCTAAAAAACCCTAATAACTTAGAAAATTCATATCTTGAGTTTGGTTGAGAGTTGAGAGCTCCCCTTTGGGCAGTGGTTTATTATAGGTCTAGGGTTTCTTTGGGTACCATTTTCCATTTTTTACTTTAGGGTTTTGCTTCTGTTTTTGGCTTGTATTTGATGTTTGATCCATGAACCCTAATTTGGGCTTTCATTTGCATCCCTTTGGCATTTCCTTGCATAACATGACTTGTCTTTGCATTTTGAGCATTCTTATGATTCATTTGACATCTTAAGACATGTATAAAGCATCTTTGATCATTGCATTACATATTTGCCATGTCATTTGCCTTGTATGCTTCATAACTTTCCATGTTCATTCATGCTCCTTGGCTTGCATCATTTGCATTCATAATCTTGTATGAGCATCTCCATATGTTGCCTCATGTTCATAGCACCTCATAGCATCATAATCATCATCAACATGCTTCTGGTTTTGCTTGGTCCCATGTCATTTCATCTCATCTTGCATTGCATTGCTTTTCCTCCTAACATTTCAGGTGGTAAGTAAACTTGAGAAGTGAATTTGCCTTCACTTCTCATACCTTCTCTTTTCATCTCTCTTGCATCCATTGCTGCATTTATGTTTGTGTTTGAGATTGAGCTTGCTCATTCTTGTTCCTCCCACCTTCTTTCTTCAAGTGACTTGACTTCTTGAATGAAGCAAGTCACTTTGCTTCTCTTGATCCTGTTCATCTGCTTCCTGGTGGTCCTTCTGAAGATTGTTCTCGAAAACCTCACAAACCTTAGGATCATCCAAGCATGACAATGAATTAGGGTTTTGATTAGTCCCCCATAGTTTTACCTTTGTGTCTCTCTTTGAGTCTCCTCTTCTCACCTCATAATCAGGGACTAAACCCTAAAGGCTTTAATACTTTATGATTAAGCTTATGCCTGCATCCTTCTCTTAGGATGGAGTGTATAACTTTAATCCTAAGTATTAAACCCTTAAGGTGTTTAAATCTCTTAATCAATTCATCTAATAAATATCAAGACATTACACTTGTAACTTGGGCCTTGCATTAGGGTTCTAATTCTTCCTTAAGTGGTTAAGAAGGACTAACCCTAGTGTTAATGGACAAGTCCCCCTCAAGTTGTCTTACAAACCATAAAAAACACTTCATCATCATACCATTAAATAAAATCCACTTAATCAAAGGCTTGTTTTGTCATGGGTTTAATCCCTAATCATGGATTAGGTTGAGGAGTTTTTCTCAACTTAAACATTCTCATCTATTATCCTTCTTTTAGGATGGTGTAATGAGTCTGTTTAATCCTTGATTATGGCTTAACCTCATTACTCAACACTAAACAAAAACACCAAAAAACATCTAAATAATCACAAGTAGGTTAATGATCTTAATCCTACACCAAAGGTGATTAAGTGTGAGAATCTGACTTCACGCTTAAGGTAATTCTCATTACCCCTAATCAGAGGGAAGATGTGATGAGTTTACTAACCCATTGGTTTAGGCTTAAGCTCATTAACTTATGACAAACTCCAAAAAGAAATAAAAGACTGAAAACTCAAAAACAAACAATAATCGTCTCCTTCGGGATTCTTTTCTCATCTCATTCACTCATAAACGAGAACTTGCTTCTTCCGTCTAATGCAAGACAGTTTGCACCTGAGCCAGACAGGTCATACACTTGAGCATAGACAAGTAAGCAGTTCCCAAGTCAATTCATCTTTCAGTCTCTTTGGGTCGAACTACGGTGTTCTGACTTCCTCATTGCACGAGAGGATACGTAGGCATAACTTAACAGTTATCGAACAAAAGTCTCTGCACATTCCCCCTCCTTCCTGTATCATTCTTTAAGCCTCATGGTCTTGAGCATACTCTTTTCCTTACACTGACACTTCATTTATACACTTCACTCTCTTTTACACTGACACCCGTACATCTCTTCCAGCTATTTTATACACAGATTGCACTGACACTACCCCTTTAAAACACAAATCTTTTAAGCGTGGATCCCGTCGAGTACGACGGACAATCTGGGTGCTAATACCTTCCCAGGTTGTAACCAACCCCCTTTCTCAGTCTCTCTGGTTCGCAACCGTCTTATCCGTATCTTTCTAGGCCTATGCAGCATTGCCTTTCCTCCGGGATAAAAATGCCTAGCTGGCGACTCTTTTCATCTCCAGTGAGTTCACGGCTGTGTGTTCTCATTGTCCCTCTCGCCGACCGTTCGCGTCTGTACCCTATTTGACTTGGCTTCATTTAGTGGGAGCGACACATGACATTAAGTGCTTCTTGGAGGATCAAACATACCCACCTGGGGCATCTCCCAATGATAAGAAGACCTTGAGAAGGCTTGCTGGAAGTTTCTTTCTGAACACTGATGGGTCTTTATACAAGAGGAACTTTGACATGATACTCCTCAGATGTGTTGACAAGACGGAAGCAGATTTGTTGATGCATGAAGTGCACGAAGGATCTTTCGGTACCCATACTGGAGGACATGCAATGGCTAAAAAGTTGCTAAGATCAGGCTATTACTGGATCACAATGGATGCAGACTGTTGTGCCTACGCCAGAAAATGTCATAAATGTCAGATCTATGCAGATAAGGTGCATGTGCCTCCCAATCCTTTGAACATCATGTCTTCTCCATGGCCCTTTGCCATGTGGGGCATTGATATGATTGGCAAGATCGAGCCGACTGCTTCAAACGGCCACAGATTCATCTTAGTCGCCATTGACTATTTCACCAAGTGGGTTGAAGCAGCCTCATATGCAAATGTTACAAGACAAGTGGTAGCCAGATTTCTGAAGAGAGATATCATCTGTCGGTATGGAGTGCCCGAGCGAATCATTACTGATAATGGTTCCAACTTAAACAACAAAATGATGGCAGAGCTGTGCCGGGACTTCAAGATCCAACATCACAATTCTTCTCCTTACAGGCCAAAGATGAACGGCGCTGTTGAGGCAGCAAATAAGAATATCAAGAAGATTGTGCAGAAGATGGTAATCACATACAAAGACTGGCACGAAATGCTACCATTTGCCTTGCATGGGTACCGCACATCAATTAGAACATCCACTGGGGCAACACCGTATCAGCTTGTATATGGTATGGAAGCAGTCCTGCCTGTTGAAGTTGAATTACCCTCCTTACGGGTATTGATGGATGTTAAACTGAGTGAAGCAGAATGGGTTCGGTCCCGATACGAACAACTGAGTCTGATCGAAGAGAAGAGATTGGCTGCAATCTGCCATGGGCAGTTATATCAGAAGAGAATGAAGAAAGCCTTCGATCAGAAAGTCAGGCACCGAGAATACCAAGTAGGGGATCTTGTGTTGAAAAGAATCCTCCCTCCTCATACAGACCACAGGGGCAAATGGACTCCAAATTATGAAGGACCATTCGTTGTAAAGAAAGTTTTCTCTGGTGGAGCACTGATGCTCAGCACCATGGATGGTGAAGATTTCCCATCCCCTGTGAATTCAGATGCAGTTAAAAAATACTTCGCATAAAATGACCCGCTGGACATAAAAACAGAATGTAAGTCCAGGCAAAAATAGGGCATCCCGGCGAGTCAAAAACAGAATAAAAGACTCGGGCAAAAGTAAGGGAAAATAAACAAAAAAATGTACACCCGCTGAGTTGAAAAGCCGCATTGGACGGCTCAGGCAAAAATGGGTATCCCGATGGATTGAAAACCCGAAAGGGCGATCCATGCAAAATAAGGGAATAAGCGAACAACTGCATTCGTCTGTATCACCTACAACTTGGTAAGCTACGAATGATCAGCTTCAGTCAGAATCAACTCTCTCCAGAAAGCAAGACGAGAAGAACGTCATTGTCATACGAGTCATAGCAGGAGAGGAAGCTCCTCGAAGCGTCGACAACACCGCCAGCACTTTATTTCTCAATTTGTAACAATCCCCTCATTTCAGGAGATATGTTTCTTTGACTGTATCTTGCCAATTCAGGGCACTTGAATTAATAAAATCAGATTTTCAGTCATGTTTCGTTTTACATTTATGTTTTTGCAAAGAGTTGTCTGGTATCTCTAAAATACAATTGCATAAGTACAGATGCCTTTCTCTAAAAATAAAAACACATGCTTACAGGGAATGTAACTATTCTCGAAAGTACTTAACTCCTATGACGGAATCCAGTAAGGGATACCTCGGGACCTTTTGTACGTTTCCTTATCTTTGCAGGATTGCAGGTATCCAGAACGCAACCTGGGGCATGCAAGCTACGTCTCAGCAAGTAGGCGAATCATTATCACCTCGGTCTATCTTCCACATGGCACTCGAAGGTGCCCATTTCCCCAGCAGAGCTGCCAAATCAGCATACACTCAATCTCAGCATCCAAGATGCTCTATCCCCAGCTGAGTTGCCTCTTGTTGCTCTCCCCAGCTGAGTTGCCTCTTGTTGCTCTCCCCAGCTGAGTTGCCTCTCACTTCCCCAGCCGAGTGGCCATTCTTCCTCAACAGAATACAGAAATCAGGGAATCATCTCCCCACAGAGCTTCAAGCCTTTATTCAGAAGAGCAACGCACGGAGGATCACAACAGAGTACAAGAAGCTTCTACAAACCCCAGCTGGGTCCCGTACTTTCAAGGATATGCCAACCGGTGACATATATCCCCAAGCAGATACATCATTAGATCTACCAATGATCTCACCCCCAGCTGGGACGTCCATTTCAAGCAGGTCGACCAGAGATTTTCACAGCAACGGGATCCGAATCCCGGATCCGTGCCCCTTTGCATAATCATGGCATCCGCATCATATTCACCCCCCAGAGCGTAGCATTCCGTCTAATGCGGAGCATTACGGCAAAAATCAAATGCATAGCATAATCATAAGTCATGTTGTGAATTGAACGCTTGTGATTAGTAACCATTCATCAGAATACAGATTACTTTCCCCCAGAGTCCACACCAGAGTCCCCGCAAAAGCAGCTGCCTCACAAATCACAAACACCAGTATATACACCTTTTGGCACCCGTCCGTGTCATCACTCCCCAGTAAAGTCGCCTGAACACTCTTTACGAACACATCACCCGTATTACAGATACTTCCTGGCACCCGTCCGTGTCAAACCACCAGCAGAAAGCCAGAGACATCCTCTTTGCACCCACACTCCTATATACACTTTCTTGACACCCGTCCGTGTCATATCCCCAGCGCAGTCACTTACACTTTCATCAACCCATATACTTGTTAATATTATACTTTTCTCTTTTGACACTCATCCGTGTCACTCTCCCCAGCAGATAAACACTCACCTATACACAATACAACACTTACTACTCATGGTACACTTATACAGATGATCGTCCGTATCTTGTATACATCATCACTCATATCCCCACAGATTCAACAGTAGTCCTTGTTCTTTGTTAACCAGTTGGTACTCGTCCGTACCATCATCTCAGAACATTGCGTCTAGTGTTTGTTTCTACATGATACTCGTCCGTATCATAGTCATAAGGATGCTCGTCCGCATCTTTAATCCATACACCGTGTCAAACACTTATGTCTTCTTGGGTATAGATACTCGTCCGTGTCTACTATTCCCCAGAAGAGTCCTTTCAGATGCAACACTCGTCCGTGTTCTTTGCTAACCAGTTGATACTTGTCCGTATCATCATCTCTGAACGTGTGTCAGTTTGTTTCTACGTGATACTCGTCCGTATCATAGTCTTAAGGATGCTCGTCCGCATCTTTAATCTGTACACAATACCAAACACTTGTACCTTTTGTTTCTTGGGTGTAAACGCTCGTCCGTGTTTACATTATCCCCAGTAGATCACCGCCAATTTTCTTTTTATCTAACACTCGTCCTGTGTTATGATACCTTTGAGAGCAGCCGTACCCTGCTGAGTGGTCGTCCTCCACTTCTTGATGGTCGTCCTCCATCATGCTCATCCGATGGCCGTCCCCATCGTTAATTTTAGCAGCCGTCCCCTGCTAGGTGGTCGTCCTCCACCTTCTGATGATCGTCCTTCATCACTTTATCCAATGGCCGTCCCCATTGTTGATTTTGGTTATCTAACACTCGTCCTGTGCTATGATAAACCTCGAGAGCAGCCGTCCCCTGCTGAGTGGTCGTCCTCCACTTCTTGATGGTCGTCCTCCATCTTGCTCGTCCGATGGCCGTCCCCATCGTTGATATTTTCGGCAGCCGTACCCTGCCAGGTGGTCGTCCTCCACCTTTGATGGTCGTCCCCGTCATATTTCTTTTATTCCCAACAGAGCAGCCGTCCCCTGCTAGGTGATCGTCCTTCACCTTTGATGGCCGTACCCCATCATCTGTTTATTTCATTTATTCTTTAACCCGATGGCCGTCCCCGTCGTGGTCCCTTTTCCTTTTTAGCCCGATGGCCGTCCCCATCGTTGGTTACTTGACCTTTATGAACTTGATGGCCGTCCCCGTCATGTTTCATTAATCCCCAGAGAACTTCGCAGCTTTATCTTGATGGCCGTCCCCATCATAATATCCTATTTTTCCCAGCTAGTCGGCCGTCCCCGTCTTAGCTTTACTTGTTTTTCCCCAGCTAGTCGGCCGTCCCCGTTTTAGCTTTACTTTTTATCCCCAGCATGTCGGCCGTCCCCGTCATCGCTTTGCTTCACATACCACTTTACCCAGCAGTCTTTCTCTGCTCGACGGTCGTCCTCCGTCGCCCACACCTTACAATATACTTTATTTTGCCTTTACAATCTATATCCCTTTTCTTCTTCATTTCCGTGAGTACAAATTTTGGACTGTCTTTGGTATTCAACCACAAGTTATCTTGTTTGCCTGCTAAGCCGTCGCTTACAACCTGCACAGCTAACTCATGATTGAATAGGGGCAGCTGTAAACACCCCAAATTTGCCCTCACCCATTCACACCATGGCTTGTGATCATCTCATATGCATAAACACAATCATATCATCTCATATCTCATTTTTGATTCACTGGATAGTTTCTAAGGCATCTGCACCTAGGGTTTGTGATCTGAGCAACCTCAAGGCTTCTTGAGCCATTTCAAAGGCTACCAATCAACTCAAAGGGGTCCATGTGTGTTCTTATATCATATTTCATCTCCTCAAAGTCAAAAATGCAGAGGGATCACAAGAGCTAGGGTTTGAGTGGATGCAGAGCCAGGTTGAACTGCACAGTTGACTGAAAATTAGGGTTTTGGTTTCAGAGGCCATAACTCCAATTTTTTTGGTCATTCTTGTTTCCATTGATCTCTATAGGGTATAGGGAGTATGCATACCAATTTTCATGAAGAAATTCCATGGGGAAGTCATCTGATCAAGAGTTGACTTTCTAGACAAGTCAGTGCATAATCAGGGCATCTGAGGCCCCCAATGACCCAACCAATGGGTGATCTTCATCATTTTGAGTGTATATGGTCTTTATTTGATCATGGAAGAAGATTGAGGTTCATGAAAATCAAGAATTTAGGGTTTTTGCAAAGGTTGACTTTTTGGGCATAGTTGACTTTTCAAGAATGCATCATTTTAGGTAAATTTTCAAGCCATGATTTTGGATCCAAAAATGCTTCAAATGGAAAAACTTTGGTCATGAAAGTTGTAGATCTCATCTTTCCCTTTCCAAAAAGTACAAGAACATGATCTAATTCATCTTGGATCAAAAGTTATGTTTTGTTAAAGTTGGCAAAAATCACTAAAATTCAAGTTATGCACCAAATGGAAATTTTGCAAAACCTTGAACCAATGCATCATGTGACCTCTAATTCATTTCAAACCATTGCATAAACATTCCCTAAGTCCCAAAATCAGATTTGAACCAAAGGAATCACATGTTTGTATGGCCTTTGGAGCAAAATCTTTCCATGTGAACAAAGGAAGCCAAGTTGCAAAACTCATGATCACATCTCACCAACTTGATGCATTGGCTGCTGAACCAAACTAGCTCCATACACACATCATGCTGCGCAGCCCCATGCTCATTGTACTTAGCTAGAGTTTAGCCCATGCCCTCTCTTACAAGAAGTGGACTTTTTGCAAAAGTTGCCTTACCAATCAATAAAGGGCATGTCTTGTCAACTGACCAATGAGAGAGAAATATGTGGACAGTTTGCAAGCTAAACATATGAAGAGGCAAGGCTGAAACATTCCCATTCACAACATACACAAAAACCTACCAAGTTGCAAGTTCCTTCGATTCTCTCTGTCCAGCATACAAACACTCAAGCCAACTTCACCAATCATCTTACCTTGCTCCATAGACCACCCAGCAACCAAGGATCAAGCCTGAAACAGCAAGAATCCCCCATTGCCATTCTTCACCTCAGCTTGCATTTTCTATCGAATCTCTCTCCACAAGCCATGAACACTTAAACAAACTCCACCAACAATCTCCACTCACCTCACTGACCAGAAACCACCCTTTGTTTTGGCCTGAAACACCCTATATCTCAAATACGATTTTCATCCTCCCTTGGTCAGAGCTGCTGCAAACTCACTCAGGAGGTTGTTTAAACTCCAGCTAAGCATCCAAAGCTTCAAAGGTGGACCATTGGGACCAGATTGAGCCAAAGAATCATCCAAAGAGCTCCTGAATCAAGAGCTCCATCTCAGGTGACACCATGAACTTTTTTCCCAGAACTCATTTCTCTTGTTAAAATCTTGTTGTGCATGTTACACTGATCATTGGGATCTCTTTACTTTTGAAAATGAGCCAGAAATGAGTATGTAATGTTGTTCTGAAAGTTTGACCTAAAAATTTCATGGCTTCGATTCTTGTTTGTTTGTGAGTTTAAATGTGATTTGATGCTGGATTCGTGCTTAGGGTAGTTAGTAGATGATTTCTGGAGAGTTAGAGCTTCTAAAATGGCCTAGGGAGAGAGATTGATTTTGGGGATGGCCGGAGAAGACGACCGGAACACTGTTCCGGTCGCCTGATTGTAATTAACGGCAGGGTTAGGGTTTTAAGCATTAATTAGCAAGTTTGAATTTGGACCGTGAGATGTGGCGGGGAGTCAATTCGCGCGCAGGCAGTTTCAAATCTGGACCCTAGGATTTAAATACTTTTCATTAAATCAGATTTAATTCATTTATTTTCTTTTATTTTTCTTTTGTTTTGCATAATTATTTAAAAATAGCAAAAAAATTCTTAAAAATTATGAAACTTTTTCTTTAAAGTTTTAATAATTTTTAAGACCCAAAAATATTTTTATTTTATTTTTCATCATTAAAAAAGTATTTTTAAATATTTAAAAGATTATTTTTAATTGATTAATGGGAATTAATTAATTAAAAATACTTTTGGGTATTTAAAAATTACAAAAAAATTCATGAAATGTTCTAAGACATTTAGAAACATTGTCCAACCTTCAAACCAAATTTCTTTTTTGATCTTGATGCATCTTAAGAATTTTTCATTGAATTAAATCATTTTTTATGCATTATTTTGATCATGGATTCAAAAATTCATTTCTGCCTATTGGTGAAGGTTGAGACATTGATTCTTCTTGCATTGTCTTTTGTTTAGCATGTATTTTCAAGGATAAAAAGGCCATGATTTGTTCTTGCATTTTCTAATTGATTGGCATTTGTTTTGTTAAGAACCCTAAAAAACCCTAATAACTTGTGAAAATCATAACTTGAGTTTGGTTGAGAGTTGAGAGCTCCCCTTTGGGCAGTGGTTCATCATAGGCCTAGGGTTTCTTTGAGTGCCATTTTCCATTTTTACTTTAGGGTTTTGCTTCTGTTTTTGGTTTGTGTTTGATGTTTGATCCATAAACCCTAATTTGGGCTTTCATTTGCATCCCTCTTGCATTTCCTTGCATAACATGACTTGTCTTTGCATTTTGTGCATTCTTGTGATCCATTTGACATCTTAAGATATGTATAAAGCATCTTTGATCATTGCATCCCATATTTGCCATGTCATTTGTCTTGTATGATTCATAACTTTTCATGCTTGTTCATGCTCCTTAACTTGCATCATTTGCATTCATGATCTTGTATGAACATCCCTATTGTCTTGCCTCATGTTTGCAGCACCTCATAACATCATAATCAGCATCAACATGCTTCTGGTTTTGCTTTGCATCATATCATTTCATCTCATCTTGCATTGCATTACATTTCTTTCTAACATTGCAGGTGGTAGGTAAACTTGGGAAGTGAATTTGCCTTCACTTCTCATACCTTTTCTTTTCATCTCTCTTGCATCCATTGCTGCATTTCTATATGTGTTTATGTTTGAGCTTGCTCATTCTTCTTCATCCCACTTTCTTTCTTCAAGTGACTTGACTTCTTGAATGAAGCAAGTCACTTTGCTTCTCTTGATCCTATTCATCTGCTTCCTGTTGGTTCCATTGAAGATCTTCTTGGTGAAACCTCACAAACCTTAGGAACAACCAAGCATGACAATGAGTTAGGGTTTTGATTAGCATCCCCTCATAGTTTTACCTTTGTGTCTCTCTTTGAGTCTTCTCCTCTCACCTCATAATCAGGGACTAAACCCTAAAGGCTTTAAGACTTTGTGATTAAGCTTATGCCTGCATCCTTCTCTTAGGATGGAGTGTATAACTTTAATCCTAAGTATTAAACCCTTAAGGTGTTTAAATCTCTTAATCAATTCATCTAATAAATATCAAGACATTACACTTGTAACTTGGGCCTTGCATTAGGGTTCTAATTCTTCCTTAAGTGGTTAAGAAGGACTAACCCTAGTGTTAATGGACAAGTCCCCCTCAAGTTGTCTTACAAATCATAAAATTCACTTCATCATCATACCATTAAATAAAATCCACTTAATCAAAGGCTTGTTTTGTCATGGGTTTAATCCCTAATCGTGGATTAAGTTGAGGAGTTTTCCTCAGCTTAAACATTCTCATCTATTATCCTTCTTTTAGGATGGTGTAATGAGTCTGTTTAATCCTTGATTATGGCTTAACCTCATTACTTAACACTAAACAAAATCACAAAAACATCTAAATAATCACAAGTAGGTTAATGATCTTAATCCTACATCAAAAGGTGATTAAGTGTGAGAATCTGACTTCACACTTAAGGTATTCTCATTACCCCTAATCAGAGGGAAGATGTGATGAGTTTACTAAATCCATTGGTTTAGACTTAAGCTCATTATCTTATGACAAATCTCCAAAAAGAAATAAAAGACTGAAAACTCAAAAAAACAAATAATAATCGTCTCCTTCGGGATTCTTTTCTCATCACACTCACTCACAATCGAGAACTTGCTTCTTCCGTCTAATGCAAGACAGTAAGCACCTGAGCCAGACAGGTCATACACTTGAGCATAGACAAGCAAGCAGTTCAAAAGTCAATTCATCTTTCAGTCTCTTTGGGTCGAACTACGGTGTTCTGACTTCCTCATTGCACGAGAGGATACGTAGGCATAACTTAACAGTTATCGAACAAAAGTCTCTGTATATTCCCCCTCCTTTCATGATCTTGAGCATACTCTTTTCCTTACACTGACACATCATTTATACACATCACTTTTCTTTACACTGACACCTGTACATTCTTTCCAGCTATTTTATACACAGATTGCACTGACACTACCCCTTTAAAACACAAATCTTTTAAGCGTGGATCCCGTCGAGTACGGCGGACAATCTGGGTGCTAATACCTTCCCAGGTTGTAACCAACCCCCTTTCTCAGTCTCTCTGGTTCGCAACCGTCTTATCCGTATCTTTCTAGGTCTATGCAGCATTGCCTTTCCTCCGGGATAAAAATGCCTAGCTGGCGACTCTTTTCATCTCCAGTGAGTTCACGGCTGTGTGTTCTCACTGTTCCCTTCGCCGACCGTTCGCGTCTGTACCTTCATCTGACCCTGTTTCATTTGTTGGGAGCGACATCTTCTTCAAGATTTCTCAGGAGTGTCTGATGCTTATGACATTATTCATGTTAACAACTCAAGCTATTTGCTTCATCGGGGAACACTCAATACAAGTTGATCACAGATTCTTATCTCTGACATGGTTTTGTTGATGTTAATTAATGGAGACTGAGTTTCAGGGTTTCATATCGAGGTATCATGATGTTCATGGTATAGGAGATCTAATGGTGGACTCGTAAGAAAAGCAAGTTACTATGGTTCTCTCGTTTGCTTGTTTGTTGTGGTAGAAGTCAATGAGGTTCAATGTTGAAGCTTATCGAAGTTTGGGGATTCATTAAGAATAAGTTGGATTTGGGTTGGAGGATTGTGTTAAGATATTAAGATTGATTATGCAGGCCATTTGGAATCCAAGACGCATCCTTGTTTACCATCTTTATTCGCTCTAGCCCGTAAAAACCATATTTCAAATATTTATTTTCTTGCTATCATCAAGATCACCTTTTATAACCATTCTTTCTTAGCCCAAATTTATTTCATATCACCATTCTAAACTATTAAACCAATTACCAAATATTTGTCCTAACCAAATTCTTTCTTTGTTCCATTTTTGAACACTACCTTAAAAGAAATTCAAAATCAAGTCATATTTTGTGATTAAATTCATATTGTTTTTGGCTCCAAATCCAACTACAAAGTCATTCTAATTTCATACTTGAATTAATCTCTAGAATTAACTTCAAGGCCCATTGTAAGCCCAAACCTTTTTTTTTCATTACATTCTTTCATTGTTTTTTTAATTCTAAGACCCATTGTAAGCCCAAACTTTTTCTTATTTTATTACACTTTTCATTTTTTTAATTAATTACCCAAAGGCCTATTGTTAGAAAAAAAACATTACAGTTATGGCTTCTTCTCAATAGCCGAAACCAAACGAAAAAAAAACTCTTAATAAAAGAGAAGGTTTTTTTTGTGGATCCTTCTTTTTTGAATGCTTATAACAGAAAATTAGAAATACTGGAAAAGATATCAAAAAAATTGGGATTCAATTAGAAGTGTTTTAAGAGTTCACTCCAACAAAACTTTCATAAAAAAGACACGGTTACATGGCTGAATTGTACAAGAAGAAAATTCTAACTGTTAAGTGAATAAAAATTACGGAAATTCATCATCCGACTTCATGTCCTAGCTGAATCCTCATCGAAGTTCAAAGTTCAACAATCTTGACAAAGCGGTTCGGGAACGTATCTTAAAACCACATTTTGATCCATTCCTCAGAGTAGCATACTTCACGACATCAACAGCGATGCACCCTGTAAATGAAACTCATTTCAGATAATACTCAGCCGACGATAAATTCAGGAATGAGATATATCATGAGAAAATCGAAAAGAAAGCAGGGCATTGCGAGAAGAGTTTTTAACTGAAAGTAAAAGTTGCAGCAGAAGGTTCTAATCGCGATAACTAATTCATAACCGAATGGTAACAAACTCTCAACTGAAATTTCAACAAACTTGCAACAAATTTACCTGAAAAATCTTCAGAAAGTTGCATCAGTTTGTTGCTATAAATTAGAGGACAACTGCTTCAATTTCTCTCTTCTTTTCACAAAAAATCCAAACCCTCATCAATCTTCAATCAACATCTTCTGAACTTTTTCTTTTCCTCCAATTAATGGCAGCTTCAACACCTTTTTCTTCTTCCATAATCCCCTGCCACCATTGGCCTCTTCTCCATCACCATCTTCAAGTTCAGTTTCACCCTTCTTCAGCTCCAATTTCCAACCTCATCAATATGCAAATCACCTTTAAAGTTCAAGAATACAATAACAAAAATAGTTAGTGAGAAATAACGGTTGCAGTGAAAAGGGAGAGGAGAAAAAAGCAGATTTTTCTTGATAGCCTTCTCTTACCTTCATCAATTCAATCCTCTGCATAACACACTTCATCACCATCATCGTCATATGTTTGTTCCTCATCTTCAACAATCAGAACAGAAACTTCATCAACAACTTCTCCAAGACTCTTCAAATTCAACATCGCACAACGCCAATCAACAACCTCCTACTCACCTTCGAATTCGCAACAATATATCATATCGATACCGCCACAGAAACACTTCCACAATATCAACGCATTGGTCCACAGTCTCTTCTTCTCTATCACACCTGCAAGTTTCAAAACACATAGCAAGAATCGAATACCAGCAACAATATGCAGTGTGAAGAAGAAGAAGAAGAATAGGAAGGAAAGTCACGCGAAATCGAAGTCATACCTGAGACATAATCTCTTTTTTCACCTTGGGAGAATAATCAGCGGAACTCCAATTCGTAAGTCATCTTGATTTGAGAATGGTATGAATACTGAGGCCGAGTGAGTTGTTGATGTGGAAGATGAAACAAGGAGGTAGATCCGTCATCGTGTTCGTCTTTGCCGGGAAGGGCTGAGTTGAAAAGTGAACGCGTTGGTGGCGAAAGAAGCGGATTTCACGACGAGTTTGTTGCCGAGGAGATCAAAAGCACTAAGGTTGCGCTAAGAGGAGAAGAGGTTCTCCGACTGTGTCATCGTAAGAAGAAGGATACGATAGCGGATTCGTCGGCGAGATTGGTGAAGTGATGATGATGAACGGAGCTGAAGTGATGATGATGAACGGAGCTGAAGTGATGATGATGAGCGGGGCTTGATCGCCGGCGCGAATGGGATCGGAAAAGACAGAGTGAGGGCGGCGCCGTGGTGTAGTGTTTAGGTCTTTGTTCAAGGTTAGGGTTTCACTTCATAACAAAGTTGAATTCTGAAATTTGGATTTGGCCTCCTCCATTGCTTCATCACCATATAAGTTTCACACTATTTAAAGTCATCTTCACACCCCCACCTGCGAATCTAGTAGAATTGGGCTTTGAACCCATGAAGCTTCTATTGGCACCATCCAATTTCTAATGCACCTCTCTGCAATGGTCATGCGAATTGGGCCAAGATTCAGCGAATTCATTATTCACACTCTTCAGTTGCTCATGAACCCCCTGCGCATATTGGTAACAGATTGGGCCTTGGGCTGCTTTCCTATTTACACCTTGGGTCTGCTTCAGCACATCTCTATTTTTCTTTATGGTTTAGAGTTTCTAATTAATTTTTCTTGACAAAGTCATGATTCAATATTCTTGTTGAATTTTTTGTATGGATTAATATTTTGATCTATATCTTGTCAATTTTAATTAGAATTTGGTTGATAATTTTAATTAATGTTTATGACTAATTTTGGGAATTAAAGCATTCATGGTTGTTTTTATCAATATTGGACCGATTTCGATTATAGTGAGGCATCACAAAAGCTAATTATGGAAGATAAGCATTTATTTTGCTTATGAAGATTACAAGGCCTTGCTTGAGGTTTTTTTTTCCGGATTTCTTTTATGTGAAAAATCGGCACTTCGATCAAGTAAGTGATTTTGAGTTTTTCGGCCTTTAAGCATCATTTTAGTCGTATGCGGCTTAGGATCATGTAACTTAAGGTGCATATTGGGCCCTCCCACCTGAGGCATTGGATATATTTGTGATATATGTTGGTTTGTGTCGATTTCGGAGCTTAGGGATTAGGTTACGAACCATTAGGATCGCTTCCTTTCACTTCCCCTTAAAATTCACTTTTTTCCCGTTTCGTCGCAATTATTAAAAATAGTTTTAGGTGAGATAAAATTCTGGAAAAATTCATGAGTGATCCTCATCCTCTTAATTAATTTTTCATATTTTTTATTTCCAGATTTGGGTGGTTTCAATATTTTATTTGGATTTTAGATCACAAGCTGTCCCAAAAAGGAAGGTTTTGGCATAAGGGACCAAAAACAATTTTTCCCCATAGGTGTGAAACCTATTTTTTGTGTGTGATTAATCACTGTAATTTGTGACATTTTAGATGCTCCTTAGGCATTTTTTTCATAATTTTTAGTGCCCTTTTTGATCCACTTTGTGGAGTTGTTTTTGGGTGATCATTCATTGCTACCTTGCTAATCAAGGAATTGTTTTGGCACTTTGGTGCATAATTTTGTGGAATCCTTTTGGAAAATGTGAGATAATGACTATATCATTCCAGGGATTTAATTTCATAATTTTTAAAGGCTTTTTGCTATTTTTCCATGTCACCTAGATCCTAGGTTGATTCATGTGTTTATGTGTCGCATAACTTAAATGTTAAGAAGGCATTCATGCCATTTGCTTGGAATACTTTTTGGTATCTTTTTAGGAGTTAATTATAGGTCATTTGTATGTCTTTAATTCCAGTCATAGGTCACATTTTGAACCATACTCATTTGGTTTGTTTTGGTGCTTTAAAGTGCATACTCATGTGAATTAACTTTAACCTAAACTAGTTTCTCTTCTCCTCTAAATAATAACTTGAATTATGTGGAAATCATTAATGCCTATTCATGCATTCTAATTGCATATTATACCTTGTATGCTACTGATCCATAATCATTTCATTCATATTCACATGCCATTCTTCCTTAGTTTGCATCATTTGCGATCTTATGCGTTTTTGTTCGTTTTTTTCTCATATCTTCTTCTCATTGCTCCATATGCCTAATCCATTGCATCTATGTTTGTATATTCATTCATCCATCTTCATAAGCATTCACTACTGACTTTGATGTTCATTTCATGTATTAATTCATGCTTGTAAGCCATATGCATTCATACTTCATCCATAAACCCTAATTTGCATTTAGGTGAATTTATGTGAACTTTTTGTACATAGTTTGACATAGTTTGATCTTGTGAGGTATCCTAGTATCCTTAGGGACCTATAGCATGTAGCTACTGACTTTAGAAGTCATGTAAACTTTAGGTACCTTCACCTTTAGACTTAGGTCTTATCTTTGAACCCTAGTTCCATTCTAGGGCGTTTATGGTACTTAATCGCTTTCATGCTTCGATTTTACTTTCAATATGCATTGTCATGCTAACTTTTGTTTTGTAGGGGGGAAGATTGAGGTAAGCATTACTTCATTACTATCTCTTATGCATCTTAATTGTGTTTGCCTTAGCACCTTGTGCTTTGCTTTTAGGTTTTCCCTTTCTTTAGAGACAACTTAACTTCCTTAGGAAGTAAGTTAGTTTCTAACTCTTTTTTCTTCTCTTCTTTTCTTTCTTAGGATTAGAAAACCTCACAAACCGTTAGGATCTCCTTTTTTGTATATAATAACTAACTTAGGGTTGTGTCTTAGTCCCCTTAGTTTGTCCTTTTTGCAATTTGAGTCATTCTTTCTCATCTTCAAACAAAATTCAAAAAAACACTTAACAAATAAATGAAAGGATCCTTTGTGTATAGCCTTATTCCATGAAGCACTTGCATTCATTCCATATTGGAGTGGTGTAAGCTCGTCTATCATGATGCACAAGTCTCATCAAGGGACTGTTTCATAAAACAAATAAATTCAAAATACTTCTCTTAAAAGACAAATAACAAGCGACTATCCTGCGGGAACTTCTCTTTCTCATCTCATTCACTCACAACGCGAACTTGGGACGACTTGTCTCATTTGCAAGACGGTAAACGCACTCGTACCAGATGAGCCTGCAACACCTGAGCATAGACATATGCAGTTCCAGCTGTAAAAAACACAAACAAATAGTTCCCGCCTTAGTTAGGCGAACTACGTCGACTCTGATCCTCATTATCCCGATGAGGTACGTAGGCAGCGGGGTAGGGCCCGTTCGAGCACACTCTTTATTTTCCCTACATTTCCCCCTTTCTTTCCATTTTCTTATTCAGTTCCTTTCTCATTTCACTTCCATTCCAGTTAGCGGTTTTATTCAGCAACAGTTATTTTCTCACCCTTTGAAACAAAACAAGCAAGCGTGGATCCCGTCGGGTACGGCGGACGATCTGGGGTGCTAATACCTTCCCAGGTCGTAACCGACTCCCGAATCCAGATCTTTGGTTCGCAGGACCTTGTCCTTTTCTTCTTCCTCAGGTTTGTGCAACATTACCTTTCCCATTCATTCGGGATAAAAATGTCTGGCTGGCGACTCTACCTTTTCCGCGCCACTTTCGCGTTTGTACTAGGATGAAAATCCCGGGAGCGACAGCTGGCGACTCTGCTGGGGACTTAACCTGATTCTTCCGGTTTCCCTTGTAGAGTCAATCCTAGCGCCTGTTTGGTTTTGTTTCTTTGGGTGTCTATCTGTTTGTTGTTGTGTGCTTTAGTTTAGCTTTACAGTTTTTACTTTACAGCTTTACTTTATCGCATTTATTTATCGCTTTCAGTATTTTATTTTCCATGCATCATATTATACTGGACTGTCTGGCTGTGCTGGTTTTCATTTTTTCTATGGGATGGGGTTACTGTGAGATTAGCTCGTAACCGGGGCTCGAGTGCACCCTAGGACTTAGAGTGGTTCCACTTTGGCTTCATGGCATCTTGCTATGTTGGTAGTAGTGAGTTCCACACCTTGACTTGCGACCTTCTCGAGAATGTATTGGTTCCGGAATCTTTCTGGGGCAATACGCTACCTTGATATTTATGTGCAGTCAGGGGACCGATCATTGAGAACCTTTGTGGAAACATCCCTCTCCAGCGATGACAGTTGCAGGCCACATTTGTTGGCAAACCCACTCGCATCCGAGGGCCCACTGGGAACTCGCATAGGATGGCCTGGTTCTCTCATAGGAATCCAGTCAAAGCAAATTGTTCGTATGACGGTAGTATTGTACCCTTCGGGATGAATGTACTACTGTTTCTTGATTCAGTGCTTGAAGCTGAGGACTTATGTGAGATGCTTGTTTTTCCGGACTCAGCTGAGACCTCCCTGAGTAGTACATAATGCCAAACTGATTCCCTGATTTGGTCATGAGCCATTTCTCGGAAATGGTGAACGTATTATTGCTATTCGGCCTCGAGAGTCTGTGATGTTTGACCCGAGTAGCATACCCGTGAGATTGGGAGGGGTTTACAGGTTTGCAGGAACCCTAAACTTCAACATACCCGCTTTGCCAGTGTTGTTTTATGATATTATCTAGTGCTATATGGTTCTTTGATTCTGAGATCCGGGATTTCTATTCAGAGAGATTGTTACTGTGATTACCATGGTGACCCTGATATTGTGACTGTTATTATGACTCTCCACAGACACTTGGCTCGTTGTTCAACTTCAACGCCATCAGTGATTGTTATATTATGTGATCCAGTTCTACAGTTATTGGGTTCTCAGTTATGGGGTTCTGTACAGAGATGGTGCTGCTATTATGGTTCTATTCAGACAGTTGGTTCACTGCTCAACACCAACATCAGACTATTGATCACACGCCTGTTGCATACATGACATCATAGCATTTCTGCACACATGTTCAGTCATTTCTGAGGATCACATATCTGAATCATGCTGTTGGACTTTTCTGTGTCAAAACTCGAATCAAAGAAAATAGATTCCTTAGAAATAACTGAACATGGCATTTGCATACATCCTTGCATTCTTGACAGGTGTTCGGGGACAAATTCTTTTCCTGACTTTATTTCTCATCAGAATGACCAACTTGAATCACAGTCATCAATGTATATATTTGAAGCAACTCCGGGCGGAGGTAATCAAACGAAGACCCAGCTGAGGCCATTCAGGGCAGAGGTATAAACTTTATTTCAGAACCAGAAACTGTTGAAACAGGAAGTCAACTAGATGAAGACTCAGATTAGCTTGGTTATGGAAATTCTGAACGAAGCTATTTTCATCCCTAGTGAGGGGAACTACGCTGCTCTGATTCTCCATTCATCAATGGAGATACGTAGGCAGGAGATCAAATCAGATCTTTCCGAGCAACCTTATTTATCAACTTCATTTATCAACCTCTTCCGTCCAGATGTCGTTTGTCAGTATCCAACCTGAGCTTCCCAAGAGAATCCTAGGGGCAGAGAATATGGGTAAAGGCCAAAACAACTTGAGAAGAAGTTTGATCATATTCCGATATCGTACGTGCAACAAGTTTAATCATTTATGCAAAATTCGGAGTGGTTGAGCTAATTGCATCAGGATCATCTCCGACAAAGTTTCCTTTGGGGTTTCAATGCCAAGTATGACTATCATTCTGGGGCACCTGGCCTTTTAATTGAAGATTGCAAGTCTTTCAGAGGCAAAGGTGAAGACAAGGTCCAGAATTTGATCGACTCAAAGGTCATCATGCCAGAAAGTCTGCTCACATATTGAAGTCTCCTCATCAAATGGGTTTCCCAATTTGCAAAGGCATCTTCAGAAGCAATAAGTCCAGACGGAGTCAAGTCTCCTCAATGACGGCAATGTTCAGCTTCTTTACTGCATTTCCATTTATAGTTTACATTGTTTGTTTAAACATTTGTATGCATGCATGAAACTTATTTGTTTGTTAACCATAATAAAATGCACATGTTTTTCTTGAAGTAATCCATTCGTATTCACTCATGATTTTGTGTATGTGCATTGCAATACCAACTGTTGTGCTTAAACTCTATCAGGGAGGATGACGGAATGAAAACTCAAAAACTTTAATTGTATGCTTTTGAGAAAGACCCTGTTGACGATGTACAGGCATTGTTTCAAATCCTAAACACCGGAGATATAAGGGAGATAGACCATCGCCAACCCATTTGAGCCTTGAAGTAGGAGTTTCTTTTTTGCATGAAAAAACCCTTGCATATAACCCAGGGGCAGGGTAGGTGTCAGTTAGTTTGACCGGGCGTTCAAATTTCAAAAAGGAGTGCACATCTGAGGATCCATTACCTTTCGTCGTACCAAATCAAGAGGTCCCATGACCAGAAACCATAATGGTTATCCCAGTCAAGAGATCCAAAGACCAAAAACCACAATGGTTATCCCGAACAAGAGGTCCAAAGACCGGAAACCACAATGGTTATCCCTCATCAACTAAGAAGTGAGACAGTCACGACCCTTTCAAAGCAATCAAGACAAACAGTGTCACACGATTTGTTCAAAAAAAAAGAATTAAAAAAAATGATGAGAAAGCCCGCTAAGTCGAAACTTGAAAACAAGCGACTTAGGCAAAAATTAGGGCATCCCGCTGGACTTCACAATCTAAGATTCACAAGAATCAGTCCAGGCAAAAGTTAGGGATGAGCAAAAGAATACAAAAGAGGAAAAGGATTGCATAAGAAAGATCCTTGAACAAGAACAAAGTCGTGTGATACAGACACGAAAGACGAAGGGGTGACTGACTCCAAACAACAACTTTATTGGTGCTTAAACCGTTAGTGTAATTGGTTCCTCAACCATCACAAAACCTTTTTTGAGAGGTGAGCGCTTATGAAAGTTAGCTGAACATAGGAATGGAGAACATCACGAAGATGGGTGGGGACAAATAAACTTCGAGCCTATATCCTTTATTTTTATAACCGTGAACCAGGCCACGATACAACCCTCAAAAGTCCTAACTGAAACAGGGCTATTTTTGAGAGCGTACTACCACGAGACCGCGTTTCTGACTCCTATGAGTGGTGTTGAAAGATATTTGTTGGTGTTGCATGTGCATGCTTTCTATTATTCAAAAAAAAAATTAATGTCGAATCTTAACCAATGATTCGCTCACAAAGGTTTGCGACATCTTTTTCAGTAAAACTTCAAGATTGACATGTGTGTTGCATTAGAATTTTCATTCTTAGAATAAACATTTTCTGCTTGCATATATTTGTTGGGCATCATAAAAATTCACACATGAAACTTCAGTCCAGAAGCTTAATCTTGCCAAGTTGAGAAGTCTGAAACTTCCGAAGGACAATCTATGAAGATGTAATTTTCCAAAAAAAAACTCCATTGAGTAGGGACTTTCCCAACATTCGTAGCAAGAGCCAACTAATCCGGGGCAATCATGTCGAGCAATCTCTTCAAAATTTAGTCAAGCTGGGGCAATCACTTCGAGATTCAAATCTCTCAAAGAGCCATCAGGCGGAAGCATTATTCAAATTTCAGCCAAACTAGGGCAATCACTTCGAGATCCAATCTCTCGAAGATAGTTGATCTGGGTGTTTTCTTCAAAGCAGTCATTCAGAGGTGATCACTTCAAGACTTGTACTGGGGCAGGCCACCCCAAGAGCACTGGAAGTTACTTTCTCCTAAAGACGGTTAATCAGAAGCACCTACCCAAGGTTCAAAATACTAGGACACACTATCTCACGGTGATATGAGGTTTTTCATGAATCCTTGTGAGGCAAATTTCTTTCATAGACCATGCAGTCTGGGGCAGCTATTTCGAGATCCGACGAATCTCTCCAAGAGTTTGAAGACACTGAGGCATTTCGTATGTCATGTTTTCTGTAAAATCCTCTGGAGACATTTTTTTTCTGATGGACCTTAGTCTGAGGCGAGTTTGAAATTTCAGAGAACCATTATTCAATCATGGTCAGTTGGCAATCTATCAACCCAGAGTCTATAGGCAAAGCCATTGTCAACACAGTACTTCAAGAGTTATTTAGCAAGTCTCATCAGACAATCCCTTCTCCAGCAGTGTATCAAAGGGAATGATACTTCTTGAGCAACTTAAACTCTTATCTTCAGCAGGAAGTTTTATCATTGACATCCTCCATCATCCCCAGTAGAGTTGGAAGTTGAAATATCCCCAGCAAGGCAGCAAAAGGTGGGTGTCATCCCCAAGAAGGAGTTTCCCTTCAGACAGGGGCAATTCTCAGCAGTATAAGGAATGTCTTTCCCCCCAGCAATTTCTTCCTCAGCAGTGTCATGCCTTTGGTTCTCAGCCAAGTCAGGAGGTCTTCATTTCCCCATCAGAGTTCAAGAAGAGCCCTCATCCAGCAGGGTCTTGGCTCTCCAATCTCAAAGTCCAATTTATTTTTGGCAATGGCGGCAGTTCAGAGCCGGTATATCATTGACAGCCTTCCCCGCAGAGTTGTCTTCTCCTCACAAGGATCAATCAGATCAATGCAGTGATCATCAGTTCCTCCCTAGTCAAGCCATCTGGGATACCTGCAGTCTCCTTATCAGGAGATCTCCTTGCATTTGCATATGTATAATCATCATCACATTTGCATCCTCCAAAGCGTAGCATTTCCATCGTCATGGAGCATTACGCCATAAATTCAAACATATGCATACCATCATGGGCCAATTTTGAGGTATATTACATAAGACCCGTTACATCTCCAATCAGATTAAAGTATTCCTCACAGAATGCAACTTCGTTTCCCAGGGTGGTTACTTCTACCGAGTCTTGTTGTTATCCCCAGTTGAGTCTTGTTTCAGTACAACAGTCTCATTTTTTTCGCGTCTCCGTTTCAGTACAACGGTCGCATCTTGGGCTCTCGTTTAAGTACAAAGATCCCATTCCTTTCGAGTCTCCATTTAAGTACAATGGTCTCGTCTTTGAGTCTTGTTTCAGTATAACAGTCTCATTTTTTCGCGTCTCCGTTTCAGTACAACAGTCGCGTCTTGGGCTCTCGTTTAAGTACAACGATCCCGTTCCTTTCGAGTCTCCATTTAAGTACATTGGTCTCGTCTTTGAGTCTTGTTTCAGTACAACAGTCTCATCTTTTCGCGTCTCCGTTTCAGTACAACAGTCACGTCTTGGGCTCTCGTTTAAGTACAACGATCCCGTTCCTTTCGAGTCTCCATTTAAGTACAATGGTCTCGTCTTTGAGTCTTGTTTCAGTACAACAGTCTCATCTTTTCGCGTCTCCGTTTCAATACAACGGTCGCGTCTTGGGCTCTCGTTTAAGTACAACGATCCTGTTCCTTTCGAGTCTCCATTTAAGTACAATTGTCTCGTCTTTGAGTCTTGTTTCAGTACAACAGTCTCATTTTTTCGCGTCTCCGTTTCAGTACAACGGTTGCATCTTGGGCTCTCGTTTAAGTACAACGATCCCGTTCCTTTCGAGTCTCCATTTAAGTACAATGGTCTCGTCTCAGTGCGAAGATAATGGATCGGTTGATACCATTTCCGTGTTAGATCGGTTGATCTTATTTGAGTCATGAATCGATTAATATCATTTCTCTTCGAGTTGTAAATCGGATGATATTACATTCTCGCCTTCCGGGGTGGATCGGTTGATACCATCTCCGTGTTAGATCGGTTGATCTTATTTGAATCGCAAATCGGTTGATGTCGCGTTAAGCCTTGTTTCGCCAACAGGCACTCTCGGTGTGGCTTTGATTCGCTCAGCAGTCGCAGTGATTGCATTGATTCTATTCCACCTGGTTCTTTCCCCGTTACCTATTCAGAGGTCAAAATCAAAAAATACATAAATAAATAAATGGGCAAATGGCATTCCTATTACCCTCAGTGTGCAAATTTTCAGGTTTTATTCGAGTATTCAATCACTCCATACCTTAAACGTCTAAAAGCTGTTGCAATTATTCGTTCAGGTATGCAGTTGATTGAATAGGGGCAGCTGTAATACCTCAAAATTTGCCCTCATATTTGTTTCCTTAACTGGCTTGTTGCTTCGCATGTCATCTGCATTTCCCATTAGATCATAATATCCATCATCATGCATTTGCATTGTATTCCTCAGGCATGGGATCAGAGTATGCTCCGATGAATTGAGTTTTCATATTCAGAGATGATTTATCTGGTTATTGCACTTGATATAAGATAGAGGTTGAGCTCATCTCATCATAGCCACGTTCTTATGCTGAAGTTCATCAAGTATCCCAATTATCTTCTTCAAGATTTCTCAGGAGTGTCTGATGCTTATGACATTATTCATGTTAACAACTCAAGCTATTTGCTTCATCGGGGAACACTCAATACAAGTTGATCACAGATTCTTATCTCTGACATGGTTTTGTTGATGTTAATTAATGGAGACTGAGTTTCAGGGTTTCATATCGAGGTATCATGATGTTCATGGTATAGGAGATCTAATGGTGGACTCGTAAGAAAAGCAAGTTACTATGGTTCTCTCGTTTGCTTGTTTGTTGTGGTAGAAGTCAATGAGGTTCAATGTTGAAGCTTATTGAAGTTTGGGGATTCATTAAGAATAAGTGTGATTTGGGTTGGAGGATTGTGTTAAGATATTAAGATTGATTATGCAGGCCATTTGGAATCCAAGACACATCCTTGTTTACCATCTTTATTCGCTCTAGCCCGTAAAAACCATATTTCAAATATTTATTTTCTTGCTATCATCAAGATCACCTTTTATAACCATTCTTTCTTAGCCCAAATTTATTTCATATCACCATTCTAAACTATTAAACCAATTACCAAATATTTGTCCTAACCAAATTCTTTCTTTGTTCCATTTTTGAACACTACCTTAAAAGAAATTCAAAATCAAGTCATATTTTGTGATTAAATTCATATTGTTTTTGGCTCCAAATCCAACTACAAAGTCATTCTAATTTCATACTTGAATTAATCTCTAGAATTAACTTCAAGGCCCATTGTAAGCCCAAACCTTTTTTTTCATTACATTCTTTCATTGTTTTTTTAATTCCAAGACCCATTGTAAGCCCAAACTTTTTCTTATTTTATTACACTTTTCATTTTTTTAATTAATTACCCAAAGGCCTATTGTTAGAAAAAAACATTACAGTTATGGCTTCTTCTCAATAGCCGAAACCAAACGAAAAAAACTCTTAATAAAAGAGAAGGTTTTTTTTGTGGATCCTTCTTTTTTGAATGCTTATAACAGAAAATTAGAAATACTGGAAAAGATATCAAAAAAATTGGGATTCAATTACAAGTGTTTTAAGAGTTTACTCCAACAAAACTTTCATAAAAAAGACACGGTTACATGGCTGAATTGTACAAGAAGAAAATTCTAACTGTTAAGTGAATAAAAATGACGGAAATTCATCATCCGACTTCATGTCCTAGCTGAATCCTCATCGAAGTTCAAAGTTCAACAATCTTGACAAAGCGGTTCGGGAACGTATCTTAAAACCACATTTTGATCCATTCCTCAGAGTAGCATACTTCACGACATCAACGACGATGCACCCTGTAAATGAAACTCATTTCAGATAATACTCAGCCGACGATAAATTCAGGAATGAGATATATCATGAGAAAATCGAAAAGAAAGCAGGGCATTGCGAGAAGAGTTTTTAACTGAAAGTAAAAGTTGCAGCAGAAGGTTCTAATCGCGATAACTAATTCATAACCGAATGGTAACAAACTCTCAACTGAAATTTCAACAAACTTGCAACAAATTTACCTGAAAAATCTTCAGAAAGTTGCATCAGTTTGTTGCTATAAATTAGAGGACAACTGCTTCAATTTCTCTCTTCTTTTCACAAAAAATCCAAACCCTCATCAATCTTCAATCAACATCTTCTGAACTTTTTCTTTTCCTCCAATAAATGGCAGCTTCAACACCTTTTTCTTCTTCCATAATCCCCTGCCACCATTGGCCTCTTCTCCATCACCATCTTCAAGTTCAGTTTCACCCTTCTTCAGCTCCAATTTCCAACCTCATCAATATGCAAATCACCTTTAAAGTTCAAGAATACAACAACAGAAACAGTTAGTGAGAAATAACGGTTGTAGTGAAAAGGGAGAGGAGAAAAAAGCAGATTTTTCTTGATAGCCTTCTCTTACCTTCATCAATTCAATCCTCTGCATAACACTCTTCATCACCATCACCGTCATATGTTTGTTCCTCATCTTCAACAATCAGAACAGAAACTTCATCAACAACTTCTCCAAGACTCTTCAACCTTCAACATCGCACAACGCCAATCAACAACCTCCTACTCACCTTCGAATTCGCAACAATATATCATATCGATACCGCCACAGAAACACTTCCACAATATCAACGCATTGGTCCACAGTCTCTTCTTCTCTATCACACCTGCAAGTTTCAAAACACATAGCAAGAATCGAATACCAGCAACAATATGCAGTGTGAAGAAGAAGAAGAAGAATAGGAAGGAAACTCACGCGAAATCGAAGTCATACCTAAGACATAATCTCTTTTTTCACCTTGGGAGAACAATCAGCGGAACTCCAATTCGTAATTCATCTTGATTTGAGAATGGTATGAATACCGAGGCCGAGTGAGTTGTTGATGTGGAAGATGAAACAAGGAGGTAGATCCTTCATCGTGTTCGTCTTTGTCGGGAAGGGCTGAGTTGAAAAGTGAACGCGTTGGTGGCGAAAGAAGCGGATTTCACGACGAGTTTGTTGCCGAGGAGATCGAAAGCACTAAGGTTGCGCTAAGAGGAGAAGAGGTTCTCCGACTGTGTCATCGTAAGAAGAAGGATACGATAGCGGATTTGTCGGCGAGATTGGTGAAGTGATGATGATGAACGGAGCTGAAGTGATGATGATGAACGGAGCTGAAGTGATGATGATGAGCGGGGCTTGATCGCCGGCGCGAATGGGATCGGAAAAGACAGAGTGAGGGCGGCGCCGTGGTGTAGGGTTTAGGTCTTTGTTCAAGGTTAGGGTTTCACTTCATAACAAAGTTGAATTCTGAAATTTGGATTGGGCCTCCTCCATTGCTTCATCACCATATAAGTTCTATTCACACTATTTAAAGTCATCTTCACACCCCCACATGCGAATCTAGTAGAATTGGGCTTTGAACCCATGAAGCTTCTATTGGCACCATCCAATTTCTAATGCACCTCTCTGCAATGGTCATGCGAATTGGGCCAAGATTCAGCGAATTCATTATTCACACTCTTCAGTTGCTCATGAACCCCCTGCGCATATTGGTAACAGATTGGGCCTTGGGCTGCTTTCCTATTTACACCTTGGGTCTGCTTCAGCACATCTCTATTTTTCTTTATGGTTTAGAGTTTCTAATTAATTTTTCTTGACAAAGTCATGATTCAATATTCTTGTTGAATTTTTTGTATGGATTAATATTTTGATCTATATCTTGTCAATTTTAATTAGAATTTGGTTGATAATTTTAATTAATGTTTATGACTAATTTTGGGAATTAAAGCATTCATGGTTGTTTTTATCAATATTGGACCGATTTCGATTATAGTGAGGCATCACAAAAGCTAATTATGGAAGATAAGCATTTATTTTGCTTATGAAGATTACAAGGCCTTGCTTGAGGTTTTTTTTTCCGGATTTCTTTTATGTGAAAAATCGGCAATTCGATCAAGTAAGTGATTTCGAGTTTTTCGGCCTTTAAGCATCATTTTAGTCGTATGCGGCTTAGGATCATGTAACTTAAGGTGCATATTGGGCCCTCCCACCTGAGGCATTGGATATATTTGTGATATATGTTGGTTTGTGTCGATTTCGGAGCTTAGGGATTAGGTTACGAACCATTAGGATCGCTTCCTTTCACTTCCCCTTAAAATTCACTTTTTTGCCCGTTTCGTCGCAATTATTAAAAATAGTTTTAGGTGAGATAAAATTCTGGAAAAATTCATGAGTGATCCTCATCCTCTTAATTAATTTTTCATATTTTTTGTTTCCAGATTTGGGTGGTTTCAATATTTTATTTGGATTTTAGATCACAAGCTGTCCCAAAAAGGAAGGTTTTGGCATAAGGGACCGAAAACAATTTTTCCCCATAGGTGTGAAACCTATTTTTTGTGTGTGATTAATCACTGTAATTTGTGACATTTTAGATGCTCCTTAGGCATTTTTTTCATAATTTTTAGTGCCCTTTTTGATCCACTTTGTGGAGTTGTTTTTGGGTGATCATTCATTGCTACCTTGCTAATCAAGGAATTGTTTTGGCACTTTGGTGCATAATTTTGTGGAATCCTTTTGGAAAATGTGAGATAATGACTATATCATTCCAGGGATTTAATTTCATAATTTTTAAAGGCTTTTTGCTATTTTTCCATGTCACCTAGATCCTAGGTTGATTCATGTGTTTATGTGTCGCATAACTTAAATGTTAAGAAGGCATTCATGCCATTTGCTTGGAATACTTTTTGGTATCTTTTTAGGAGTTAATTATAGGTCATTTGTATGTCTTTAATTCCAGTCATAGGTCACATTTTGAACCATACTCATTTGGTTTGTTTTGGTGCTTTAAAGTGCATACTCATGTGAATTAACTTTAACCTAAACTAGTTTCTCTTCTCCTCTAAATAATAACTTGAATTATGTGGAAATCATTAATGCCTATTCATGCATTATAATTGCATATTATACCTTGTATGCTACTGATCCATAATCATTTCATTCATATTCACATGCCATTCTTCCTTAGTTTGCATCATTTGCGATCTTATGCGTTTTTGTTCGTTTTTTTCTCATATCTTCTTCTCATTGCTCCATATGCCTAATCCATTGCATCTATGTTTGTATATTCATTCATCCATCTTCATAAGCATTCACTACTGACTTTGATGTTAATTTCATGTATTAATTCATGCTTGTAAGCCATATGCATTCATACTTCATCCATAAATCCTAATTTGCATTTAGGTGAATTTATGTGAACTTTTTGTACATAGTTTGATCTTGTGAGGTATCCTAGTATCCTTAGGGAACTATAGCATGTAGCTACTGACTTTAGAAGTCATGTAAACTTTAGGTACCTTCACCTTTAGACTTAGGTCTTATCTTTGAACCCTAGTTCCATTCTAGGGCGTTTATGGTACTTAATCGCTTTCATGCTTCGATTTTACTTTCAATATGCATTGTCATGCTAACTTTTGTTTTGTAGGCGGGAAGATTGAGGTAAGTATTACTTTATTACTATCTCTTATGCATCTTAATTGTGTTTGCCTTAACACCTTGTGCTTTGCTTTTAGGTTTTCCCTTTCTTTAGAGACAACTTAACTTCCTTAGGAAGTAAGTTAGTTTCTAACTCTTTTTTCTTCTCTTCTTTTCTTTCTTAGGATTAGAAAACCTCACAAACCGTTAGGATCTCCTTTTTTGTATATAATAACTAACTTAGGGTTGTGTCTTAGTCCCCTTAGTTTGTCCTTTTTGCAATTTGAGTCATTCTTTCTCATCTTCAAACAAAATTCAAAAAAACACTTAACAAATAAATGAAAGGATCCTTTGTGTATAGCCTTATTCCATGAAGCACTTGCATTCATTCCATCTTGGAGTGGTGTAAGCTCGTCTATCATGATGCACAAGTCTCATCAAGGGATTGTTTCATAAAACAAATAAATTCAAAATACTTCTCTTAAAAGACAAATAACAGGCGACTATCCTGCGGGAACTTCTCTTTCTCATCTCATTCACTCACAAAGCGAACTTGCGACGACTTGTCTCATTTGCAAGACGGTAAACGCACTCGTACCAGATGAGCCTGCAACACCTGAGCATAGACATACGCAGTTCCAGCTGTAAAAAACACAAACAAATAGTTCCCGCCTTAGTTAGGCGAACTATGTCGACTCTGATCCTCATTATCCCGATGAGGTACGTAGGCAGCGGGGTAGGGCCCGTTCGAGCACACTCTTTATTTTCCCTACATTTCCCCCTTTCTTTCCATTTTCTTATTCAGTTCCTTTCTCTTTTCACTTCCATTCCAGTTAGCGGTTTTATTCAGCAACAGTTATTTTCTCACCCTTTGAAACAAAACAAGCAAGCGTGGATCCCGTCGGGTACGACGGACGATCTGGGGTGCTAATACCTTCCCAGGTCGTAACCGACTCCCGAATCCAGATCTTTGGTTCGCAGGACCTTGTCCTTTTCTTCTTCCTCAGGTTTGTGCAACATTACCTTTCCCATTCATTCGGGATAAAAATGTCTGGCTGGTGACTCTACCTTTTCCGCGCCACTTTCGCGTTTATACTAGGATGAAAATCCCGGGAGCGACAACAACCATTTGATAGAACACTCACCATACTTCCCTTCTTCTGAAAGAGACAGCCATATGATGGAGAAACAACTTCACGCTCAAACTTCTCAACTTGTATGGAAGAGATATCCATTTGACGGAAATTGAAAAATTCTCAACAAACTTCTCAACTTGTCTGGGAGAGATAGCCATTTGTTGGAAAAAATAAAAGAGATTCATATCAAACTTCTCAACGTGTCTAGAAGAGATAGCCATTTGATAGATCTTTCACCATACTTCCCTTCTTCTGAAAGAGACAACCATATGATGGAGAAACAACTTCATGCTCAAACTTCTCAACTTATCTGGAAGAGATAGCCATTTGACGGAAATTGAAAGAAATCACGACAAACTTCTCAACTTGTCTGGATGAGATAGCCATTTTCCGAAAAACAAAAAGATTCATAATTGAATCCTGTCCTAATTGCCCCAAATGAGTTAGGAAGTATCATGGCCTGCCCCCTTGATTGGGAGATAATGACTATGCCCCTTTGTATACATGGGCTTTGATCCAGGAAGCAACTTTGTTTATCAGAAAGACTTTGGTTTATTGAACATTCATCATGTAAGTTTCTCTGTTTATCAAACACTCGGGTATATGCAAACAAATATATTCAAAAATGCAATGCTTATGTCTGTCTTGAAGTTTTTGAAAAAAAGTTATTTTAGAAAAAACAATTTTTATGAAAACTGTGATATTAACTCAAGTTTTATAATAAGCCCTAAAGGAGTCAGGATACCTTTTTGTAGCAGTACGCTTTCGAACTAACCATGCTTCAGTTAGGACTTTTAAAGGGTTGTAACGTGGTCTGGTTCACGGTTTAAGAAACAAAGGATAAAGGCTCAAATTTTATTTGTACCCAACCCAATATCCATGATGTTTTTCAGTCCTATGCTCAGTTAACTTATGCATTGAGGCTCAAAGGAGTTTGGAATTGTAACACTGACATTTGTGATGGTTCAGAAACCAAAAATTTATTTGAACATTCAGTCATCTTTCTTTGTTGAGGATCTATAGTGACCTCCTTTTTTCTTTTGACTTTGTTATCCCTTCTTTTTGCCTGAACTGTTTGTTTCAAAATTACAGTCAGCGGAATTTCTCAAATTTTTTTTACTAAGTCTCCTTCATATGTTTTGACTTAGTGGGTTTTTCTTTTGCTGGATATTGACTATCAGGTTTAATGATTACAGAGAACCATCATTAGTTGTGTACAACACAGATAATTGGCATATTTGAGTTAACCGAGTAACTACCCTGCCCCGGGTTATGAATAAGGGTTTTAATTTGTGCGAGAATAAAAACTCCTACTTCATAGGCTCAAAAGGGTTGAATAGGGATTAACTTCCTTATATCTCCACTATTTAGGAATTGAAACAATGCCTGTACATCGTCAGCATAGTCTGTTCAAAAGCATACTACATAAGATTATGGTATTGTTTTCGTCATCCTCCCTCTACAGGCTTATAGCTTTATCAGGAGTTAAATATCACAAAATAGAAATATGAAACATAGTTCAAAATATAGTGAAACGAATGGATTAATTCAAGACAAACATATGCAATGCATTAATGAAAACAAAAGTTTGACATAATAGTAAGTGTTTAAACAAACAAAAGAAATTACAAATGAAAATTCAAATGTTCTCAAAGTCTCTTCCTCTAAACTTGTCACTCCATTTATCTGGAAACTTTGATGCTTGATGGACGATAAAAGAACTCAACCTAGCTTTCTGGCGTAACCTCGAGTATTCCTTCGTCAATTAGGTCTTGAATCTTATTCTTCAATGCCCAACAGTTATTAGTGTCATGTCCAGGACAGTCAGAGTGATACATACACCTTGCCTTGGGATTATAGCGAGGAGAGGAGGTGTTAGGATTTTTAGGAGAATTTTCCAAGGAAATCAACTTCATCTCCAACAGGCATTGCAAAACTTGTGACATTGGTGTGCTGAGCCGGATGAACTGTCTTCTACATTCCTTGTATAGAAGTGGATTAACCTTACAAGGCCTTCTTTCTTCCATTGAAGGATGGTCAGTAGTAGCCTGTCTCTTTCCTTCTCTTATCCTTACTTTCCTTTCAGCCAAGTCAGCTTGTTTCAACGGAGGTTGACTGATGATTAGATTCCCAACTCCGTTATATCGAAGCTTATTGACAAAGCTTCTCAGCTCTTCTTTCCCCTGGGCCAAACTTTGGATAAGAGCCATTTGGCCATTCACCTGGATCCTCATCTCTGCCATCTCAGCTTGTAGTTGTTTCAGCTGATCATCTTTGTTGTCCTCAGGATTCTTCTTCTTCATGTCCTTAGAGAGGAGTGCTTTCAACTCTTCTTGCCCCTTGGACAAATTCAGAATCACTTCTTGAAACTGAGCATTCCGAGCTTGAAGATCTTTGACAGATTGTTCGAGAGCCATTTCTGCTGAAATAAACAACGAGAAGATAAGATACCTGTTCATAAGAAACCTGTGATGCAATGACATGGTATGTAAATGCATATGCAATGTTTTCAAGGACCGCAGGATTTAAATTTGTTTAAACAACCAGAAAGTAAACTTTTATTAGTAATCAAAAAACTTGTTTGCCCCTTGGGCTTACAATAAAAATGAAATGAATTCAAAAAATGGGGTTTTAAGTCTCCCATGGACGTTTCCTCTTTGTGTTGAGGTATGAGTTGAGATTCCGCTCCTCGTGAAGTTGTTTTGTTAACTCCAGGATTCTTTCTTGACTTGCTTTGTAATGAGTCTCAAAAGTATCCCTTTGCTCCTTCAACTGGATCCAGGACCTCTGTAACTCCTCCATGTCAGTGGGCATGTCTGGATGAAGAATGATATAGGAAGTATCTCCTTCAACAACGGGCTCCATAGTAACTGGTAGGATGGCAGGATATGGCATCATAAGAGTCTGAGCACGAGATCGCACCCATCTAAGATAAGGTTCCATAGGAATATTGTATTTTGGTTCCAGAGTCTTGCTGTCAACCTTGTTCACTTTACCCCATGCTTGTATAAACCCTTGACGGTAACTTTGCAGATCGTTGTCGTAGTCGAACACAATACCCTGAATAAGCATGTGATGAGGACCATCACTCCGAGCATAACCAAACTGACGTAGAGCTAAGGAAGGATTGTAGGTAATGCCCCCTCTTATGCCAAGAAGTGGCACATTAGGGAACTCCCCACAACGATCAATGATAGTAACATTCTCCATAGATCTAGAACACCAATGAATATCTGAATGAGAAAGTGACATAATCCTCTTGGACCACCTTAACCCTTGTTCATTCTTCATCACTGATCGAGGAAGGTGAGAAATAAACCACCTAGACAATAGAGGTATACAAACATCAGAGTTCCTCGTGCCTTCGTAGTACGGGTATGAAGAGAGTGTAAGATGTCTCCAAGCAATGTAGGCACTGGATTATGAATCAGAAATATGTTGATGGCGTGTACGTCTATGAACTGGTCTGGATTAGGGAACAACACTAAGCCATAGATCAATAGGGCTAAGATCTCCTCAAAAGCATCATAACTCATAGCCTTCAAGAACACTTGAGCTTTCTCCATCAATACCTTGGAAAGAATACCCTTAACTCCACTTCTCGTTTCTAGAACAATGTCTGATTTCTTTAAATGTAGGGCTGCAACAATGACTTCAGGTTTAGGCTCTTTCTCTAAGCCTGTGAAGGGTTTCTGATCAAGGATAAGTATACCTAATAGTTTGGAGAATTCTTCCATTGTAGGAACCAGCTGATAATCGGGGAATGTGAAGTAATGATGTTTAGGATCAAAGAACTGAAACAGAACACTCATCATGTCTTCATTGAACCCTGAAGTGACTAGATCTAGTAGGTGACCATGCCTCTTGATGAATTGGGAGTTTCAGAGACTTGAGATACCAATTCTTTAAGCTTATGAGGTATCCCTACAAAGTTAATCCGGATAGTATTCCTACGAGCAGAAGCCATGACCTGCAACAAAGAACAAAAATAAATCCTTTGGTCCTTGAAATGATTAGTGAAAATGCTATGCTTATGATGCATGATGATGCTATGATGTTATGCTCAATCACAAACATGTGGCACACACAAGCAAGTCACACAACAACCCTAGGTTTAGAGGCTTGCATGAGGTTTAAAGGTAAGTACCCTCCCCTGAAGTTTAGTTGGTTCATCTTGTCCTATAAAGTAACCAGGTTCTAAGGGATCTCAATATCACTGATCCTTCACAAGGGTGGTTGTTCAGTAGGCAACTTACTTGCCAACCAAAACCCTCCAAGTTTAGGATCTCAATGAGCGTAGCATCGAGTATCAACCAACTTTAGTCTTCACCAAAGCCGGCTACCTCACTACTTTCTAAAGGCCAAGATGGGATAACTAGGGTTCTAAAAGTCAGTTAGTGTATTGACAACATATGGCAGCCTCATATTATCCTTAACTTACTTAAGGAACATAAGCACCCACCAAGAAGTCACACTAACTATGGCCACCAGATCAACCATATCGGTATACGCCGTACAGTTTCCTTGGTCTATTGCCATTTACCTAAGGTACACTAGATTCGGGTTAGGATCTTTCACACATAAGAGCACCCAACAGATAAGTATAAAGCAAACAAGGCAAACAATTTTAGTGATCTAATTCCTAAGGGTACCCCTCTTTTATTAAGTCCCCAGCAGAGTCGCCAGTTCTGTAACACGGTGGGAGAACTGACTTTAGTTAAATGTTGCGGATAGTAAGAGTCGCCACCGACTTTTATTTTATCCAAAAGGAAAGGGCATAAAAGAACAGGAAAGACCTTAAAAAGATTTTGAGTTCGGGGGGTAGGATATACAAAGGGAAGGTATTAGCACCCTTTATATCCATGGTTATCCATGGGCTCTTAGTTACTTAGCTCACTTTAAACTGTTTTGAGAAAGGTGTAGTGTGTGATAAAAAAATTTCTAAGTACTTTATAATGATCCTCGTATGGATGTATATAAAGACTTTGTTTTGAAATTTTGTTTGAAATGTGAAATGTAATGAAGTATTTTGAAAAAGTGAGCAAGTACTTAAGAGGAACCTACCCTATAATAAGTCTTTACTGTTCTTATATGTTCTTTCAATGGTAAGATTATCCCTATTATTAAGGAATAGGTAGTCATTACCTTGAATGTGATAAGGGACATGTATATGGATATCTGAATTTAGGCAACTGCAAGGTGTCTTTAGCAATTCGTAGGGACTTATCATCTTTTATTCGAAGGGACGAGATCATTTATCGTAGGCAACCTCGAAGGGACTTGATCTTATAATTTGAAGGGACTTGATGATATTTTATGAAGGGACTTTGCTTAAGACACCTTACTTGACCTTAAAAATAGGCAACATGAGAGGTAACCTTAGAAAGTGTAGGATGACGATCAAAGATCGACTTACGTGTGTGAGTGTTCATGTTCATATATTTATCTTATTTAATTAATTTTCTAAATTAATTTTAATCACAAACATGTTATGCACACCCTATAGTTACTAACCACATAGTTAATATATTTACAATAAAAATAAAGCAAAAATATGAACCTAAACTATTACAAAGCTTTGGGATAGTTACAATATAATCGAGAAATATAAACAATGATAAATAATAATAATAAATAACCAATAATTTAAATGGTTAGTAATAATGAAATAATAATAATAATAAAAGGGTTAGCAAAATTATAAAGAAAAATAACAATCTAAAAGAAAATATTATTTTTAAGTTAAATAAATGATTTAGAAAATTTTTAGAAGAAAATTATAACAATTATAATAATAAACAAATAATAATTACTTATAATAAAAAATGATTAATTATTTAATTAAGTTAAATATTAAAGTTAATAAAAATTAGGGTTAATAAAATTAGGGTTTAGGGAAAAAATTAAGGTTTATGAAAAAAAATTAAGTTTTATAATAAAAATGTAAGTTTTAAAAATAAAATAAAAAAAGGATTATGTTTTATCTTTTAGAAATTAGTTTAATAATAATAATAAGGAAATTCAAAGAAAATACATAATTTGATGAAAAAGGGAAAAATAAAGTTAGAGATACCCAAAATATTGGGGGTTTGCCCTTTTTGCTTCATTGAGTTCTTTGCCACTGGGACACCCATGTTTCTTCATCAAAATGCTCCAAACCTCAGTTACTTGCCACTAGGTTGTGGGTCTGCGTATGAATAAGTGTAACAAATACCTATTATATAATAAAAATGAAATAAAACATGTTAGTAAAACAAAATTTTCCAAGGTTGAGTTTTACAAAAGAAAATATATAAACAGTTTATATTAAAATAACCTAATAATTAAATAAATCTAAGAAAAATGAATTATGAGAATTAATTAAATTAAAAAACATTTAAATGATTAAGGTTTTTATAAAAAAAAAAGTTTGAGGTTTTAATAAACCTAAATATAAAAGTAATAATACTAATAAAAAAATGCTAACCTAAATTTAATAAAAAAAATATTTGTTAAAAAAAGTTAATTAAAAATATGTCCAGGGTTTGAACCCAAGCCCTTTTAATTCCAACCTCTGGAGAACCTTTACCATTGGGTCATGCGTGCCTGTGTTACTAAACATGGAAAACATATATTATATGATAAGGCGGATAAAGAATAACATAAAAACGAGTGAAAATAGGAAAATATTTACTTTAGAGAAATTTTTTGAGGTTAATCATGGTTAAAAGGATAAATCAATTAGAAAATGTGTTAATTAGAGAAATTAAAGGAAAATATGAAAGAAAAGCAGTTTTTTGCCCAAAATGTTGCGAGTGGGAATTGAACTCACGCCCTTGACCTTCCAATTTCCAACCTTAGCCACTAGATTATACGCAGTCCTCATGAATAAACCTCTTGACCTCTGAAATTTCCTGCGAAATTTGTAAAAACCCCAAATTTGAGCTTGACACCCTAACTATGGTAGGATTCGGTTTTGGTCATGAAGCTTCGAATAATCAACCCAGAAAGCTTCTATAACATGAGACAAACAATGTTAGATAAACAAAATTGATTAAAATATCAAGAATAAATGAAATTAAAAAAACTAAAGAAAGCTTCAAAATTTCAATTCAGTTCATGCATTTTTGTATGAACTTGATAATGATGATGATGGGGATAGCTTTTTTTTCTTCTGAATTTCTTGAAATTTGGTTCTTGCTCTTGGAGGCTAATTTTCTTTGTGTTTGTATGAGTTCTCTATATGTAGTAGAACAAAATTAGGTTAAAAAACCACATCATATTTTGGACTTTTGGATAGTTAGAGATTGAAAAAGATATGCCTTTAAAATATTGAAAATTTGGATATATCATTGCTATTTTTGTATGATCTGAATTTGTATATTTTCAATCACTTCTAAATAACCATTAAGACCTTCTAGAACCAAAATCAAATCAAATATTCACACTTTTATATTTTATTTTGATTTAAAATGATTTTTAATGTAAAAAATCATAATAAATAAATAAAAATATGAATAAATAATTTTTAATTCGTGCATGATGTCATGGAAGTGTTTGGATCATAAAAAAGCAAGCCCATTTGGTGAATTATGGTTTTAAGACCCCATTTGCTTCATAAACCTCTCAAAAATTTCCCAACTTTGCATGGGCACAAATCCCTCAATTTTAATGCTATGAAGGTGTTCTTGGACATTTTGGAAAGCTTAAAGAGTCCTCTAACAAACCTCTTCGGTATCATGTCCATATCTTTTACCATTCTCAAGTTATTCTCTTTGGAAGTTGTTGACTTTTTGTTGACTTTTAAAAGGACATATAATGTCTTAGCTCATACCTTCCAAATGAAGCATTTTTGGGCTTGGCTTGTGAGACAAAAAGTTGTAGAGAATTCAATTTCCTTCAAAATGAGCTGTGGATGGAAAAAATTTGATGAAGCATGTGAAAGTTATGGCTGGTCAAAGTTCAGTTGACTTTTCCTGTGAAAACCCTAATTTAGAAACTCCTGATTCTTGATGATCTGAAATATCCTTGATGAATCATGATCAACCCTTGATCAAATGATGAATTTTACTTCATATACTTGATGTTGGCAAAAAATCATGAAGTTTGACTTTGGTTTGACCACAGTTGACCTCAGTTTGACTTTTTAACTACTTTGACTGGTTTTAACCTTTCTGATCATCTGACTGAGCAAATCTTTTGGGAAAGTCTTGAAACTTGACATGGGGATTCTTGCACACATATAGGATGCTATGAAGCTCTATTGAAGTCTTGGAAGTCCATTTAGCTTGATGAAATTCAAAACCCTAGTTTAGGATGCATTGCTTAGGAGAATGCATTGTCTGAGGGAATTGTCAAACTTTCTGACTAATTGTGAATCTTGTGAACCTTGTGAACATCATGAGATGTCTTGTGAACATTGTGAACCTTGTGAACCTTTTAGTACACAATGTCTTGTCTTGTGGAGGGCAAATTTTGGGGTGCAACAGAGGTGAATTGAAGCTTTGTTGAGACTGTTGTTGATGTTGTTGAAAATTGTTGGAATTCGGGACCGCTGTCGGGTCATGGTAAATTGTGACAGTGGGAACATCATTATTGGTGGTTGCTGGAGTTGTAGTAGCCGGTGCAAATGAATTGTTGTGTGTTGAAGTGACAGATGAAACGATTGCTGAAGTTGTAGCTGAATCAGTAGGAACAATGGTTGTTGCAGTTGTAGAAGATTCACTTGTTGTTAACAAAAGAGTTGTTGGTGTTGTAGGAGCGGTTGTGGTTATTTGCAGAATGCCTTCTTTGATCAAGCCATTAATTCTACTCCTCAAGCTAGCACACCCATTCTCAGAGAGTTTGCATAATTCACAACAGGCCTCACAACCTGGGAACACTTGGCACTTTAAAAGATGGGCTTTAACCTCTGCCAGAGGTGTCTGAATACCTGCAATGTCTTCTATTAAATTCATGGGTGAACCATCCTCTATATTATTAATCCTTGGCCCACTGTGGCTTGGCATAGGATTTTTCATTACATTGGGAGGAGGTGCAAAGTTCAGGGCTTTTGAATCTACCAGATCTTGAACCTTCATATGCAGAGCTCTGCATTTTTCCGTAGAGTGACCAGGTGTGTTGGAATGAAAAGCATACCTAGCATTGACATCGTAGTTTCTTGGAAGGTTTTGAGGATCAGGTGGAGTCAATGCCCTTAACTCAACAAGATTGAGCTTTAGGAGCTGTGGCAGCAGTGTAGCATATGGCATTGGAATGGGGTCAATTACCCGGTTGACCTGAGATGGCCGCTGTTGAAAAGGGCGTTGTTGTTGATTGTTGTTATTATTGTTGTATGATCTCTGTTGTAGAAATTGTTGTTGTGGTTGTTGAGTATATTGAGGAGGTGGAGTAGGGATGGTAACAACAATAACTGTTCTGGGCAGATATTGGGGTCTCCCTCTTCCCATGTGCACGGAGTTTGTCTCACCAGATCTATGGGGCCCAGCAAATGGTTTCCTTGTACTGCTTGAACTGGCACCGTTGTCGGAGATCTTTCCCATCTTCAACAGGCTCTCTATTCTCTCTCCAGCTATCACCACATCTGCAAAGCTGGTAGAAGAAAATGCAGCCAGTCTGTCAATGTATGTTCCCTAGAGAGTATTCATGAACATGTATGCCATCTCCCTTTCAGACATTGGGGGTTGAACTGCAGCAGCAAATTGCCTCCACCTTTGGGCATATTCTCTAAAGCTTTCACGGGAAGATTGAGACATTCCCATTAGAAGGGTCCTGTTTGGGGCCATGTCCAAGTTATACTGATACTGACGGATAAAAGCTTCAGCCAAGTCTTTCCAGCTCCTCACTGTGGCTCTAGTCAAATGGGAATACCATTCTCGGGATGCCCCTGTTAGACTATCCTCGAAGTAAAACATCCACAGCTTCTCATCCATGGTGTATGCTTTTAATTTTCCCAAGAATGATTGAAGGTGGGTGCGCGGGCAGGATGTGCCATTATACCTTTCAAAACACGGGGGTTTGAACTTGTGAGGAATTCTCACCCCTCCCACCAGTCCCATGTCCATGACATCAAAACCTAGGGAGTTTTGGGATTCAAGAGATCTCAGCTTCTCTGCAATCTCATCCAACTGTCGGTCGTAAACCTCGTTTCCAGCCCCAACAACTGTAAACTGCTCTTCTTGAGGATCTTCTTGCAAGATCCTTCCTCCAGCAGTGTTACCCTGAGTATTCCTTATGGCATTGATTTCTGGGTTCATATGAGGCCCAAACTCTGGTAGATCAGTGTGAGGTTGCACGTGATCGTTGTTACTGGTACCTCCTGTACCTGGATGGTGTTCTTCAGGAGTTTGTCTCTCAACCAACTCCCTCAGTCTTTCCTGGCTCTGAGCTAGGCCAATCATTACTGTCATGAATTAGGTCATCTGATTCCTCATCTCAACCCTTTCATTGGCCATTTGGGTCCTCACTTCATTCAAGTCTTGCTGAACTTGATCCATCTGAATTCCCGGAAGGTTGTTTCTTGTCGGGTACTGGTGTATTCTGTTGACATGGAACCCTCTTCTGCGAGCAATGTTTCCTGAAACCACAACAAAGTGAGAAACAAAAACAAAACAAAGACCTGCAAAACAAAGAGAAATGTTAGTATGCAATGCAATATGCCTATTTGTCTTCCAAGGGTATCCGATTTGGTTCTTTGGTTTTGACCTTCCCAGACCTCGAGGAAATGTTGATGATGTTGTAGAGATAGATAAAGCCCACCAAAAATACAAATTGATATATTACAAAGAGTGAAAATACATATTTTGATTACAATAACATCCCATGGTGGGTCAAAATACAACAACAAATTCAAAAGTACAACAAAATAAAAGTACAAGCAAAAAGAGTCAAACATCTAATCCAAAGTCATCCTCTCTGACTTCCTTCAGGAGGGCCTCAGTCACTGGACCCACTGGGTGCTCTGTGATAGTCCTGATGAGGAGGTTTCTAGTATCAATGGCACTGGTTAACTTCTTATGCTTGTCCCGATCCTTTGACCTCTTCAACCCCGCCCAGAGTTTCAATTCAGATATCTCCCTCTGAGCTGCTAATAAGGCCTCCTGATGCTTCTTCTCATTAGCCTCCAACTGCTCTATCTTAGCCTGAGTCCTTTGATCTTCCTGTGCACGGGCTTCAGTGATCCTGATCCACCTAGCCTGGCTCTCCTCTAAGTAATGTTCTGCCCTAGCCTTCTGAGTCTTAGCTTCCTTGCAGGCATTCTTCAACACTAACTCTCCTGCTCTAGCTTTTCTGATGTATTCATCCGTCTTCTCAATCTTGGTCAAGTGCTCAATCCTGAGCCTTTCCAATCTCTCATTATCTAGACGACTGTCATTTCTCTCCCAGAGAGTCTTCTTCAAGGCTTCAGATAGCTGAGTATTCCTCTCTTTCAGCTTTTCAAACTCTTCCAAACTGACAGTAGTTGCAGGTTGTACTGTAGAAGGTCCAGGTACATCTTCTAAAGTAAATGGCATCTGGGTGATCTGAGTTGTGGTACGAGACCAATCAGAATACTATGCTGAAGCAATGTTGTTGCACTTGCCAAGGAGGGTTGTTCCCTTAGTCTGAATGTTATCCCAAGCCCAGGCAGCTTGCCTGACAACAGCAGAGTTGGGTTGGATTTCACAGTAGAGGGTCTCAGTCAAGTCTTGCCCTTTTGGAGGATGAGCTAAAGCATAACCTAATTGTCTCTTAAACAGTAAAGGGTTGTAGTTAATGCAACCTTTCACTCCTATCAAAGGCACATTAGGATATTGCCAACAGCTAGTGATGATGTCATTGCCCTTGGTGCTCTGAGTGCACCACCTGATGTCATTTGATGTCAAGGCAATAAATCTCTTAGCCCAATTCTTTTGTTGATGGGGGTTCAGGAAGGTGTCTGACTTTGGCAAATGTCTCAGCAGCCAAGAGTAATAGAGAGGAGCACAACATCTGACTAGTCTTTCTCTTTGCTTCTCATTCCTCTGATGTACTGAGTAGTAGAAGTCTCCAAGCAAGGTAGGAACTGGGTTCCTCAATAAGAACAGGTGGATGGCATTCTTGCTCACAAACTTTGGCTCATCTGCAAACAAGATAACCCCATATATACTGAGGGCTAGAAGTGCACAAACAGCTTTCGATTCCCCTACTGCAGCATACAGGGTGGCCTGGGAGATCAAGAAGTCTAGGTGAAGGCCTGGAACCCCAGCCTTGGTTGTCATGTTCTGATCAATGAGGGCAGGCTCCAAATGCAATGTCCTAGCTATGTCTTCATTTCTGGGAGCAACCATCTCAGGGTTGAAAGGAATCCCCCTTCTGATGGGAACCCCTAACAACATGGAAAATTCTTCTAAAAGAGGTCCCAACTGGAAATCAGGAAAAGTGAAACATCTGAGTGGAGGATCATAAAACTGCAAGCAAGTATGAATCATGCTCCTCTGAGATGCATCTAGATCCATGACCATGTCCAATATGCCTCCATAATGTTCCCTAAATAGTGGGACATGATCACGAGTAATGAGGGACTGAATCTGCCTGATGCCAGTCAGGGTGGGCTCAAAGAAATGGTATGTGATGTTGCTCTTTTTTGAAGTGTCCATGGATGCTAGTGAAGAAGCTGAGAGCAACTGCTGATGAAGGTCACTGAATGAGATGCTGGAGATGGGTCTATGATGACGATAACTGGAGAAGAAACACTGACAAACTGATGAAGGTGCTGGAGAAGATGATTGAAGCAGTCTGAGCAGCAGAAGGGGTCAAAACCAAACCAAAGATAATATGATGGATACCCTGTAAAACAAATAAGCAAATGTTAAATGATGCAGAAATGATGTATGCAAAATGATATGCAAAGGGTTTGTGATCAAGTGCTGGATTTGTTTATCTGCCTTGGTAAAAGTCCATGTATGTTCATAAGTCCGGATGGAGGCTTAGAAATCCAGTAACCAGGTGGGGGACTCAAATAAAGAGTCACAAGCCTAGGGTAATCACAAGAACTGTCCAAATAATACAACCTTAACAAATCTAGTAACAAGGTATGATGAGGCCAAGGGTTCTTGCAAACCTGTAAACATCCCAACTCCCTCACATGTAATGTTCTAGAACAAGGATCCTTAGACTTGGATCAGTTATGAGATGTGTAAACACTTCTAACCCGGAGGTACAATGTTTACGATAACCATAAAAAATCCTCCTCTAATTCACCTCAGATGCTGAAGGTCATAAAAAGGTCATCCAGACTTAGCAGGCTTCCCAGATAGCCCTAGTACTACAGGAAATCTGTAGCACAGAGTTCTCAAGAAGAAACCCATGTCTGAACCGTGTTTCATATTCCCGCACCAGACCGAAATGAAATGGGAAAGAATATGAAGCCACTCTAGCCTATGTGTCACTCAGGTCCCAGGTATAGGACCTTACTCACTCAATGATCCCCACCACCAAAACAGACAAGAGATCCAGCACATGATAATGACAGTATGAAATGCATAAAAATTGTAAATGAAAGCAATAGATAAAGC
This sequence comes from Lathyrus aphaca, assembly GCA_963966055.1. Lineage (NCBI taxonomy): Eukaryota > Viridiplantae > Streptophyta > Magnoliopsida > Fabales > Fabaceae > Lathyrus > Lathyrus aphaca. The sequence goes on along the minus strand of OZ014519.1, from coordinate 737,411,946 downwards.
TGTACAGAAAGCAATAAATAAATCAAATAAATAAGCACACGTAGCACATAACACCCCTGTAAACACAAATCAAACAAGCGCTGGGAGGAACCCATAAAAAGAACCAGAAGCCCTGGTTGCTATATAAGGTTCCCCGGCAGAGTCGCCAAGCTATCGCTCCCAAAGATTTATATCCCGGTACAAGCGCGAACGGTCGGCGAGAGGAGAAGATGAAATGAACTGAATAGAGTCGCCAGCTAGTCATTTTTATCCCGAAGGAAAGGTAATGCTGCATAAACCTAGAAAAAAGATGGATAATACGGTTGCGAACCAGAGAGACTGAGAAAGGGGGTTGGTTACAACCTGGGAAGGTATTAGCACCCAGATTGTCCGTCGTACTCGACGGGATCCACGCTTAAAAGATTGTGTTTAAAGGGGTAGTGTCTGTGCTATCTGTGTGCAAAAGCTGGAAGAGAATATACAAGTGTCAGTGCAAGAAAATGAAGTGAGGTGCTCAGGAATGAGGCTTAAAAAGAATGCTGAAAGAGGGGGAAGACACAGAGACTTTTGTTCGATAACTGTTAAGTTATGCCTACGTATCCTCACGTGCAATGAGGAAGTCAGAACACCATAGTTCGACTCAAAGAGACTGAAAGAATAAATTAACTGATGAACTGCTTGCTTGCCTATGCTCAAGTGTATGACTTGTCTGGCTCAAGTGCTAATTGTCTTGCGTTAGACGGAAGAAGAAAGTTCTCGTTTGTGAGTGAAGGTGATGAGAAAAGAATCCCGAAGGAGACGATTATTGTTTGTTTTTGTGTTTTCAATCTTTAATTGTTTTTATGTTTGCCATAAGTTAATGAGCTTAAGCCTAAACCAAGGGTTAGTAAACTCATTATATCCTCCCTTTGATTAGGGATAATGAGAATACTTTAAGTATGAGATAAACATCTCAACTTAATTACCATGATGATGTAGGATTAAGATCATTAACCTACTTGTGATTATTTAGATGTTTTTGAGTTTTTGTTTAGTGTTAAGTAATGAGTTTAAGCCATAATCAAGGATTAGTGAACCCATTACACCATCCTAATAGAAGGATAATAAATGAGCACACTTAAGCTGAGGAAGATACCTCAACTTAATCCATGATTAGGGATTAACCTCATGACAAAAAAAACCTTTATTAAATGGATTTTAATTAAGGGATGGGATTAAGAAGTGAGTTTTATGATTTGCAAGACAACTTGAGGGGGACTTGTCCATTAAACACTAGGGTTAGTCCTTCTTAACCAATAATGGAAGAATTAGAACCCTAATGTAAGGCCCAAGTTACAAGTTAATGTCTTAGTGATTATTAAGATGGATTGATTAAGAGGTTTAAACAAATTAAGGGTTTAACACTTAGGATTAAAGTTATACACTCCATCCTAAGAGAAGGATGCAGGCATAACCCTAATTACAAAGTCTTAAAACCTTAAAGGTTTAGTCTCTAATGATGAGGTGAGAAGAGAGACACAAAGAAGACACAAAGGTAAAAGCTAAAGGGGGACTAATCACAACCCTAATTATTGTCATTCTCGGATGTTCCTATGGTTTGTGAGGCTTAAAAGAGATCTTCAGCGAAGCCACCAAGGGAAGAAGCAGAAGGAAGGAGGAAGAAGTAGATGAATAAGTTACTTACTTCACTAAAGAAGATAAGTAACTTAGAGAAAGAAAGCGAGAGATGAACATGAATGAGCAAGCTAACTCTAAGACAAAAGAAAAATGTAGCAATGATGCATAAGAAAAAGATGAAGAGGAATGAGAAGTGAAGGCAAATTCACTTCTCAAGTTACTTACCACCTGAAAATGTTAGCCTAAAGAAAGGGATAAAGTGAAATGAAGCATATGAAATGACAAAGAAGCCAAACCAGAAGCAATCACATGATGCAAATGATGCTATGAGATGATGCAAGGGAATGCCAAGTGCTATGAATGTTCATACAAGATATTGGATGCAAATGAGGCATGCTTTGAAGTATGAAAACACATGTATGTTCATGAAATGAAATGAATGCAAAGCATAGCAAATGTATGAAGAAATGACCAAGTAATGTTCCAGCAATGTTTTAAGATGTCTAAGATGGCATACAAGTGCTTAGAATGTCATGACAAGTTCATATGTTCATGCAATGCAATGTAAGATGCAAGTATGGATGCAAGATTAGGGTTACATGAAAGGATGAGATGCAAATGACCAAAATAGAAGCAAACCATATGATAAAAAATTGCAAATGAACTCAAAGGAACCCTAACCCCATATGATATCACACCCAGTGTTTTAAAAACCGGACCGGACCGGCCGATCGGACTGGCCGAACCGGGAACCGGCCATGTAACCGGTCTAATTCGAATGCTGGATCGCTTATGTCATTGAACCGGTGTGAATCGGTAAAAACCGGTGTAAACCGGAAAAATCGGCGGTTTTCACAAAGCGGTGGTTTAATTGCAAATTTTAAAAAAATTATTTTTTTTTAAAAATTATTTTTTTTATTATTTTAATTAAAAAATAAAAATAAAAAATGATAAAAATGAAATAAAAATTAAAAATTAAAAATAAAATAAATGAAATAAAAAATAAAATAATAAAATAAAACATAGTAATGATACATTACGAGAAAATTGTTACGGTTGAATTTACTGTAAATTATTTTAATATTAAAGAAGGAGATCCCAACATTGAAACAATTTTTCCTTCTTTAAACTAAATTTGATTTGTATTTGAGTTATTTTGTTATAAACTATTTAATTAAATTATATTGCAATTAGACTTTGTTTGCAATTAAACTTTGTAATTTTATACTATTTTGTTATGTGTGATACCTTTATTTAAAATTTGAATTTATATTATGAACTTATGAATTTATGATATAATATTTTAAAAAAATTTAAGTGTTATTTATATTTTGTAGAGACTGAATCATCCGGTTCGACCAATTTTATACCTATATAGTTTTCTTATAAAGACTGGTTTATTATTCGAGTTATCCGGTTTAATCTGGTTTATTCATGCGGTTCGACCAGTGACCCAATGGTTCAACCAATAAACCAATGACTCAATATCCTCACCGGTTCGATGACCAGTCTGGTTTTTAAAACACTAATCACACCCCAAAGGAGAAGGTCCAACTCTTAACCTAAAAGAAGTTATGATTTTTCTAAGTTAACTAGGGTTTTTGAGTACCTTAAGAGAAAAAATGCAAATCAATTTGAAAATGAGGGATAAATTCATGACAAAAATACCCTAGATACTACATGCTATATAGAAAACAATGCAAAAAGAATCATTGTGAAACCCTTAATGGTTAGGCAGAAAAGAATTTTAAAGTTAGGGTTCTAAAAAGGGAATTTTATGAACCCTAAATTCAAGAAAAATGTCAAAATTGGATCAAAACCAAAAAGAATTTTGTATGAATGGTTTGACAATGTTTCTAAATGTCCTAAGATGCAATGTGAATTTTTTTGTGATTTTTTTAAACCTAAATGGTATTTTAATTAATTAATTTCCATTAATTAATTAAAATAAACATTTAAATATTTTTAAAATGATTTTTTAATGCAAAAAATAAAAATAAAAAATGTTTTTGGGTAAAGAAAAATATTTGAAATTAAAATGCAGAGGGAAATATTTTTATAATTTTTCTAGGTATTTTAAATAAAATGGTAAAGAAAATAGGATTTAAATGAAATACAAATTGAAATAAATGAAAGTAATCCAATTCAATGGATCAGATTCAAACTGGGGGGAAATGCTTTGACCAGCGCGCAAATTAAAGGTCCAGATCCAATCTGGCCTAATTCTAATTAATTAAATAAATTAAAATGATTAGGGTTAAGTGAAACCATCCTGGCCCTCCAAACACGCGCGCAACCTAAATCCTACGCTCCAGATTCAAACTCAGCTAATCACCTGAGATTAACCCTAATCCAACTCAGACGGCCGGAACAGTGCTCCGATCGTCTTCCCCGGCAGGGTAGTTTTCCAAACTCTCTCCCTAGGTCATTTCAGGAGCTCTAAAGCTCCAGATCAAATCCCCACCTCACCCTAAACACGAATCCACCCTCAAAACTAATTTATTTTGCATCAATCATGAGAATCAAACAAGAACATGTTTCACAGGAAAAGTTTCAGAAGTCAAATACAAGCTTATTTTCAATCCATTTTCAAAACAAAATATATCATGGTGATCAGCATAACATGTAGAACAATTTAGAAACTTAAAATCATGCTTCTGGGAAAAAGTTTGAAGATGGATACCTGAGCTGGAGCTTTCACTTTTGAAGCTTTCAGACCTCTTCTTGTGTGCAAATCCACCTCACTTGATCCCCTGATGATGTTGCAATGCTTTGATGGAGTTTAAAATGGCTGGATTGAGTGGCTGCACCTCAACTGGTCTGAAATCGTGTTTTGTGTTTATGGGGTTTCAGGCTGGTTTGATGGTTGGGAAATGTTCTAATGATGATGGTGAGTTGAATGGTGAAGTTTGTTTGAAGTTTTAGAGAGTTTCGAAAGTTTGAAGCTTGAGGGTGATTTTGTGAAACTTGGTGTATGACATGATTCAGGCTTGTGTGTGTTATGGATTGGCTTGCGTTTGGTCCATATAACATAACCCTATTGGCCAGAGAGTGGTTGTGGCTGCAGCTGATTGGTATGAGGTGATTTGCAAAAAGTCAACAACTTGTGTACTTGAGGTATGGGCTCATGTAGCAGCTGTTTTAGGGCATGTCCTGGTTCAACATTGATCAAGGAGAGCCATGGAAAATGATTCGGGGTGCTGCAGCAAGTGTATGAGAAGATTCATGCCCTTTTGCAAATTTGAAGAACTTTGGCCCCTTTTGAATTTCATGAAGTTTAAGGCATGAAATAGAATGATTCTTTGGACAATTTTGGTCACAATGCATTGCATTATGTTTGTATGATGCTTAGAGAGTGATTAGAGGTCACAAAATGACTTGGTTTGTGAAATTACAAAAAATCCTCTTTGGTGTGAAAGTGAAAATTATAGGATTTTTGCCAACTTTGCAAGGCCATAACTTGAGTTCCATGATGAATTAGAACATGTTCTTGTACTTTTTGAAAAGGGAATGATCCAATTTACAACTTTCATGACCAACAAGTTTTCATTTGAAGCATTTTTGGTTGAGAAAAAGGAGGTTGAAAAACTTTCCCAAAATGGAAAGTTTCCATTACAAGTCATTTCCATTTTTGGCAACTTTTGGTTTAGCTCAAATTCCTTCAATTTTGTGAACTTCCAAGCACTTCAATGATCAAATAAAGATCATATAACTTCAATTTGATGAAAAATCCACTTTGGTTCCATTGTTGGGGTCCTCAGATGCCCTGATTTTGACTTAACTTGCTCAAGAAGTTACCCAGTGAACATATGACTTCCACAATGAATTTCTTCATCAAACTTGGTACACATGATCCTTATAACATATTGAGACCATTAGAAACAAGAATGACCAAAACATTTGAATTTATGGCTTCTGAAACCAAAACCCTAATTTCAGGTCATCTGTGTAGTGAAACCTAGCTCTGCTTCCATGCTTTCCAAGTTCTTGTGATTTCTTGACTTCCTTGATCTTTGAGGGATATAATATGATGATAGAACACATATGTACCCTCTTGGAATGATTGGAGACCTTTGGAGTGGCTCAGATGGATCCTTGGATTGCTCAGATCACAAACCCTAGATGCAGATGAAATTGAATTAATGCAGTGAAACAAAAATGCAATATGAGATGATATGCTTAAACTTATGCAAACATGAAAGATCACAAGCCATGGTGTGAAATGAGTGAGGGAAAATTTGGGGTGTTTACATGGGGGAAAAGATAGAACCAAATTTGAACATGTTATAATCAATCTTAGATGTCATTTCCATCTTATCCCCTTTAGGGATATTCTAGAAGTTGGGACTATATCACCATCCTCTTCAAGAGCACATGGAAGCCGAGAAGAGAAAATATATGGTATAGTTATAAAAGGAATTACCTCCCTAAGCATCATTCTTAGTAACCCGAGTCCGTTTAGGAGAAGCCTCATCCCAGGGAGACATTTTTTCCTAATTCCGGCCCTCTTCAATGAAACTGGAGGCGAGGTTGGTTCCTCTAATGTCAAAATAGTCACAACATCCACAAGTTGATCAACCTCAAGTACAAGAGTTGAAGTTTCTACAATTAGGGTGAGAGAAGGGACGAGAGCAGGAGTGGGGGAAGAAGAAGTCTCAGTATTCACTATAACCCGGATACCTTGAGCATCGTCAAGGTTGTATAACATGTTCAACTTGCTTATTTTATCTATCCTATCTGCAAAATGAAACCATACTTGTAAACAAAATCCTGAAGACTCCTACCTCACCAAAGATCTATATCCTCTCCTCAAGATTATCTACACTCAAGATAACATGAGTGTCAATTCGCTTCTTCCTCACTTTGGTCGGGGGAACCTCACCGGAACCAAACTCGTCCTCATAGCATAGTCCTTGAAACTAATATTGCATTTCCTCATACATTGTTACCTCATCGGGAGAAAGAGAACTCGATCAGGTACAATAGGAGCCAAAACCCCAATTAAAGTAGATCTTATACCAATAGTTCGGATATGAAACCCGACAGTATTAAGGAGAATTGATGGAGATATAACATAAAGTAAAATGATTTGTAGGGGTGAGTGGTTTCACTAAGAGTAAACGTCTCAAGAAATTGTCCCCTTATACAGTAAAAAACCCAAACCAAGGGATGGCCGGTTGAAGCTAAAGAAGCCCCTGGTTATGAAAGTTATCCAAGGACGTACGCCTTGGACGAAAAAGATAGAAAAGAAGTCGAGAAAGGGCTTATAATATTTGTACACGGAAAATAGTTTATAAATCCTTATACGCCCAAGACCCCATATAAATTTTTGAAGGGGGGATTTTTAAATGTTTTAGGACGACTACCTCAAATTTAGAAAAAGGCAGTCAAAGTCTTATTCTTGTAAACAAACACTCATGGAACGAGACCATGCAATTGTCAAAAGAACTGCATATCCTCTTCTCTCCTGGAACTGGATGAACCGACCACTATAGAGGGTCATCGATTACAATGTTAACATTGCTTAAGACGACCTTAATGTTCAAAGCCGATGAAGTACCTACTACTTTTACATCTACCCAATTATACATCAGCACATTCGGGAAATTACAAAGATTTAAATGCCCTAGTACCTCAACATCGCTAGGCTCACAACATTCAGCCCACAGACAGACTTGAATACAATCTCTAGAACGATGCCTCATTTGAAAATTGGCCTGTACTAACTCTTCCGACAAGATAAGGGCGTTTAAAGACTTAAAAGAAGAAGTTTCTTCCTCCAAGGAAGTATCCAACATCCCTTATGACCTAGAATCGTCAGATATGGATATAATTTATGGTCTTATGTGATCATTATTATGGGAAGGATTATGAGAATCATAGGATGACCCAGATGAACTTTCCACCTCATAACCACTCATTAAATTAACAATATTCTCGCTCATCATGACTAGAAAAACAAGGAAAGGTGAATGTAAAATTTGATTTAGAAGGGTACTTGATTATGAGAAATTGATGAAGCAGGAAGAGTGAAAAAGGAGAAAGCTTAAAGCGAAACTCTGAATCACTTCTAGTGATATTCTCGGGAAAGGAAGGAACAAAGACATTTTTCTGAAAAGTAATTGAAAGCTTGAAAGCAAACAGGTTGCAAAAACTTCCAAATATTAAACTCACCTTATTTATAAGTGATGGTAGCCGAAAGATCAAGACCAACTATATACACAAATCTCAGGATCAACAATTAAATTTTCATTTATGGATACACGACAACTTGAGTGCATTCAAGTATGTAAACTGCAACACACCCTAGGTGGCTGTGTCACCGCACATGTTAGGAATGGGTGACAAAGCGTTTCACCGATGGGACCACATTAAATGTACATGTTCCCCATTACTTTTTCAAAAATTTGATCCCAATCGATTATGTTCTATTTTGCATCGGACTACGACATGGAGGTCGATCAATGATATTTAAGGGTTTTGCCCGATTCCTTCAATGTGGCAAAGCCTTGAGGGCAATTGTTTTGGACCGGCCAAAAGGCCCAATTGACCAAGACCCAATCCATCTCAAGCCCACTATACTCGACCAAATATATAAAAGTTCACATGCTATGAAAAAGTACACAATATTTGATCTCTAATTTCACTATACTCATATTGAATCTTGAAATTACTTAAGCGTTAAAGTACTAACCATTCATGCCCACCCTTTGTCACCGTAAAGGACATCAGAGCTACCGTTCATGATCAACAGTTATCCAACTCTTATCATTTATGGTTCATTCGTGAAACTAAAACATTCATTTCTGATTTTCGAATGGAATAAAACTCAATACCTCTAATTAGACTGAAAGACCTCTCATCTCTTTGAAGTGCTACCAGACCAATTATTTCAATAAAAAATGTTTATAGAAATATGATGTGAAAAATATAAGATCGTTCAAGTCTCATAAATAAATAAATAAAACTTTAATTCTCTTGTAATATGAATCTAACCATTTTTGTTAACTTAAATTAATAAAAGACTCGTGCGTCCGCAGTCCATTAATTTTAAATGATTTATAATTTATTTAGATGTACTGACAAATAACATTCCTAAACTAATGCATTGGTGTGTTAGAAAAGTTGCCATGGATACAATATTATCGGATGATGGTCTTTAAATTGTATAATTTAACGAATTATATGTGAGATTATTTTGAAAGCACTTTTATTTGTAAAAAAATCATCTTCTTTATTATTCAAATATGAATACTATCTGTTCTGTATACGATCTCGTACATTTTTTTTATATATATTTCTCTATTATTAGAAGAAATTCATTTAGATGAATTTAAAAATGTGTTAGAAATGGGATATGACACTATTTAGGATATGAAATATTTAAGAAATTAATCGACTCTCAAGATTAATCAAATAATAGATTAGAATATGAAAATTTTATCTTTTACAAATTTATCTTTTATGTGTATTGTAAATTTGATAGCATATTTCATTAGTTGATAGTTGAAGTATATGATGAAAATTAAATACTTATTTAATGTATAGAATAATAGTGGTTTATATAATGAATTACCCAACTCATGCGAAGTATGTCATGTCATTAATAGTGGTTTATACAATAATAACTGAGTTACTGAACATGCAATACAGACTCTTATGCACAATTCCATGACAGGCTTGGAACAATCTGTATCTCCTAAAGTGAAATCTACATCCAACTTAAGAGTCACCATACATTACTCCCTCACATGATCATATGATGACATTGATACATCATTTTAATGTTAATAGAATTTGGAATTAATCCTTACACATCCAAAAGTAGTGGATCAGTTGGTCTTAATGTGTTTGAGTTTTGTTCCTAACTCTCTGGGTGTTAGAACGATAGTAACATACATCTCTTCAAGGACAACTCTAAAGGTTGGTATTGTAGCTTGAACTGACTTTCGGACTCCCATTTTGCTGGTTTATTGGAGTTGGTTAGACATACATTTCATGTTCAACATATAATGTTGGTTGTTTCACAATAAAATGAAAAGTATATTAACTTCAATCCTGAATGAAGCAATGCATTGTTGTAAACATATAAAGGCTGAAATGCTTAATTGGGGTTTACGTAGTATTTAAAAAAAGTTATTATTGTAAAAGAGATCGGAGTCACCATTCAAGATCAACAGTTATCCAATTCTTATTATTTATGGTTCATTCATGAAACTAAAACATTCATTTCTGATTTTCGAATGGAATAAAACTCAATACCTCTGATTAGGCCGAAAGACCTCTCATCTCATTGAAGTGCTATCCGACCAATTATTTCAATAAAAATGTTTATTCTTTTATTTATAAAAGAAGAAAAATGCTAATGAGTGCCCTCAAGGCATTTTTTAAGAACCTTAAATAGTGCATTGAAAATTGAACTGTTTGAATTTTTTAAGAAATAATTTTTTGATATGGAATCCTTAAAGAATACCCAAAGGGTACTCGGTAGCAAGACCCATAAAATAAATATGATGTGAAAAATATAAGACCGTTTAATTCTCATAAATAATTAAAAAACTTTAGAGAATTTTTCATCCCACCCCATGGGTCTCTCAGGCACCATATGCGTTTTCATTTTTGCCCTCACTGTTTCCGCTGATGTATCTCTGGACGCACATTTTTTTATTTAAACGTTGATTTGTTCAGTGGATACACCAACAAAACTTTTTCTCAAATTTAGTTGCGGAACATATTTTGATATACTTCGCGCGTAGAACCCTTCCCCTCCCTCACTTTCACTCTCCATCTTCTTCTTCATTCAAACAAACCCTCATTCTCGTAACTTCTCCCTCATTCAAACAAACCCCTCCACCAAATCACACAGTTTTCGCTCGACTTTGACAGAGATGATTATCTGCGACGATCGACTACATCATAAATATTTGAAGCTCAGTTCAATCGGTAAGTTTTAGAGTTTTCGAGTTATTTTCAAATATTCTCCGTAATCGATTTAGAATAGCTATTTAGGTGTAGAAATCACTGGATAAGTTTAGAAACATAGTTTAGAGAAAATGTAGATACTTTTTTTTGTTTAAACGAACGATCAAGGGGTTGTTTTTGAATTTTTCTTCAATTGGATCGTCAACGGTGTTCGTCACTGTTTTTTCAAGTTTTAGAAGCTTCCGCAAGTACATCAGCAGAACAATTGAACGTTAACACATTATGTGGATGAACTTGCGGAACAACCCATACTTTCTATATCTTGCGTGCTTCCGTAAATACACTTGTGGAACAACCCGAAATTTCTATATCCTGTGTGCTTCCGTAAATACACTTGCGGAACAATTGAATGTTAATTTTTTATTTCTTTATTTTATTTCCGTTGTATCTTAATTTAACTTATTGGTTTGCAGGCATTATGTATTCTTCAGACTCAAACTATCATATTCCTACAGAGAGACGAATACACGGTCGAGTTGCCCAACACGCCTCTGTCCGGAAGGAGAGGGTCCATGTCCAGTCGGACGTACCATCTACATCTGGAGTTGTAGGCACTTCTTCATCCCGGAGGCCATATGATGCTTCTGAGGGTACTTCATAGTCTTTGCTCTCCCAGAGGAGATGTCAGGAGAGTTTGATTCCACTACCGAAACGTGATGTTGAGGATCTTAATCAGACATATGAGGGAGTTCAGGAGACACAAATGGATGTTGTTGCCACTACTTCTGAGAGTTATCCGGGGGGTCCATCTGACATGTCTCTGCTGTTGGGTTATGCAGAGCAAGCTGCCCCACATGTATGGCATAGAGAGGTAATATTGCTTAGATTTTTTTTCATTCAGAAAATATTATATGTACCATTGTTTTTTATTAAAATTTATTTCTTTGATAATTTTTAGGCACATCAAGCTCAGAGGTTTTATAACCATGTACACAAGAGAGTGCGGAGGACAAGTGGCTCATGGTTTCTATTGTTGCGTTTGATCTGAAGGACCTTGTTGAGATTGAGTATTTTGTGATACATACCGGTATGCTCATGGCTTTTGTGGATATGTGGCATCTAGAGACCTCCTTTTTCCATCTACCACACAGGGAGATTACTATCACTCTTGACGATGTTTCATGTCTCTTACATGTACCGATCAGGCCCCGTCACTAGAAACTATCGAAGGAGGAAGCTAAGGATATGTTGATTCAGGAGCTCGAGGTGACTCTGGAGGATGCACTGACTCCAAGCATTGCCGCCAGTTTCTTTCTTGAGAGGTTTGATGTCATGCGTACAATGGAGGAGATGATTCAAGTGAGCATTGAGTGTCACACAATACCACAGACATCACGCCTAGACTGGTGGGATAGGCAACCGAGGAGGACACAGAGGCAGACGAGACGACATAAGCAGAGGAGAGCGTGCATATGTGGCAGATAGAGGAGAGGGTGGAGAGGATGTACTCCCTCACACACAATAGCTATATGTATTTTTTATTTATATATATATATATATATATATATATATATATATATATATATATATATATATATATATATATATATATATATATATATATATATATATATATATATATGATACTATTTTCAAACTGGTTTAATTTAAAATAAAAATTATTCTGCTAAAATTTCGCTGATGCATTTACGAACTATTTCTGCGTATATATCTGCGGAAAATTTCAACGTAAAACAAAAAAATGATGTATCCGAAACTGTATCAGCGGAACCAGAAGATATAAGAAATGCAGAAGATAACTGAGAAATATATGAGATGTATTGAAAAATTCTGAAAACTTTAATTGTCATGTAATATGAATCTAACCCTTTTTGTTAACTTAAATGCCCCTTGGTTAACTTGGGCTTCATCGCGTGTGCCATCTAAGTTGTGTAATTCAAATAGTATGTTTAGATCACAAAACAAAAAGTGGGTGAAAAGAAAATTAAAGAAAAGAAAGTATGAGAAAAGAAAGAAAAAAAAAAGGAAAGTAAGAGAATTTTTAGTTGTTTGATGTAAAAAAAATTTAAATTTTAATACATTGACAATAACCTAAACAATCTTCATTAATTTTATATAATATATTATAAATTAAATTTCACGTGAAACTTTTTATATTTAGGTTAAACAATTTTTAGTTTAAGTATTAAAGTTCTAACAATAATTTTATTTTAAAAGTTTAATTTTATTAATATATTTTTAATTAAATAAACCTATTTAAATGTTTTCTTAATATTATTAGTACTATTATTATTTTGGATGGATTAATCTATTGACAGAAATTCATCTAGGATGTCGTGAGTTAGAATTCAAGTTTTTTTATTTGATGTTCATATATAATTACCAATGAACATCAAATATAAAAGTGCGAATTCGAACTCATTAATCCTAAATGAATACCAATAGGTTAATCCAAATAAAAAATGGCACTAACTCTAATTTGAATAATTTTCCGTAATAAACAAGTGGTTAATATTAATATTAAAGAGTTTTCTCTGTCTATGTTAAATTTTTTTAGTTTGTACCCTTATATTTGTCCCAATGTTTTTACGATTATTTTGGACGAAAATGTCCTCATATAAATAGTGTGTAATTCAAAAGTTATATTTTTTTCTTCTCATTTTTACATCCTACGAACTAAGCAAATTTTTTGGAAAGCAGATTTCTCTCCCGAAACACCATAATCAGGACATTCGGTTAAGGTTTTTGCACTCTAGAACTAACAAGTAAGCTACATTCGATTTATTATTTTTTCGTTTACACACCGGAAGTAGTTGTATTGCTACTTCCGATTTATGTTATTTTTTCCAGTTACACGCCAGACAGTTTACATATGTTTTGGGTTTACACACCGGAAGTACCCTCTGTGTTACTTCCGATTGAGTTTCGTATTTATTTTCTTTTAATTTTTAATTTTTTTGTTTAATTTTTTAAAAATATTTTTTTTTGGTTTTGTTTTCAGTGTCTCGCATTAGAGGACACGACAAATATATTCATCGGCGATTGCATGATGGAAGGACAATTCCGACGCATTTATACCAGCAGGAACTTCAGGTTGCTGATCCTGTAGCGGCTCATGTTCCACTGCATCCATCATTTCCTGGAGGACCATCTGATACGTCACTTTTGGTGAGGTATTAGAATCAGGTCGCTCAACATCTGTGGGAAGATGAAGTAAGCCAATCTATGACCTTTCAATGGTGAATAAATGTAATTTTTATTTTTAATGTATCATGACATATACTATATATCATTTTCAGGAGAGACGTAACAAGAAGGAGCTGAAGGTTGTTTGTTGTACATGGAAGCAAACTTATTGGATGAGTTCCACATATGCTCCCACCTGAGATGGAACACTGGATATCTGATTTTGTCTATCCTCTCTTCAGAGAAACAAGGTTATCGAGGATAGCTACAAACCTTTTATCTGCATTTGCTGAGAGATGACATCCCGAGATATCGTCGTTTCATATGTCGTTTGGTGAGATGACCATCACTCTAGACGATGTATCTTACCTCCTTCATATACCTATTAGAGGGGAGTTACGTAGCCCTGTAGAAGGGATTACTGACTCAGATGCTATTAGTCTTGTTATTCGTCTGATGGGTATTTCATTGGAGAATGCAACTGAGGAGATCCGTGTATCTAGAGGCCCTTATTATAGACTTAAGTGGTTGAAGACACAATTTGTCCGTCTGCGAGCTGATCGAAGAGTTGATTGTGCTGATAGGGTGTATATGCTGTTGTTACTTATCTGAGGAGATCAGAGCATCATAGTTCCATTCCATATATCCCTAAACCCTAATCCTAATCTCTTTATTACCCCTTAACCCAATGTCCAAACCCTGAGATAAAACCCATTTTAATATTATTTTAAAATGATAAATTACTTTTATAAAACCCCAATTAGTACCCCTAAATTATTCTTGAAACTCCTTTAAAAAATAAATTAATTCCATTAAAAATAAACTTAATCCTCTGAAATACTTTGTAATATCCCTTATTCCAAGGTAAAAATTCCCTTAAGTATTCATAATATAATATAAAAAATTAATCCCAAAAAGAAACAATTTAATCTCATTGTCTTTTCTAAAAGTAAATTATAATAACAATTCCTAAATAAATAAATCCACATTTCAAAACCCCAAGATTAAAACCCAATATCAAAATTATAAACCCTTATAATAAGCCTATATTTTAAATTATAAAAATAAATTAAATATGTTAAAAAAAATTCAAATTTATTAAATCCAAAATTATAAATAAAATCCCAAATTAATAAATTAGACCCAAAGATGATTATAAAATATTTAAATTATAATATCCACAAATATAAATTAAACCCAAAATGTGAATAAAATAAAATCCCAAATTAATAAATTAAACCCAAAATGGAGATAACCCCAAAAACTATATAAGCAAACTTCAATTTATAATAATTCCAAAATATGAATTAAACCTAATAAAATAAACTATAAATTAATAAGTTAACCCAAAAGTTAAATAACACCACAAATAATACAATATTATTAAATTAACCTAAATATTTTAGTGAAATATTGTATTCACCGTTAAGTTATTATCATTACAATTAAGTGATTTTACCACTTTAATTATTCCTTAATTCCTAAACCATTAAAGTATTTTAAGTAACTTTCTACTCCTAAATATATCTATTATTCCCTTAATTTCTACATTTATTAGAATGTTTTAGTTAGTTAAATAGATCCCATAATCTTAATTAGATATGTATTAATTCCTTAATTATTTAATTCAGCCTAAGTCAACTAAACAATCCTAATTGTTAATTTCATTAAACCTAATTATTCTATAATTAACCATAATCCTGATTTTTAATTCCTAATTATATTTTTTATATTCTTATCTTATTTAAAAGAGGATGCTTTAATTCGTAATCATTCCAAGATCAAGTTACTTAATTACTAATTATTAGATTAATAAACTCCATAATATGAGATATGAGAAAATATTAGATAATAAAAATAATGACCAACAAATGGGTATTAACAATATCTAGTAGAACTTAATGAGCTTTTAGAGCCCATTAATAACCCTAACAAAAATGAAATAGATCAACATGTGTAAAACAACATGAACCTGATACTAGTTAGGGAAACCCCATGTGGCGAGAGAAATATCATCGGCTTTGTGACATATGGTAACTAAACTTGAATATCAAAACGCACATTCTCCCATTTCATTCTTCTCTTCTTTCTTTCTTTATATCAAAAACAACCTCATATTTTCTTTTCAAATCAAATTCCTCCCTCCATATAAAGCATCCTGCAAACATAAAAAAAAATAATGTTAGAATCATCGCAGTACATCTTGCGATCAGTGTGCGAGATCCGGTTGTCTTCAGCGAAAGATTTTTTTTTGTATGGAGAGAATGCGCGATTGACGTCCAGCGGTGGGGTCGTCGGTGCGGCGGCGGAGTGAAGTCGGTGTGGTGGCGGATCTGTTCCGAAGCTTTTTTCTTCTTTTCAATTTGATATCTCTAATGATTTAGTTTCTCAGATTTTGGCTTTAAATGAAAACACGATTTGAGATTTTTCTTTAGAACAATGTGTTTGCTATGTTTATTTTGGGAACTTTTCATTTTCCTATTAATGACATATAAATTGATTTAAAATAACAAAATAACTAATAATTATGATGTTAATAAGAATTTTTTTTTAATATAACATACTTTATAAAATTATTTTCCAAAATAACATATATTTGAAAAAAATTATCAAACTAACATAGTTTGGTAATGCATTCGCCAAATGGATTGAAGAATATGTGTAATATTGGTGCAATTCGCCAAATGGATTGAAGAACATGTGAAGATTTGCATGGATTCGCCATACCATCTGGCGAATGAGTGTACTTTCATGTATCAATTCGCCAAATGGATTGATGCATGTGTATATGTTGATTTTTGAAATTTTGGATTTAAGGTTTTTGATATTTTTGTGTTATATATATAAGTAAATATATATAAGTATATATATTTACTTATACATATATATATATATATATATATATATATATATATATATATATATATATATATATATATATATATATATATATATATAAGTAAATATTTATATATATTTACTTATATATATTTACTTTTATATATATATATATATATATATATATATATATATATATATATATACTTATATTTTTTTTTCTTTTATAAATATATATATATAAAGGAAAATTATAATATGAAATAAAATTATATTTAAAGAAAATTATTGATATAAAAGAAAATTAGAGAATATGAGAAAACGAAATATAAAAGAAAATTATTGATATAAAAGAAAATTAGAGAATATGTTTCTAAGCCATGAGTATTCTGGTTTCAATGATATCGAGTTGTATGTTACGTTTCACCAACAACAAATGTCTCAGCCCATTGATCATTCACAAGTCTTTTTCGAATCTGACAATGATTTGGCTGAAGTGGATGTTGTTGATGAGGACGAGGAACAAGAGGAGGCAGTAGTTGATGAAATGGTCAATGAAGACGAGGTTCCGGCCAGTCATGTATATCGTCCTCCTCCACACATGACAAACTTGAACTTGGGAAGTGAAGACCCATCTTCAGACATATTCTATGATCCGTATCCACAAAGGCAGGGTTCATTAAAGGAGGGCGACCATTTTCGAACAAAAGAAGAATGCGTTCGAGCTATAAAATTTTACCACATGGATTTATCGGCTGATTATAGGGTCGATCGAACGAATCCTACACTATATATGATACGTTGTCGTAACGTGGCATGCCCGTTTCGATTGACAGCATCATACAGAAAAAGAAGTGAAGATTGGAAGGTTGCTTCAATGGGACCGGAGCATACATGTGTAATAACCAACTCACTGCAGGATCATCGGCAACTGAGCTCTCAGCTAATATGCAACGATATCCTATCAATCGTTGCTGACGATCCTTCGGTCAAGGTCAGCACGATAATTAAGCACATAGTTCAGAAGCACAATTATACTCCATCATACAGGAAAGCATGGATTGCTAGAACTAAGGTTGTTGTCGTTGTATTCGGAAATTGGGAGGACTCGTACAAAGAACTCCCAAAGTTTTTGCTGGCACTGAAGCACTATGCACCTGGGACCGTTGTCATCCTTGAGACCTTGCCGGCGTATACTTCGGAAAGTCATTGTGTCAGTGGAAATGGCATATTCCACCGGCTCTTTTGGGCTTTTGACCCATGTATAAAGGGTTTTTCCTTCTGCAAGCCTATAATCCAAATTGATGGAACATGGCTCTACGGGAAATACAAAGGAACTCTATTGATGGCAGTGGCACAGGACGGCAACAACAATATCTTTCCAATTGCATTCGCTATCGTCGAGGGATGGAGTTTTTTCCTAAAAAATCTTCGCAACCATGTGGCTCCCCAGTCTAACTTATGTTTGATTTCGGACAGACATGCATCAATTGAGAGTGCATGGAAGAATGTTGATAACGGCTGGCAGGAACCGCCTTCAACACATGTCTATTGTATTAGACACATAGCGCAAAACTTCATGAGAGAGATCAAAGATAAGACACTGCGGAAGAAGGTCGTGAATGCAGGGTACTCATTAACCGAACCGTCATTCAAACATTATCGTGACGAAATCAGAATGGCAAATGAAGATGCATTCAGATGGATAAACCAGATTCCTTTAGATAAGTGGACCAGGGCCTACGACAAAGGACAACGCTGGGGTCACATGACAACAAACCTCGTTGAATCAATGAACTCTGTTTTCAAAGGAGTCCGCAACCTACCGATAACCGCTTTGGTGAGGTCAACCTACTTTAGGCTCGGAGCACTTTTTGACACCAGGCGTTCAAAGTGGAGTTCAATCCTACAGTCTGGTCAAGTGTTCAGCGATAGTTCTATGACATTCATCAAAGACGAAGCATCCAAGTCTAACACACATGTGGTCACCGTGTTTAACCGCAATAAGGGACATTTCAATGTTGATGAGATCATGGATCACAACGAAGGGAAACCGAGGGGATCCTATCGGGTGGAACTTAATAACAATTGGTGCGACTGTGGTAAATTTCAAGCCTTTCACATGCCTTGCTCCCATGTCATAGCGGCATGTTCGAAGGTTCAGCTGGACCCTTCAGGCTTACTATCCCCTGTTTACCAAGTGCACAACCTTTGCAACGTCTACAACAAAAGCTTTCCGGTTGTTGCAAATGAGGACTACTGACCCTCCTACAACGGGGAAATAGTCTGGCACAACGAGAACATGCGAAGAAAGAAAAAAGACCGTCCTAACAGCACGCGTATTCGCACCGAAATGGATACGGCGAATAAGATGGTGAGACTGTGTAGTTCATGTCGTCAGCCCGGTCACAATCGTAAAAAATGTCCCAACGTTGGACCAAGCTCAACATCGTAAATTAAATCATTGTAACCGTTTTTATTTTAAATGGATGCCTAGTTCGTTTAATTCATATCAGTAAAATCATACAACCACAAACTCGAACATACATAAATAAAACAAGGAAATACATGATTCAGAAAATGACCGTACATAAATAAAACGGAAAAATACATAAATTCAGACATGACCATACTTAAATAGAACAACTGCAACATTCAACAAATCTAGCCTATCAGAACCATCAGGACAACTTCACCTCCGCCTAGCATCATCGACAGAACACCTGCATCGTTGACAATTTTTCTCCATTTCGTCACACCAGACTCCACAACCCGCTTCTCAATTTTAATTATCTTTTCTTTGTGGTCGATCTCTCCTTCTAACCAGCGGGTTAATTCTCTGTGCAAGTGTTCCAAAGTTTGGGGGTTCCATAACAGCATCTTCAGAGGAGGCTTTGTTGCCGAGAAAAACACTAAAGCATTTTTCTTCAAGATATCAAATTTTGGAAGCGGTTCTTCTGATGTTGAGGAAGACGGTGCCGATGCATAATTAGATGGACGGGGAGAAGCCATATTGTGAGAGAGGGAGACTGAAAGGACTGAATGAGAGAGGGTTTGTAAGGATGGAGTGAGATGAATCTTATGTTTATGAGTGAGGCATATATATAGTAAAAAAATTTGCAAACCCTAGGTATATATATATATGTATAAGTATATATATATATATATATACATATATATATATATATGTATACGTGTATATATATATATATATATATATATATATATATATGTATAAGTATATATATATATATATACATATATATATATGTATACGTGTATATATATATATATATATATATATATATATATATATATTTATATATATATATATATACATATATATATATATATATATATATATATATATATATATATATATATATATATATATATATGTATATATATATATATATATATATATATATGTATATATATATATATATATATATATATATATATATATATATATATATATATATATATATATATATATATATATATATATATAAATAAGTGAAGAATATTTGATTTTACAAGAAGAATATTTGAATTAACAACGTGCAACATACCATTTGGCGAATGCATGTTGAATTTACAACACATTCGCCAAATGGAATGGCGAATTGGTGAAGAATATTCATTCCTAGCCAAACCATTTGGCGAATCCATAAGAAAAAACACATATTCATCAAGTGGTTTGGCGAATGTGTGTCCAAACTCTGTTAGTTTGGTATTTTTTTGGAAAACTATGTTATTTTGGAAATTAAATTAAGAAACTCTGTTATATTAAAAAAAATTCATGTTAATAATCTATACACATATTTTTTATTTTTCTTGTTATAATAATAACTTCAAATAATTGACAATAATAAATTATTATTATTTTTAAGAAATAATGCTAATTAATGATAATTAAAAAAAATGAAATAAAAGTTTTTTTTTTACGGATTTTTTACTTATGATAACTTTGATATATAAAACAACTATAACCTTTTTTAAGTTAAATTTTTTATTAAATTTAAAAATGTCATTTGAGATTTTTTTTAAAGATTAAAAGTGTATTAATGATAATAATTAAAGAATTTGAAAATTGAACATCAAACATAACAAAAAGAAAAAGAAGAGAAATGTTTTAAAAGTGTGGAGAGTAATATTTGAACTCATGAACTCTCATACTTACAACTCTTTACACTCCTATTGTTACCAACTAGACAATCACATTTATTCAGAATAAAATCTTATTAACAAGTATATAGAAATTGACAATGATCCAAGTATTTTAGTAATCAAGAGTCAATCTTAACTATTCTAATATTTAGATAGCTAGTAAAAAGAAGACACTAGTTAAGATATTTTCCTAATGAATTAAGAATACCTAATAACTTTTAGCCTAATTATATTATTTTCAAATAGTCAGTTAGGTCGAAATTATATATTATCCTATAAAGTCAAAAATAACAACTAAGTCTTATGATAAGATCAAAAACTCCTAAAATAAAGTCAAAACAAGTCATTGGGACCGAAGACGACTTGTATAAGAACCCAAACATGTTAGTGACCTAAATTCTAAGTTACAAGAAGAGTAAAAGAAGAGTGGTCAAAATTTGGGGTACGACAAAAAATATATTAGTGAGATGACAAAATAAATAATATAATAGTATTGAAAAATAAATGTTTATGATATTTACCCGAACCAAATGATTTGAGTTTGCAAAACCAATGCAGTAAATGAAGACATTAGGATTATGTTTAGTCGTCATAGGGAAGAGCGTAAAACTAAGAGCACTTAATGAGATAAGATGGGTCGAGATTATGTTTAGTCGTCATAGGGAATAACATATTCAACAATTTCACTGAATCTGGATGGCCCCAGAAGATATCTTTCACAACTTATGACTCATCTTTTTTCCTACTATAGTAAACATAATTTCATTCCCCAATCAACTTAAGCAATTGCTATATTTCTGTTCTATTTCCCCTGATTTTTTCCTGAATCTTACTCTTGTGTTTATATATTTGGGTGATTCGAGTCACATTATTTGGATCCCGTTCTTGCAATGACAACGATATATATCTTGGAGGAACATGACGTTTTGACAAATCTAAAATATGTTGTTGGTCATCATCAGTGATCCGACTCACAAACACATGGCCTTCAAATCTATCAGGTAAACCATGGTTGTGAACTCCACATTTTACATCGAGTTTTCAACCAGAACCATCCTTTGAAGGTGTTGATCTAACTTTGAAAGGACAATCACATCTTTTGGAAGCACTTTGTGTTTTGCTTTCTCCTTCTTTGTATTTTCCGCCTCTATCGCAGCCAAATATAACTTTGTCACTTATTCCTCTCTTACTAGTCTTTGTGTCCGAACGAGTAATTAGAACAGTGACTCTATTTCTGAGTCCAACCTCCCTAATCCACCTAGTAGTCTCTTCTCTTGTAGGAAATTTTTGTGTAGTTGAGAATATCTCTGTTGTATTTATATTTGTTTGATCTCTGCCGCATATAATCAAAGGAACATTCATATCTCATAAAAAAAGTGACAACATAAAAAAACGAACCGGATAACCTAACAAGGTTACTTCTGGTGAAGACAAAAATTACAAACCAAAACACGTAGATGTGCCACTTCCGGTTAAGAAATTACCTAAACCGGATAACGTAAACGTGTTACTTCCAGTGTAGGATTTAAGTGAACCGGATATCAATACCTTGTTACTTCTGGTTCACAAATTTTGTATTCCGGATTTCTTTCCCTTACTATTTTCGGTTCTTGTCGTGTACTGTCAAAAAAATAATTTTTTACTCATATAACTTTATGGTAAAAAAAAAAGAATTAGAAAAAAAATAAAAAAAATAAAATTGGAATATTTTAAAATATATAGAGGTATGAGAACAACTTAAAAGTACAAGTGAAATTTTCTATTGGTTAGGGTTTATATTTATAGTTCCATTGAATCCTCTTCACACTCCACTCTCACTCTCACTCTCACTCTCACTCTCACTCTCCTCTTTTTCCATCCAAAATGTCTTTAACCCAAAACCTCACCCTTTCAATCTCTTCTTCTTCCTCTGCTTTCTTAGCTCCAACGAATTTCAACTCCCGGTAACTCATTTCATTTCTTTTAATTCTCTTTCTATCTCGTTAAAATTATGTGTTTTCTACTCTATTATCACAAAATTGTATCATTTTTCCTGTTTACCCTTTGAAATTTTGCATATTGATTTGTTGGGAGTGATTTTTCTTTTGACACTTCAGGAGTCAGGTATCTTTGCAAGCTAAGAACCCCAACATTTGTAAATGCGTCGCTACACCCCAAGAAGTTGACACTGGTTCGTACTGTCAAAAAAATAATTTTTTACTCATATAACTTTATGGTAATAAAAAAAGAATTAGAAAAAAAATAAAAAAAATAAAATTGGAATATTTTAAAATATATAGAGGTATGAGAACAACTTAAAAGTACAAGTGAAATTTTCTATTGGTTAGGGTTTATATTTATAGTTCCATTGAATTCTCTTCACACTCCACTCTCACTCTCACTCTCACTCTCCTCTTTTTCCATCCAAAATGTCTTTAACCCAAAACCTCACCCTTTCAATCTCTTCTTCTTCCTCTGCTTTCTTAGCTCCAATGAATTTCAACTCCCGGTAACCCATTTCATTTCTTTTAATTCTCTTTCTATCTCGTTAAAATTCTGTGTTTTTCTACTCTATTATTACAAAATTGTATCATTTTTCCTGTTTACCCTTTGAAATTTTGCATATTGATTTGTTGGGAGTGATTTTTCTTTTGACACTTCAGGAGTCAGGTATCTTTGCAAGCTAAGAGCCCCGACATTTGTAAATGCGTCGCTACACCCCAAGAAGTTGACGCTGGTTCGTACTGTCAAAAAAATAATTTTTTACTCATATAACTTTATGGTTAAAAACAAAAAGAATTAGAAAAAAAATAAAAAAAATAAAATTGGAATATTTTAAAATAAAAAATAATTTTTTACTCATATAACTTTATGGTAAAAAAAAGAATTACAAAAAAAATAAAAAAAATAAAATTGGAATATTTTAAAATAAAAAATAATTTTTTACTCATATAACTTTATGGTAAAAAAAAAAGAATTAGAAAAAAAAGAAAAAAAAATAAAATTGGAATATTTTAAAATAAAAAATAATTTTTTACTCATATAACTTTATGGTATAAAAAAAGAATTAGAGAAAAAAGAAAAAAAATAAAATTGAAATATTTTAAAATAAAAAATAATTTTTTACTCATATAACTTTATGATAAAAAAAAGAATTAGAAAAAAAAATAAAAAAAATAAAATTAGAATATTTTAAAATATATAGAGGTACGAGAACAACTTAAAAGTAGAAGTGAAATTTTCTATTAGTTAGGGTTTATATTTATAGTTCCATTGAATCCTCTTCACACTCCACTCTCACTCTCACTCTCACTCTCCTCTTTTTCCATCCAAAATGTCTTTAACCCAAAACCTCACCCTTTCAATCTCTTCTTCTTCCTCTGCTTTCTTAGCTCCAACGAATTTTAACTCCCGGTAACCCATTTCCTTTCTTTTAATTCTCTTTCTATCTCGTTAAATTCAGTGTTTTTCTACTCTATTATTACAAAATTGTATCATTTTTTCTGTTTACCCTTTGAAATTTTGCATATTGATTTGTTGGGAGTGATTTTTCTTTTTATACTTCAGGAGTCAGGTATCTTTGCAAGCTAAGAGCCCCAGTATTTGTAAATGTGTCGCTACACCCCAAGAACTTCACACTGGTTCGTACTCTCCTCTGTAATCTTCTCTTTTGTATTTTGGATACTTTGATTGATGATTTTACTTGTGATTGAGTAATTATATGGTTTGAGTAGCTTCAAAATCATTTCGGCAGATGATTTTTCCCAAAAAAAGTGCTTTTCATTATGGTCAACTAATATAAAATTGCTCATGCTTTTCTTAACACTTTCCAATTTATTGAATATCAAAATCAAATTTTTTAATCGGTACCAAACTCGCCATGGTTCATCATATGCAATTTTTTAAAAATAAACTTCTTTAGTTGATTCCTCAAATGATATTCTGTATAGGTTGCAATTTCAAGGCTGTTTGAGTATTTATTTGATTGTATTTTGAAAGTGTTGCTGGCTTGCTTCATTGACTTATTTGTCTTGAAAATGATCATGGTAGTTGCTTCATTGAATTATAGATCTGATTTTTTAGCAAGATTACATTTTTTTTCATTCCTTTTTTTTTTTGTTTTTTGTTTTGTTTTGAAGCCTATAAGACAAAGGTCTCTCGCAATGAAAACATGGGTAAACTTCAAGCTGGTTATCTCTTTCCTGAGGTATGTGATTGTGATGTTGCTTGATCTATCTGTTTTGGTTTTTCTCTTCATTTATCTGTTAAAAAAATCATTCTCTGGTTAATATCTTCCTTCCTCTTCAGTCTTAACTGACCTTGTTTTTTTTCCCCTCCATTTTATTGCAAATAATAGATAGGTAGAAGAAAGTCTGCACACTTGCTGAAGTACCCCGATGCGAAAATAATAAGCCTTGGGATTGGGGATACTACTGAACCCATTCCTGAAGTCATAAGTTCTGCATTGGCAAAGGTAGAACTTTGGTGTTAGTGAAGCTGATGTGTCTTTCATGTTCTCACCTTCGACCGTAGAAAATATCTGTTTTGTTTCTCTTTTTTTATTGGTGAATTTCATTATAATACTGCTTCTGATGCCTTATTGCCCCCCAAGAGCTTTAGTGTTGTCATCTCACATTGTGTGGATATTTGATTCTGTTTAAGTCTGTCTTTTATTGGTAGTAAAGATGTAATATCTTGTAGGGGTGTCTGTAAAGAATTGTAAACTATAAAATACTACTTTATTAATTCGATTGTTTGATTCTAGTGCTCCACCTTTTGTTAACCGGGCATTTGATAATGTTTTTTTTTTTTTTTACAATTATTCAGAAATCAATTGCATTGTCTACCTTGGAAGGATACAGTGGTTATGGAGCTGAACAGGGTGAAAAGGTATGTCATATCAAAATCTTGTAGAGGTTTTGCATCTTATGTCCATTTTCCATTCATGTATCTTTCCATCCACACTCTATTTTCCATCCACACTCTATAGTATAAGCATGTATTTTTTAAAGCTTTTTGCTGCCCTCTTTTTACATAAGTTAATGATGCTTGGAAGTTTGAGAGGTTCCTAATCTATGCAGCCACTAAGAAGTGCAATTGCTTCAACATTTTACCCTGATCTTGGCATAGAAGATGACGATATATTTGTCTCAGATGGAGCAAAGTGTGATATATCTCGTCTCCAGGTTCATTTTGTATTTTTTTAAAATAGATTATGCCCTTCTCAAGTCACCCATTCTACCTATTGTGTTTTTCTCAAAGTTCATTTACTGTTATTTGATTTCGAATACCCTCCTTTTCGGTGACGGGGACGGAGTTGCACGATAATTGGGTAATGTAACTATTTATTTATTTTTTTTCATTTGGTGGCAGATTGTCTTTGGTTCAAATGTGAAAATGGCCGTGCAGGACCCATCATACCCGGTAATTCATATCTATGCTCTTGTTTATATCTTTTCATTATTTGCTTGAACATTCAATTATGTTACTATATGCCAATAATGGTGGCTTAATGTAATAGAAATGGTTAGATCATTGAGTTGTATATTTTGTTTAAAAAATAAGTGTCCTGTCCTTGAAATAATGTTATTCATTTTAGTATTCAGAAAGCCTTTTTCTGTTATTGTGGGAAAACCTTGAATGAACAGTCAACAGACTGTTCATTACATGAAAAAGTGACATCTGAACACGTGCAAAACCTAGAAATTACATTAGTTGGAGCTGTGCAAAGCTATATTGAATTCTTTAGAATGAAATCAATATGATTGGAATAATACCTAAAATAAGGAAAGTGAAGGAATACTTAAATGACCTTTTGTTTCTTGTAGCTTCTATGTAAATAACTGATGTTTTATATGCAGGCCTATGTAGACTCGAGTGTAATTATGGGTCAGACTGGTTTGTACCAAAAGGATGTTCAGAAGTTTGCGAACATTGAATATATGCGGTGTACTCCAGAAAATGGTTTCTTCCCTGATTTATCTTCTCTTTCTCGACCGGATATAATATTTTTCTGTTCTCCAAACAATCCTACTGGCGCTGCTGCAACAAGGGAACAACTGGTCCAACTAGTTCAGTATGCTAAGGATAATGGATCTATTATCATACATGATTCAGCATATGCTATGTATATGTCTGGTGACAACCCGCGCTCCATCTTTGAAATTCCTGGAGCCAAAGAGGTCAGTACTCAGTAGTCAGTCTATGATATGATTCTTATCATTATAGTGTGCTATTATTTTGGAAACTGTTTGTCAACTTGCTTATGTGATTTATACTTTTTCTAGATATAGTTTGGATGGTTAATCTCTAATTTACAACTATGGGAACTTTTGTTACAAAAACAATGAAATTATAACAATAAACAGACTTACCATCCAGGGAATTGTTGGACAATTTTTCCTTATAATTAGTCTCAGGAGTCTGCTTTTGATGCTCGGTGAATTCCTTCAAATACGATTGTGAGTGACATGTTATGGCCTTTTGCAGGTTGCCATTGAAACTTCATCATTTAGCAAGTATGCTGGGTTTACCGGAGTCCGATTGGGTTGGACCGTGGTTCCAAAACAATTACTGTTTTCTGATGGATTTCCTGTTGCCAAGGACTTCAACCGTATCGTATGTACTTGTTTCAATGGTGCATCAAATATTTCTCAGGCTGGTGGTCTTGCATGCCTTTCACCAGAAGGCCTTAAGGTTGGTTCTTTGGTTTTAATATTGATTAAGTTATGTTTTTTTTTTCAATGAACAAGTTACATAATAGGATTGATGCATTTGAATGCAGGCTATGCGCGGGGTAATTGGATACTACAAAGAAAATACCAACATAATAATGGAGACATTTGATTCTCTTGGCTTTAAAGTGTATGGAGGGAAAAATGCACCGTATGTTTGGGTCCACTTCCCAGGTCAAAGTTCATGGGATGTGTTCAGTGAGATTCTCGAGAAGACGCATGTGGTTACAACTCCTGGGAGTGGTTTTGGACCTGGCGGTGAAGGTTTTGTAAGGGTCAGTGCTTTTGGTCACAGGGAAAATGTCTTGGAGGCCTGCAGAAGATTCAAGCAGCTATACAAGTGATCAAATTTCTCAACTGGATGATGTCTTTTGAATAATTTTCCTCAGAATAAAATTAAGACTATGTTCTTGAGACTGGATAGCAGTGTGGTGTCATTTTCAGTTTTATCATTGTATCATGCAAACTGGAATGCACCACACCGTATCTTGTATGCTTCTATTGATAACTGTCAAGATGAAGCAATTCAACGAATTTCCACTAAAAGGCTCATGTGTGGTCTAAACATGAGTTCTTTATATGGTAATTAGTTGAGACTAGATCTTTAGTTAAACTACTACGTAGTACAAAATCAGACAACTAAAACTGTTGTATACTACTAATAATCTCTGATTTGCATGTTGTCTTGTAATGTCCAGTTTGATTACATCGATTACAATGAACTATATGTTTGTCACGATTATGGTCCTCCACACAAAAATTCATCTGTTTACCTCCATTCAGTATTTCAGGAATGGGGTGTAACACTTCTGCCTAAGTCCTTATAACTTGCAGCAGTAAAACACTTTGTATATGTCTAGACACCCTTTTGACTGCCAATATTTACAACATCAGATCGATCAAACGATCAAACTCTACCTCGTCTGTGGATGCATGTTTAATGGTGTCGACCATTTGCCTCTCGGCAGACGGAGCAAGTACAGAACACCATGAACTGTTTTTCAAACACCGATCACCAAACTCAGCTTTAAATTTGCTATGAATCTTCTCAATCACCCGGGCTTCAAGAATCCATTTGTTGAACTCTTCAATATTAGAGGACAAATGACCATATCTTGTTCCTTTGAAATATGTGAGACCTCTTCTATTTCAGCCATTTTTTCTTTGAATGCGAACTCTTTGCCGATGCTATCGCTCACATGCAGAATGCATGGGAAGTTTTCAGAAACTTCCTTCTTATTGCATCTACAATACCTTTTGCCAATCATATAAAAATATAAACTGTAGCATACATTCAAATGATTTAATATTCACCTCTAGTGCCTTATGCAACTCAGAGAGGAACCATGTCCAGCATTCATCATTTTCTACCTTGACGACGGCGAAAGCAAGTGGAAACAACCCACCATCAGCATCAAAAGAAGTTGCTGAAACGGGTGTGCTAAGGTATTTGCTTTTCAGCTGAGTTCCACCAAGAGCAACAATAGGCAAATAACCATTAACAAAACCATGAATTGATGCATAAAAGGAAACAAAAACTCTCCGAACACACGCTTATCTGCACAAGTGTTAAACACTTATGCAACTCTTCCAGGATTAGTTCTCTTTATTTCTTCACAATATGAAGAAGTAGGTAAAATTCTTCTTCAGAAGAGCCCCGTTCGTTCGATAAAATCAAATAGCGTGTGTTCGACAGAGTAGAACATAATTTGTAGAACATAATTTGTATTAACTGTATTCAACAAAAAGTTGAATACATCTTGTTGAAGATTATGTTAGTTAGTTATTTGAGAATTACTTAGTATGCAAGTAGTCTCATTATAAATAGGGAGGTCCCATATTATTTTAAGTGTGTGGAACAAGAAAAATTCAGTGAGAATAAACACAGAGAGAAACTCTGCAGGATTCAATCCATCTTCTTTCTAATTATCTCAAAATCCTAATTTCTCTTTTCTTTCTAATTCATTTTCACATATTTCCTTTCTTCTCAAATTATTATTCACGAGGATCATTTTGAAACCAAGGAGTGGTTGAATCACTCAAGTGAAGAGTGAGGAACGAGATGAGCGATCAACATAAAGATTAATTTTTGTTCAATCAAGATTGATTCAGTTTATCTCCAAGATTGAGGTTAATTTCAACATCTGGTATCTAGAGCACTGTGATTCTTGGGAAACATAGCACAATGACTTCTCATCTGAACGAGCATTTTCCAGCAAATCTTCCAATCTTCAATGGTAAGAGTAATGAGAATTGGTGTAAGCAGATGAATGTTGTCTTCTATTATAAAGATATTTGAGATCTTGTGAAGAATGAAATGACACCAATTGGAGAAGATGATACAAATGAACAAAAGGCGACACACAAAGATTTGAGGAAAAAAGATTATAAAGATCTCTTTTTAATCCATTAATGCATTGATCTAGACAACTTTGAGAAAGTTGGTGATGTAGACTCAATGAAGGAAGTACGTGACATCCTGGAGAAATAGTTTGGAGGTGCTAAGAAGGTGAAAGAGGCGATGTTACAAACTCACAAAAGAACGTATGAGTTGCTTCAGATGACATAAAGTGAAAACACTGCTGATTTCTTCACCTAAGTAACAAGACTGGTGATTCAAATCAAAATGTGTGGAGAAGTGTTGCCAACAAGATCAGTAGATACAAAGATTTTGAGTTCATTACTTTTAAAGTTCGATCATGTGGTAGTATCCATAGAAGAATCGAAGGATTTGTCAAGCATGACAAAAGAAGAGCTTCAAGGGACTCTAGAATCTCATGTACAAAGAATGAGTGAAAGATCTCTAAGCAAGACAAAGAGTGATGTAGCTCTGTAGGCGCAATCAACAAAAGAAAGGAAAAACAAAGGAAGATGGAACGATAACAAAGACAGAGGATACTACAACAATTCGACTGGTATAATAAACCAAAAGGAAGGCAGTTCATCAAATTAGAGATAATCTTCAAACCAAAGTAATCACAAAGGTGGTGTTGTAGGAAGAGGAAGAGGAAATTGAAGAAAACCTGATAAAATCAAGAAGTATGGACATTATGCAAGTTAGTATCAAGGAGGCAAGAAAGAAAATCAAGAAGATGATGCAAAATTTACAAGACCCGAAGAAGAAGAGATGTTGTTGATGGTCACAACGAAAGATGAAGAAAGGTTCAAGGACCAATGGGTACTTAGACTTAGGTTGTTCATCACACATGACTAAAAGGAAATATTGGTTTGTCAACACTAGTCCCTAGATGGAGAACAATGTGAAAATCTCAAATAACAATACCCTGGCTGCTGAAGGTATTAGTGATATTCTTATCACAAGGAAAGATGGAAAAATATCATTAATTTTCTCAGCATAGGGAAATTGATAGAGAAGAATTACAAAGTGTTGATCGAAGATAAGATGATGAGAGTTCTCGACTCAGGTGGTAAGTTAATCTTGAAGGCACCTATGTCTTATAATAAAACCTTCAAAATTAAACTTAATGAGATGAATGACTATGGCATTACAGACTTGGCCATCTCAAATTCAAAGACATTAGAAATATGAAAAAAAGAAACATGGTTTCAGGATTACCAGAAATCGACATTCTAAATGAAATGTGTGAAGACAAAGCAGCACAAAAACAACTTCAGCAAAGATGTAGGAAGTTAGTCGAAGGAAATTCTTGAAGTGATATACTCTAATGTGTGTGGTCTTATCCAGATAGATTCGATTGATGGTAGCATATACTTTGTCACATTCATAGACGACTTCTTCAAAAACTATGGACATACCTTATAAAGAAGAAAAGTGACGTACTTGAGGTGCTCACAAAGTTTAAATCTTTGGTTGAGAGGCACAATGGTCGAAGGCTTAAGATTCTGAGGACTGATGGTGATGGAGAATACGTGTCAAAAGATTTCAATGCATTATGTGAGAAAGAAAGGATTGTGCATAAGTTGGTGTCACCATACATTCCACGGCAAAATGTAATTGTAGAAAGGAAGAATAGAACCATGATGAACATGGTGAGGATTATGCTAAGAGGATAAAACTTACTTAATAAACTATGGGGTGAGGATGTGTCGACTGCAACATATATCCTGAATAGATGTTTGACTAAGAAGCTATAAGGAATCACAATAGGAGAATTTTCTTCTGGTGTCAAGCCTAGCTTAAGTCATCTAAAGGTGTTTGGATCCATAACACATAGAAATGTGCCTGACCAGCTAAGAATAAAACTTTATGACAAGTTAAGCAAGATGATCTTGATAGGATATCACTGGACAAATGTATACACAATTGAAGGTTCCTGGTTTGGCTGCATATGTTGAAAAACATTATCTTATGTTTTGATGTCTTGTAAGATGTTCTGGACATGCTTGAAGATTTTCGGGTGTGCAATGCTTTTGTGATGTCAGATCAGATGTTGTAACATTTGTCTTGATAGTTCTGGGACTTTCTAAATACAAAAAGTTTTGATTTGATTTATTTATATTTTTAGCAGGTTTTTGGTCTTTTGTTTTGCTCCAGGATGTGTGAAAATCAAGGGAGTGTTGCTGTCAATTTTGATGTTCTTTGATGAATTTTTGTATCCTTGAGATTGATATCAAAATGTGGTTTGAATCAGGTAAGAGAAAGGTGTCATGTAGAATGGGAAATGTTCAAAAATCGTATGGTTTATGCAGAAAAGAAATTGAAATTTGATACTGTATATAGGTAGGGTTAGGGATTATGCAAAGTAAATTTCGAAATACTGTAATAGAATTGACAATATTCGATGATAAAATATTCGTAGATAAATTTCATACATATTCATACACATATACTTTCTTTTCTATGTATTATAGATATGAATCTAGATTTGATGACATGAGTCAAACTTTTAATATTTTCTACTTGATTTAGTCTCTTGTTTTTATTGAATAATAATTTGGTATATATAATGTTATTCTTTCTAATTATGCATATGAATCAAGATTCGATGACATGAGTCTCAAACTTGCAATCAATCCATTAGAGCCATTAGCTAATTGTTTGGAAAACTTAATCTTTAAAGATTTTGATTTTATTTTCAATCATCACAATCTCCATTAATTGCTTGTCGTAAATACACAATCAAATCATTTTGCATTGCATATTTCTTTCAAATCATGTTAGGGTGAGATTGTTCTCTCAAAATCCTTAGCTCCCAAAAGGCTAAACTTATCGACCATCCTTTCTCTAACTTCTTCACCACCAAACAACAAGAAGTGAGAGTTTACCAATAGATCCCTTGTGAGAATTCAAACTCTATATCTAGAAGATTTCAAGAATTACAAAATCTTTAAAACCTTCAAAGAACTCAATTTGTACACCTTCCTCTATATTTCCTAAAAAATGTTATATCCATCATTAGTCTAGATGTTATTCTCAAATCCACACCTCACTTGTGGAATAATTAAAATTGGAGTTAAAAAAACATAGGATAACTATATAAGTAGAAGAATTTAGAGAGATTCTAAATCTCCCTCATGAAGACTCTATCGTCAAACTCGGTGACAAAGTATTCAAATACAATTGCAAGCACTATGCATCATCTATTATGAAATAGCCATTACCATCCATGCCAAATCCTTTTACTTCTGGGTTTTTCTACCATGAAAGTCGTATGATTCATTATGAGATCAATCACATACTTTCCCAAGAAAGGGCAACTCTAACCCCATAACCCAAGTTGATGTAGAAAAAATATGGCTAATAAAAAAGTAAAATCAAGGTGAGCTGGGAAAAACAAGTAATCGAGTAAATGATGAAAAACAAGAGAAAATGAGCTTCCATATGGAAACCTAGTCATACATTTTTTGGAAGATACTGGATACATTTTCGGATATGAAGAATTCGAAGAAACAGATAAAATAGGAAAATCAATTCTACTATCAATGAAATTTGAGATGATCAATGGAAAAATAACTAAAAATAATCCTTCAAATGAGAAGAAAAGAAAATATTTAAGAAGTTTCCATAAAGTTAGATGACTCTGACTACTTTATTCCTCAACCTCCTCAACTACCCACAAATGAAGACCTACTCAAAGTAATAATTGGAAAAATAAATGTGATTACTAACAAGTTTAACTTCATAACCCGACACTTCACCCATGACCAAACATAAATATTTAAAGACACGTTCTTCTTTGATGATCTTGATATATAATAATTCTACCTATGTGTTTGAATTCACGTTATTTCTTGCTTTCTGCATTTTTTAATTCAACAATATCCCTTATTATACTTTGAATTTCGAGTAATTTATCTTAATGAATAAAACAATGTTTTTCCTTCCGTAAA
Source organism: Lathyrus aphaca (assembly GCA_963966055.1). NCBI lineage: Eukaryota > Viridiplantae > Streptophyta > Magnoliopsida > Fabales > Fabaceae > Lathyrus > Lathyrus aphaca. Next base: position 737,378,188 of record OZ014519.1, on the reverse strand, counting down.
TGTTTAATTGTCCATGTTTGCATATTTACATTATCATAATGCATCCTTACCCTCCTTTTTTAGTTCGACAAAGGATGATAATTATACTCTCAAGGAGAGTAGAATACACTTTCTACTTAATTAAGGGGGGATTTGATTACTCCAAATAATTTTATTTGTCTTTTCTACCACATCCCTGAGAGTTCCTTAATGGTTGGTGACAAATACACATACTTCCTTTCCTTTTTTAGCAAACTAATCGATTAATTTGAAGGTAACCAATTGATTAGTGTATGTTGTCAATCGATTGGAAAGTCATAAAAGGCCATAAAACTTTTTTTATTTTTTGTACTAATCTCCAGCCTATAAGTAGAGGTCCCTTCCCACTTTCAAAATCATACAGAAACATGATTTCACTTCTCACTTCTCACATTCTCTCAAAAATTTCTTTTGTTTAATTTCTCTCACTAAGAATTTAGTTGAAGTGCTTGTCGAGAAAGTCATTTTATGAGTGAGGAAACAATAATTCTAGAAAGGTAGTTTTTGTAGTTCACAAAGTAAATTTTGTTTATACCTTGGTTGAACATTTTATTGACTTAGGGGTTGTTTGTTTGGGTTTGAATCTAAACCGTAAAAATCCTAAGTTTGGGATTTTTATGATTTGATTTTTGTTTAGGTTTCAAAGTTCAGTCTGTGATAAAAGCTTTCAAAGATTTGAGATTAGCCTTTGATAAAATCTCATAGGTTCTTGGTTAACCCATGATAAAATCATGTTTAGGTTAAGGCTCAGCCTTGTGTTAAAATCTTATTTTGGTTCGAGATCAACCAATGGTAAATTCTCACAGGTTATTGGTTAGCCCAATATAAAACCAAAGTTTAGGTTCATGAGCTCAGCGTGGTATTAAAAACTCCCATATTTTTTTTGAAGCTTGAAGACTAATCGGTCCTTGATTCTTGTGGAAAGGAGACTAACCACTTCGATTCACCGTTTGGAAGAAAGACACATCACTTCTCTCTCGCGTTTGTTGTTTAGTTGAAAGTTAGCTATAAACTTCATTTTCCTTGTAAGAGGGGGTTCGAGAGTTTAACCTATTAAAAGCTCTTAAGTTTATTGGATACTCTCAAGATCAATTATTTGGGAAATAACTAAATGGATTTTCAATAAACATGTATAATTCTTGGTGTTCCTTGTAACACCTTAAACCCCTAAACCTATATTTTAAAAATTACACGACCATCTAAGGTCTCACCAGCGATAAAACCTTTAACAAAACAAACAGTTATCAATCAACAAAACATTCGGCCAATTTATTTACGTCAATGTAACATTTGTTATTGCACATTCATATTCACTTAGGGTATCTTTGTGACAGTATCGTTCCTATTTCGGTTTAAATAAAATAGTCACAACTATACATTTAGTCTCAAACTTCCACTTAAGTAAAAAAAACAGAGTTCTCATAAGCAACTCTTAACAACTCCTACACAAAACCAATTAAAGGTTTCAAATCTAAAAAAACATGATAATTAAATAACGTTCCCAACCCCGATGTTACGAAATAAGAGCAATACTTCTAACAATGAAAACAAAACAAAGTAACTACATGAGCTAACTTCCACTTACAACAACAAACTCTACTCTTAAGTATTTGCAAGATGTCCATAGTGGACAACATCAAAGCAAAAAGGGTGAGAAAAAACAAACTAATATAAATAGTGTAAAGAATGCTAAAGTAGATAAAATGCAACAAACATATATTCATTACACATCCATCAACAATATGTTCTCACACCCAAATCATGACAACATTTACATACTCACATCCAATAAAAAACATGTTCTCCAACTTAAATCATGACAACATTTATATATTCAAATCAAATAAACAACATCTTGAACAACCAATTACCTATGCAATCATGTATGCAAATGTAATCCACAACTTACTCATTATGCATGTGGTACCATTCATGAACACCCGGTTCATCTCGCTCCTAATCCCCACCATAGGACCAAAGCACACCAAATCGTTACCATAACCATAGGAAACGCGTCACTGATTCCCACCTGGAATTGAATACTCGCTTCTGATCCCTACCATAGGACTAGAGCACGCCAAAGTTCGTTACCATCACCATAGGTAACTATTCATTGATTCCTATCTGAAATAACTACTTGCTACTAATCCATACCACCGGACCAGAGCACACAAAAACTGGACCGAGGTCTGTACACCATGATTCATGACTCTCAACAACATGCATTATCACAAAAAAGTTTACCAAAAGGATCACCATCTCACCATTTACCCACCACATCATTCATCATGTGCAATAATCTATCAATGCTATGACATCAATAAACAATAACTCAATAAATGTTACTTCATAGGCATTCATTCATGTTACTTCACCAAGACAACAACACATCACCATATAAACATAATGATTTGTTTATCGGTCATACAACTCAGCAAAAACATCCGTAGTGTAGGCACATTAATACCTCTCAATTATCTCACAAAACCGTTGGACAATGCAACAAAGACAAAACAAATATTATGTTATTTGGAGTCGACTCAAAGCATGTATGAGTCAAATCCATTTGTTCAGTTTTCAAAAATAACACTTCTTGTTAGTTTGGAGTCGGCTCCAAACATGTATGCGTAGACCCATACTATTATTTTTGCCTAAAAACCAATTTTTAACGTATTTTGAACATCATTTAGTGATAATAAATCACCCAAACTCTTATTGGCACAAAAACAACTTATTTCAAACATCTATTTCTCATAATCAAACCCCATTCTTATTGATCTCACCTGATCAGGAGGGCCTTCCAAGGACTTGAAGAGTGGGCCAGAGAATGGAATGAGAGAGGGGGTGTACCTGCAAAGTACTCCGATGCTTAAGTCAGAAGAGGTACAGGAAGTTAAGGTTATTTTAGAGTGAGTTAGAATACCTGACCCTTTGCCATGAAAGGGTATTTATAGTGAGCCCCCAGCGCTGGGCCAAGGCCCCTCAATGGGCTTAACTAGCTAGGCCCAAGGAGGAGCTGCCAAGGAACGCGTAAGAAGCGTGAAGACCTAGACCAAAGGTATGCTCCCTGGTCCAACTGCCCCTATCTTTCAGGAGATGATGAAGGGCAGTTGGGTGACGTGGCGGATGAGCTGGCAGACGTGATTTCTGCCCGACATCAGACGTATGCCCGTCGTATGGGCAGGTGATTTCTGAAGGAGGGTCGGCTGGTCGGATGCAGGGGTCTCTGCCCGACATGTAGTGGGGGTGTGCCCTGTATGACATCACGGCAGAGTGTCACCTGCTCGAATGCATGGGCCTTTGCCCGACATGTATTGGGCCATGCCCTGCATGCCATTATGGCCCAGTCCGGAACAGGAGCCCCTTAAGTCGAGTCTCTGAGTCAGAGCGATGACTTGTATTGCAATCGGGGTACCCGTGTCGAGGACAAAGCGCGGACATATGGCAGGGAAGATTCTAGTAGAATCGCCCGCAATATCCCTCTCTCTCTGGGCACTTGATACCCAAACAGTGTCGGGGATGAAAAGTCATCGATGGGTGCGTTCCTTTCTTGTAGAGGTCGAGGGCTTCATACGAGGATAGGATGTTCTGAGGAGTCGGGGAGGTGGACAGCTGCCCGGCGTCGCTTCAGTTTCCTTATGGATTGACGTGTTTCAATATTAATGACGTCGCTTCGTTTTGTGTGCAAACGGCGGCGTAGGCAGTAGGCAATGATGACCTAGCGTGTTGGCCCACGCGCCTGGGACTATAAAAGGAAGTTGAGTGACTTCATTTTCACTTTTTCGCTCATACGTTCACTGGAAGCTCTGAAGAATTCCCCTGTGTCTGCCCGTCTCGCCGCCTGAACCGCCGCCGCTGCTCGTGCGCCACCGTCTCTTTCTTAATTCCGAATATGTCAGGTGCCATTTTTGCTTCCTTAATCCTTTATTTTTCTCTTTTTTGTGCTAAATGTCTGCGAGTGTATGTTATACTTGTAGTAGGTTGGTTAGATTTGACTTAGGAATAGTAAAATGGACTGTAGATGGAAAAAATAGGGTTAGGGTTAGACTGTCCCGGGCAGAAATTTCATACGTCGGGCAAAATTTGCATAAGCGTATATGAGATTTCTGCCCGGTCTCGCAAGAACGTGTGTATTCCTGCGCCGAACACGTTTCCTGTGACCGTTGCTTCTACGCCCTTTCACTTGACCTGCGGTGGAAGGGTGGATTTGATATGACGTCGAATTCACTCTTTCTGTCTGTGTTTCAGGTGCAACTGGGCGTTTACGACCGAGGAGAGAAGACTCCGGGCCACCATCTGAAGATGCGGCCATCACTCGTTTACCCGTCGGGGATGGGAGTGCCAGGGATGGTACTGAACATGCCTCGTCATCCGGGCAGAATGACCTCTCCTGGGTTGCAGACGAACCTTTGGAGGAGGAGTCCTACTTTTGTGATGAGGCTATCCCCGCTTATGCCGTGGTTGAGGATAGAGGTCGGGAAGATCCTAAGAATTGGCAGTGCCACGCCCCCAAAGAGGCGGACCGCATATGTCATCATTTCCCGGGGAAGCAGTTCGCGATGTACGAATTCGCTTTCCGGGAGGCGGGGATCAGGCTGCCCTTTAATTCATTCCAGATGTCCATCTTCAAATGGCTTCGGCTGGCGCCGTCTCAATTACACCCCAACGCCCTCGCTTTCATGCGGGTGTTCGAGTTGGTCTGCCGCTTCCTCGGTATTGGGTGCACTCGAGCCCTTTTCTTTCATGTCTTCCACCTCCAGCGGTCCGGTCTCCGTGGGCGTCACAGCTGGGTCTCCTTTAAGCAGCCCGTGCGTCTATTCAAGACATACGTGGATTCTGCCCGCCATTTTAAGGGTCGATGGTATGTGGTGAGACCGATCACCCGTGTCGCCCTGCACTCCCTCTACTACTATCAACGGGATGCAAATGGGGAGGAGAAATTGATGTCAAAGGACCGCTGAGGTGGCAGCGTGATCATTTCGACCTCACCACCGCTCATTATAGAATTAAATTCGCGATGCTCGGCGTCGAGGATAGGCTTACATATAAGAAGTTGGTTGACTATGTGCGGAGCTTCAATCTGGCGGTCTGGACGGATCGACAGGGCGTGCCTTACCTTGACGAGGCTGGAGTGCCGATCACTGAGGCCCGTATTATTAATACAAAAGCTTTGCTCGAGTGTGGGACCGAGGATAAGGCCTTGGAATTATTGAGTAGGTGTTTTTCTTGTTCTTATTTTTGTCTATGTCTTCGCCCGCTAATGTTTATGTATAATGTTTTGCAGGTGCTATGCCCACTGCGCGTGATCGGGTCCTCAAGCTGGCCAACCAGGTTGGTGCGCCGGACAGGGTTCCCAAAAAGAAGAAGAAAACTGTGCCTCGTGCTCAGGTGGCCGCTGAAGACTCTGGGGTTGGGACCTCGAACACGGCGAGTCCGGTGCCCTCCTCTCCTCCTAGGGCGTCGACGATAAATATACCTGACAGCCCGCCTCTATCAGCCTATCCTCTCCATAAGCGGAAGCGTTCGGAGGGGACTCTTTCGAGGTCGACATTGGGGGGCGGGAGTCCGGGCGGACCTGGAAGCTACCTATTTCCCCTTGCTATGTGGAGCGGTCTTTCTTCAAAGTCGAGGATGCGATCGCGGTGCCGACGCCCGAAGCAAGGGCTATTCTGAATCAAGAGGCTGGTGTCCGGCGTAAGGAGCTGGCAAGAGATCTGGCAGCTGTCATCCGGGTGATGGAGACGGCCATGGTCTTAACTGATACCTCGGTATCCACTGCCTCACTGGAAGATGCTCTCGTGCAGGTCCGGTCTGAGAAGGACAAGCTGTCCAAGGACCTGTCAGACTACAAGGAGGAGCATAAGCTTCAGGAGGGGCTGAAGAAAAAGCTGGAGGAGGTTGAGAAGGAGCGGGACCAATTGAAGGTGGCCAGGGCGAATTTGGAGGAACAGCTGGCCGGGCACCAGAAGTTGGCTGAGGATAATGCTGGACTGCGTACTCAGCTCGCTTCTCTCGAGGAAAAGGTCCGTCCCTTAGTCGATGAAACCGAGGAGGAGCTTGCTCTTGGTTCCCGTGGTGAGCTGTTGGGGCACATACGTTCTCTCAATCAGGACCTCGTGGCTGTGTTCAAGGAGGGTTTCGACAACGCCGTCCAACAACTAAGGGTTTTGAATCCTGAATTGGTGACGGAGGGGTCAGCCCACAACTACTGTGTCCGAGAGGGGGAGATTGTGTGCCCTTTTGAAGCCGAGGAGGAGCTGGGGGACGATGAGGATGAGGTGGAGAATGTCGAAGAGGAGCTCCGGGCGGAGTCTTGATTCTTTTTTTTTGATTTGTTTTTCATATGGCCTGTGTGCCTTGTTGATGTATGGCCTGCGTGCCTTTTATGTATTTTGGCCTTCGGGCATATGTAATTTGGCCTTCGGGCGTATTTGGCCTCGGCCGTTTGCTTTTAATATATGAATGTTGTTTTTGGTCATTCTTTTTGTTCGGTTATGTACCATGTTTTTATGTTTATGAACTGTTGTATTATGCTCGACCAGGTTAGTCTCCTCGGTTTAGGGAACCGATGAGGTGTCGGGCGTCGTGCCCGTTTGGATCGAAGACCGGGTTCGATGTTCGGGACTCCGGCTTCGAGGCTTGGGCTCTCCCATCGCGAGCTGGGCGCCCTGCCGGTCTCGGTACTTCGACATTGGTGCTCGATCGAGATCCCAATCGTCGGGGAGGGTTGTGTTCGTTGGAGGGGTCGGTTCGTCCCCGGGTCTTGCGGTTCCTCTCAATTGTTTTGGAGACGAAGAGCGTGGTCATACCTCCCACGTCTCCCCGTGATATATTTAGCTGTAATATTGTCTAAGTTTCTCTGCGTTCCATGGTCGAGCGAGTTCTTCGCCTTGTAGGTTTTCTAGATAATAGGCCCCGTTGCTCGTTTTGTCGCGGACGCGGTAGGGGCCTTCCCAGTTGGCGGCCAGTTTACCCTCTCTTGGGTTTTTCTGGTTTCTTCTGAGGACCAGGGTGCCCACCTGAAATTCTCTTTTTAGGACCTTCGCATCGTGGCGTAGTGTTATTTTTTGTTTGAGGGATATTTCCCTAAGCGCTGCTTCAGAACGGATCTCGTCGACGAGGTCTAGCTCGGCTCTAAGTGCCTCGTCGTTCATTTCCTCGTCTAGGGGTTCCTCCACGCGTCTCGTCGGCTCCCGTATTTCTACCGAGATGACTGCTTCGGTGCCGTAAGTTAGTCGGAATGGGGTCTCCCCGGTTGTGGAGTGTGGTGTCGTACGGTAAGCCCATAGGACGCTATGTAGCTCCTCGACCCATGCCCTCTTCGCCTCACCGAGCCTGCATTTGAGTCCGCGTAGGATTACCCTGTTGGCCGCTTCCGCTTGCCCGTTTGTCTGCGGATGTTCGACGGATGTGAAATGTTGCTTAGTACCTAGGCTTGCGACGAAGTCTTGGAATCCCCCGTCCGTGAACTGTGTTCCATTGTCCGTGATGAGGACCTGGGGCACGCCGAACCGAGCGAGGATATTGCGTTTAAAGAATCGGAGAATGTTCTGTGCGGTTATTTTAGCCAATGCCTCTGCTTCGATCCATTTGGTAAAATAATCCACCCCCACGATGAGGTATTTATTCTGATACGATCCGGTCACAAAAGGTCCGAGGATGTCCATGCCCCACCATGCGAAGGGCCATGGAGAAGAGAGTGTTTTTAGTTCGTTTGGGGGTGCGAGGTGCATGTCGGCATGTCGTTAACATTTATAGCATTTTTTTACGTGCTCCTTTGAGTCATGTTGCATGGTCGGCCAGTAGTAGCCTGCCCGAAGGGCTTTTCGTGCGAGTGATCGTCCGCCGGGGTGCTGGGCATTTATTCCCCGGTGTATTTCTCCCAGTATGTCGGAGACTTTCTCTTCCTCGACGCACTTGAGTAATGGGATGGAGAACCCTCTACGGTAGAGTTTCCCCTCGAGGAGGACGTACGAGCATGCCCGCCGTTTGGTGGTGGCCGCCTCCTTTGGGTCGACGGGGAGTTCGTCCTTCGTTAGGTAATTGTAGATAGGTGTCATCCAACAATGAGTATCCCCGATCGCGTTGACCTCGATCGGAGGAGGTGGTTTTTCGATGCTAGGTCGAGGAAGGATCTCTTGAATTACTGATTTGTTCCCGCCCTTCTTTCTCGTGCTAGCTAGTTTTGAGAGGATGTCGGCCCGTGTGTTGTGCTCGCGAGGCACGTGCTGTACTTCCCACTTCTCGAATTTTTCGAGTCTTTCTTTGACAAGGGACAAGTATTCGACAAGGTTGTCGTTATTGGTTTGGTACTCTCCTCGTACTTGTGAGGCCACGAGCTGGGAGTCTGTTGATATTTTTACTTCCTTTGCTCCTAGGTCCTCGGCTAATCTTAGACCGACGATAAAAGCTTCATATTCGGCTTGGTTGTTCGACGTCAGGAAGGCTAGTGCTAATGAGACCTCAATCAGGATCCCGTCCTCATTCTCGAGGATGATCCCGGCTCCACTACCTGATGTGCTGGAGGCGCCGTCGACGAAGATCGTCCACTTATGGGCGCCATCCGTTGGTGTTGAGCAGTGGGTCATTTCCGCGACAAAGTCGGCTAGTGCTTGGGCTTTCAAAGCCTTTCTATTTTCGTATTGTATGTCGAATTCGGAGAGTTCCAATGACCATTTGAGCATTCTGCCGGCCATATCTGGCCGCCCAAGCAACTGTTTGATTGGCTGATTGGTTCTTACTTTTATCGTGTGTGCGAGGAAGTAGTGGCGTAGTCTCCTCGCCGCATTTATGAGGGCCAGGGCGACCTTTTCAATTTGCTGGTATCTGAGTTTGGGACCTTGGAGTGCTTTGCTCATAAAATAGATGGGTTTCTGTCCCTCGTCGGTTTCCCTTATTAGGACGGCGCTGACGACCTCGGTCGCCACGGACAGATACAGGTATAGGGTTTCCTTTTCTAATGGTCGTGATAAGACCGGGGGTTCGGAGAGAACCTTCTTTAAATGGAGTAATGCTTGCTCGCATTCGTCGGTCCATTCGAAGCTGGCTTCTTTACGAAGGAGTCTGAAGAATGGTAGCGCATGCTGGGCGGACTTGGCGATGAAACGGGAGAGTGAGGAGAGCACTCCGTTGAGGGATTGGATTGATTTTTTGGTCCTCGGGGTTGGAAATTCCGAGAACGCCGGGCATTTGTCGGGGTTGGCTTCGATCCCTCTTTCGGTGAGGTAGAAACCCAGGAATTTTCCTGCTCGTACTCCGAACGTGCATTTTTCAGGGTTGAACCTCATTTTGCACTGCCTCGCCTGCTCGAAGACTTTGGATAGGTGCCAAGCATGGTTAACCTCCTCGTGTGACTTGAAGATCATGTCGTCCATGTATACCTCGAGCATGTCCCCTATTTCTTCCTTGAAGACTTTGTTCATCATGCGTTGGTATGTGGCACCGGCGTTCTTGAGCCCGAACGGCATTACGTTGTAATAGTAATTGCTCGTTGGGGTCATGAATGCCGTGTGTCTCTTGTCCGTGTTCGACATAGGGATTTGGTTATATCCACTGTATGCGTCCATGAAGGACAAGAGTTTAAAGCCTGCAGAATTGTCCACGAGCATGTCTATGTTAGGGAGGGGGAAAGCATCTTTGGGGCAAGCCCTATTAAGATCAGTATAATCAACACACATACGCTATTTTCCATTATTTTTCTTAACGAGGACTACATTAGAGAGCCAGGTTGTGTACAGGGCTTCAGAAATAAAATTTTCCTCTAAGAGGTCTTTTACATCTCGCTCGGCAGCCTCCGCCTTCTCGGGGGACTGTTTGCGCCTACGCTGTGCTATGGGCTTGACTGCCCGATCTAAAGCTAGCTGGTGACACACGATCTCAGGATCCAGGCCAGGCATTTCCGCGGCATTCCATGCGAAGAGGTCGGAGTTCTCCTTGAGGCATGCCACGAGCTTCTCCCTTGTTTCCTCGGGCAATCCCTTGCCTATCTTTACTGTCCTCTCTGGATCGTCCCTCAGAGGGATGAGTTCGAACTCTCCGTCGGGGATCGGTTGGAACGGGTGTTCGGGAGATCGTTCCTCGGCGGGTTTCCATTCTTCAGTTTCGTCGCAGCCAATGCGGCAGTCGAGGTCGATGGCGTTAATTCCCTGGGGGGAGGATCCTCAGTCTTGAGTTTTTTGTTGCTGCTCTTTGTATTGACCGTGGCCTGTCCTTTTACCGCGGCGTTGTAGCATCGTCGGGCGGCTTCGATGTCACCGTGGATGGTGACTACGCGGCCCAATTTGGTGTATTACTTCATCTTTAGATGGACGGTGGATGGGACCGCGGTGAGTTCGGCTAATGTCGGGCGGCCGAAGATGCAATTGTAAAGGGATGGACAGTCCACGACCAGGAACTGGATTTTGATTTCCCTGGCCGTTTCCTGCTCCCCGAAGGTGACGAGGAGCTCGACATATCCCCACGGCCTTGTTGTGGCTCCATTGAATCCCTGGAGGTCGGATCCGACGTAGGGGGCCAGGTTGGTCTTGTCTAATTTCAGAGTCTTGAAGAGGTGGACGTACATGATATCCACCGAACTGCCCTGATCGACCAGAATGCGCCTGACGTCGAACTGGGCCATCCTTGCCCTGATCAATAGTGGAATGCCCAAATTCGAGGAACCGCCCGAAAGCTCTTCTAAAAAGAAGGATATTGGGTTGAATTTACCCCGATATTTTGTCAGCGTCGCTTTTTGCTCGGGCGCAGTCAGAAGGAGCTCGTCGAACTTGCGTTTAATCGAGAGGGCAGCAGCCTCGCCGTTAATCCCTCCACCCGATATGACTAGTGCGGTCTGGAAATCTTCCCAGGGGCTGAGTGCAGTGATTCGGCCTTCGGGAAATGGCTCGGGGAGGATGAAATCTTCTGGGCGTGACACGCAGAGGGCCACTTGATAAGGAGAGTTGTCGGGGGGTGTATCTTCCCGGGGTCTCTTCTTCTCTGCCTCGTCATGCTTGGGGGTTTCGTTCCTCCTCATATACTGTTTTAGGTGCCCTTCCTGGATTAAAATCTCTATCGCATCTTTCAGGTGAACGCAGTCCTCGGTCACGTGCCCGTGGCTCCTGTGGAACCTGTAGTACTTGGATTTGTTGATGTGAGGCTTTGGTGCAGATGGTTTTGGGAACCTTACTCTGCCCTGTTTGAACTCGGAGTTGATGCACTCCGCGAGGATGCGCTCTCGGGGAGCTGTCAGTAAGGTGTACTCGCTGTATCGGCCCGCGGGGCCTCTTCCTTCTCGAATTTCGCGGGGTCTTTCTTCTCTTCGCTTGTCCCCGTTGCGACAGGGGATATTTGGATCTTCGCGCTTGGGGTGATCAGTATCTCCAATACTACGGCCGCTGCGGGCGTTGTGGGCTACCTGTTTCTCCTCATATCTGATATAGGCCTGGGCCTTGTGCAGAAGTTCATTCAAGGTGCGGGGAGGCTCGATCCCGACGGCTCTGCTGAGTTCTCTGCCGGGCAAGAGCCCCCTCTCGAGGAGGTATTTCTTCATGTGTTCGGTGGTATCCACCTCGACAGCTTCCTGGTTGAATCGCTCGATGTACGAGCGTAGTGTTTCATTTTTCTTTTGTACTATGGCTTCGAGGGTCGCCTCTGTCTTGGGGTGACGCCGGGAAGCCGTGAAGTGCCTTGTGAACATGGATCTCATGACTCTCCAAGACGTGATGGATTCGGGGGCCAAGCTCTTATACCAGGCCATGGCCCCTTTTCTGAGGGTTGTTGAAAACAGCCTGCATTTGAGGTGCCCGGTGATGTCATTGCGGTAGTCGAGCATCGCGTTAACGTTGTCGACGTGGTCGTCGGGGTCGGTAGTCCCGTCGTACACAGCTAGATTAGGAGGTTTTTCCATGCCTTTGGGGAGCAGGGCTTCCATTATTTCCCGTGACAGGGGGCAATGCAGATCTTCTTCGTTGCTCCTTAGTGGAGAGAGTTCGTTGTTGTCGGGGCTGCGCTCGCGCCTTGGTGATGTTCCCGATCGACCATTGTCGCGGCGGGCGCGTGCCCTGCTGACATGAGGTTCAGGGGAGCGACGTCCTCGCTTCTTCGTTGCTTCTGGACGTTGTTGTGTCCTCCTCTCCTGTTGGGGTCGGACCTCCTGTCGTTCAGCTTCTAGGGCCATGATTCTCTCGTGCTGCTGGTAGAGCATAGAACCGGCCTGGTTGAGGGCGTTCACCATAGCAATCATGGTGGCGTCTCCTTCGACAGGGACGTGGATGGGATGAAATGCCTCGGTCCCTTGGTTTTGAACATGAGGGGGATCCCCGTTATTTTGGGGCTCAGGAGACGGGGTGGATGGACGACCGTCTTGAGCGTCTACTTCATGGAACTGCGTGCCATCGTCCATAGTATAGTCGACGAGGGGACGACTGCGCTCGCTAGGTTGTTCTCCGGCCATGTTGGAAGGACAAGAATGAATAAGCTTTGATCTTCTGCTGGTGAAGATGGGGATAGATAGTTTCCCACAGACGGCGCCACTGATCTCACCTGATCAGGAGGGCCTTCCAAGGACTTGAAGAGTGGGCCAGAGAATGGAATGAGAGAGGGGGTGTACCTGCAAAGTACTCCGATGCTTAAGTCAGAAGAGGTACAGGAAGTTAAGGTTATTTTAGAGTGAGTTAGAATACCTGACCCTTTGCCATGAAAGGGTATTTATAGTGAGCCCCCAGCGCTGGGCCAAGGCCCCTCAATGGGCTTAACTAGCTAGGCCCAAGGAGGAGCTGCCAAGGAACGCGTAAGAAGCGTGAAGACCTAGACCAAAGGTCTGCTCCCTGGTCCAACTGCCCCTATCTTTCAAGAGATGATGAAGGGCAGTTGGGTGACGTGGCGGATGAGCTGGCAGACGTGATTTCTGCCCGACATCAGACGTATGCCCGTCGTATGGGCAGGTGATTTCTAAAGGAGGGTTGGCTGGTCGGATGCAGGGGTCTCTGCCCGACATGTAGTGGGGGTGTGCCCTGTATGACATCACGGTAGAGTGTCACCTGCTCGGATGCATGGGCCTTTGCCCGACATGTATTGGGCCGAGCCCTGCATGCCATTATGGCCCAGTCCGAAACACTTATTAACCCTAATTTTATCAATTAACATACCAATTCAATCACCAATTCATCAAATTTAACAACAAAATCCATCAATTCATGAATAACACTAAAACTTTCCCACCTTCATCAACGAAAAAACTTCATACACACATATTCATGATAGTTCAAGCATGGATTCATCATAGCAACACATATAAACACAAGATCCATTAACAATGTAGAATATTGGAACAAACCCTGGTACGAATAGCATGTCGTCGAAGTCTGCTTACATGTTATTGTTTAATTGGGCCTTATGTTATGGATCCAATTGTTTAAGTTGGTTTGTACCCTAAGTTAGCTTGTAATGGGTAATTGTTAAAAAGCCCATTAGGTTAGTATGTTAGTTTTATTATAAATAGCATATTAGTCTCTCATATTTTTCATAAGGTAAAATAAGAAGATAAAACCCTAATTCAAAAGTGAGAGAGGTTATTTTATTATTTGTATACTTGTAATCTTGTTTTAAGAGAAAGAAAAAAATAGCAGTTTATAACCAATCCTTGTTGTTATCTTTGGTAACCCTAAACCCTAACCCTTGTGGGTTTCTTGAGAAACCTATTATATTTTGTTTCTAAGGTATCTAATTCACAACAAATTGGTGCGGTGAGCGTGGAGAAGATGCCTTCAACAAATTATGAGATTGAAAATTTCACTGGAGTGAATGATTTCGGTCTTTGGAACTTGAAGATGAAAGCCCTACTTGTTCAGTAGGGTTGTTTGGAAGTGTTGAAGGGAGATACGACCATGAATATTGCGTTGACGATAGCTGAAAAGACGACCATGATTGAGAAAGCACACAACTCAATATTGTTGAGCCTTGGTGATAAGGTTCTTCGATGGGTATCAAAGGAGACGACAACATCAGGGTTATGGTTGAAACTTGAAGGTTTGTACATGACCAAATCATTGGTGAATCGACTCTACCTGAAGCAAGCCTTGTATTCATTCAAGATAAGTGAAGACAAAGTGTTGGCTAAGAAGTTGGATATGTTCAACAAGCTGATTCTTGATCTTGAAAATATTGATGTAAAGATCGATGACGAAGATCAAGCGCTGTTGCTGTTATGCGCTTTGCCCAGAACACATGCTCATTTCAAAGAAACGCTCTTGTATGGAAGAGAGTCCTTAACCTTTGAAGATGTTCAATCTTCCTTGTACTCTAAGGACTTGAACAAACGAAAGGAGCATAAACCTTCGACGGATGGTGAAGGTTTGGCCGTTAAGGCGAAATTCTTGCGATATGATGGTAAGTTCGACAAGAAGAAGGGTAAAAGTCAACATAAGTCTTATAGTTGTGAAGCATCTGGTGTTCGATGCTACCATTGTAAGAAGGAGGGTCACATTCGAAAGGTATGTCCTGAACTCCTGAAAGAACATGGAGGTAATGATAATGGAAATGCTGCCATTTTTCAAGATGATTTCGACTCATCTGATGTTCTTTTGGTTTCAAGCGGCGACTCAAGAAAAGAGTGGATTATGGATTCATGTTGCACTTGGCACATGAATCCAAATAAAAACTTGTTCGAGGAATTATGTGATCAAGATGGTGGATCAGTGCTGAGAAACAACAAAGCTTGCAAAATTATAGGTATTGGATCTGTGAGATTCATGCTCCATGATGAGTCAATTAGACTACTGACTAAAGTTAGGTATGTACCTGACTTGAAGAGAAATTTGATTTCTCTTGGTGAATTCGACAAAAAGGTATATGTCTTTCAAGGAGAGAAAAGTATCCTAAGAGTCATGAAGGGGTCGAAGGAAGTCTTGAGAGGCGTGAAGAAACAAGACTTATATACCCTTGAGGCTAAAGTTATAAGTGGTTCGACAAATGTTGCATCCACGAAACTGTTGTCAAACACAAAATTATGGCACATGAGATTGGGCCATGTCAGCGAGAGAGGCTTGGTCGAACTAGGGAAACAGAACCTACTAGGTGGTGACAAAGTCGAGAAGTTGGAGTTTTGTGAACCTTGTGTATTTGGTAAATCTTGTAGGATAAAGTTTAACAAAGGTAAACAAAGAACACATGGATCCCTTGATTACATCCATGTTGATCTTTGGGGGCCTGCAAGGAATCCTTCATATTCATGTGCAAGATATTTTTTATCCATAGTTGATGACTATTCCAGAAAGTTATGGGTATTCATTCAGAAGACGAAGGATAAAACTTTTGAGAATTTCAAGATTTGGAAGGTTTTGGTCGAAACTCAAACTGGCAGAAAGGTCAAGAGGTTGAGAACTGATAATGGCCTTAAATTTTGCAATGAAGTTTTCGATAGTTACTGTGTCGAGTCTAGGATTGCAAGGCATAAGACTATAACAGGTAATCCTCAGCAAAATGGTATAGCTGAGAGATTCAATTGAACAATCCTAGAAAGGGTTAGATGCATGTTGGTTAGTGCTGGATTGAAGAATGTGTTTTAGGCTGAAGCTGTTTCGACAGCAAGATATCTGATAAACAGATGTCCTTCGACTGCGTTAGATATGAAGACACCTGGAGAAGTTTGGTAGGGAAATCCACCAGATATCGAAAAACTGAGAGTATTTGGCTGTGTAACCTATGCTCATATTAGGCAAGACAAGGTCGAACCTAGAGCTCTGAAACGCATGTTCATGGGATATCCTGAAGGAGTCAAAGCTTATAGGCTATGGTGCCTAGAGTCGGGTCACAGGAGGTGTATCACCAGTCGAGATGTAGTTTTCAATGAAGTTGAGATGGCTTTCAAGAAAACTGACGATGTTGTCGAAGAGCTGAAACAAGGAAAAATTCCTGTTGAGGTAGAGCATAGTGATGCTGAATTGCATGACTCAGATGAAGTAGAAGAAGAAGAAAACTGATGTCGAAGATGAGGAGAATGATAATGACTACCTGATATAAAGAGATAGGTTGAGAAGAGTCATCAAGCCACCTCATAGACTTGGGTGTGAAGATCTTATAACTTATGCCTTAATCTCTGCAAGTGAGGTTCTAGACAAAGAACCTAGAGACTATAAGGAAGTTATGAGGAGTCAAAATAAGACTGAATGGCTGAAGGCCATGGATGATGAGATGAAATCTCTTCCCGATAACAACACTTGGGAACTGATCAAGAAACCTACTGGAGCCAGGTTAGTCAGCTGTAAATGGATTTTCAAAGTTAAGGAAGGAATCAAAGGAGTGGAATCAAAGAGATACAAGGCAAGGTTGGTTGCAAGGGGGTTCTCTCAGAAATAAGGTGTCGACTTCAATGATGTTTTATCTCCTGTTGTGAAGCACAAGTCTATTCGAATGTTGCTTGCCATGGTGGCACAATTTGACCTTGAACTGGAACAAATGGATGTGAAGACTGCGTTTTTCTATGGTGATCTTGATGAAACAATCCCGATGAGGAAACCTGAAGGGTATGTCGAAGAAGGGAAAGAAGAGTATGTATGCAAACTGAAGAGATCTTTATATGGGCTGAAATAATCTCCTCGACAGTGGAATATGAGATTTGACAAGTTCATGACACATATAAGTTTCATCAGAAGTCAGTTCGACCACTGTGTTTACTTCAAATTTCGACCTGGTAATTCATTTGTTATTTTGTTGCTTTATGTGGATGATATTCTAATAGCAAGCAACAATGTCGAAGATGTAATGAGGGTGAAGGTTGAACTCAATAAGGAGTTCAATATGAAGGATCTGGGAGCTGCATCCAGGATTCTTGGGATTGACATCCGGAGAGATAGGAAGCAATCAAGATTATGCTTATCTCAAGAGGCATACTTGAAGAATATTCTTGATAAGTTTGGTATGTCGAATTCAAAGCCTGTTGTGACTCCAACAAACCCTCAATTCAAGTTGAGTATGGATCAGTGTCCCAATATTGATGTCGAAAGAGCTTATATGAATAGAATTCCATATGCTAATATAATAGGTTCTTTGATGTATGTTATGGTATGTACTAGACCCGACATAGCATATGCAGTAAGTCTTGTAAGCAGGTACATGTCGAATCGTGGAGAGGCTCACTGGCAAGCATTGAAGTGGATTTTAAGGTACATAAATGGGTATGTCGACTCTGGGTGAAGATGGTAAAGCAACAATCGAAGGATATGTCGACTCTGATTATGCATGTTGTATGGATTCTAGAAAATCTATTTCTGGATATGTTTTCACTATGTTTGGCACAACAATTAGTTGGAAAGCAACACTTCAGAAGGTTGTTACCTTATCAACCACTGAAGTAGAATATATCTCCCTAACTGAAGCTGTAAAGGAAGCATTATGGCTTGAAGGTTTTGCAAAGGAGCTGAAACTTTAAGGTCGAAGTATCACTGTTAAATGTGATAGTCAAAGTGAAATACACTTATCGAATAACTCAGCCTATCATGAGCGAACCAAGCACATTGATGTAAGGCTGCATTTTATCAGAGGGGTAATCGAGCATGGAGAAGTCCAAGTGTTGAAGGTTTCGACAGATCATAATGCTGCTGATATGATCACCAAGACGTTGCCCAGTTGCAAGTTTTTCCACTGTATGCAGTTGATAAAGCTGCATGAAGAAAGCTAGTTTGTTTCTTGTTAGTATATGGTGTGTTCCAAGATGGATATTTATGGAATATTGGAACAAACCCTAGTACGAATAACATGTCGTCAAAGTCTGCTCACATGTTATTGTTTAATTGGGCCTTGTGTTATGAATCTAATTGTTTAAGTTAGCTTGTACCCTAAGTTAGCTTGTAATGGGTAATTTTTAAAAAGCCCATTAGGTTATATGTTAGTTTTATTATAAATAGCATACTAGTTTCTCATATTTTGCATAAGGGAAAATAGGAAGATAAAACCCTAATTCAAAAGTGAGAGAGGTTATTTTGTTATTCTTGTATACTTGTAATCTTGTTTTAGGAGAAAGGAAAGAATATCAGTTTATAACCAATCCTTGTTGTTATCTTTGGTAACCCTAAACCCTAACCTTTGTGGGTTTCTTGAGAAACCTATTATACTTTGTTTCTAAGGTATCTAATTCACAACAAACAATTTTCAGAAATTTATCATAAATCATTCATAAGAAGAAAAACCTAAGATCTCTATCTGCAATTGGGGTGGGAGAAGGGACGAGAGCAGGAGTGGGGGAAGAAGAAGTCTCAGTATTCACTATAACCTGGATACCTTGAGCATCGTCAAGGTTGTATAACATGTTCAAATTGCTTATTTTATCTATCCTATCTGCAAAATGCAACCATACTTGTAAAAAAAATCCTGAAGACTCCTACCTCACAAAAGATCTCTATCCTCTCCTCAAGATTATCTACACTCAAGATAACATGAGTGTCAATTCGCTTCTTCCTCACTTTGGTTGGGGGAACCTCACCGAAACCAAACTCGTCCTCATAGCATAGTCCTTGAAACCAATATTGCATTTCCTCATACATTGTTACCTCATCGGGAGAAAGAGAACTCGATCAGGTACAATAGGAGCCAAAACCCCAATTAAAGTAGATCTTAGACCAATAGTTCGGATATGAAACCCGACAATATTAAGGAGAATTGATGAACATATAACATAAAGCAAAATGATTTGTAGGGGTGAGTGGTTTCACTAAGAGTAAACGTCTCAAGAAATTGTCCCCTTATACAGTAAAAAAGCCAAACCAAGGGATGGCCGGTTGAAGCTAAAGAAGCCCCTGGTTATGAAAGTTATCCAAGGACGTACACCTTGGACGAAAAAGATAGAAAAGAAGTCGAGAAATGGCTTATGATATTTGTACACGACAAATAGTTTATAAACCCTTATACGCCCAAGACCCCATTGTAAACACCCCAAATTTGCCCTCACCCATTCACACCATGGCTTGTGATCATCCTCATATGCATAAACACAATCATATCATCTCACATCTCATTTTTGATTCACTGCATAGTTTCTAGGGCATCTGCACTTAGGGTTTGTGATCTGAGCAATCCCAAAGCATCTTGAGCCATTCCAAAGGCCACTAATCAACTCAAAGTGGTCCATATGTGTTCTTATATCATGTTTCATCTCCTCAAAGTCAAAATTGCAGAGGAATCACAAGAACTAGGGTTTGAGGTGATGCAGAGCCAGGTTTGACTGCACAGTTGACTGAAAATTAGGGTTTTGGTTTCAGAGGCCATAACTCCAAATTTTTTGGTCATTCTTGTTTCCATTGGTCTCTATATGGTATAGGGAGTATGCATATCAATTTTCATGAAGAAATTCCATGGGGAAGTCATCTGATCAAGAGTTGACTTTCTGGACAAGTCAGTATAAAATCAGGGCATCTGAGGCCCCCAATGACCCAACCAATGGGTGATCTTCATCATTTTGAGTGTATATGATCTTTATTTGATCATGGAAGAAGGTTGAAGTTCATAGAAATCAAGAATTTAGGGTTTTTGCAAATGTTGACTTTTTGGGCATAGTTGACTTTTCAAGAATGCATCATTTTAGGTCAATTTTCAAGCCTTGATTCTTGGTCCAAAAATGCTTCAAATGGAAAAACTTTGGTCATGAAAGTTGTAGATCTCATCTTTCCCTTTTCAAAAAGTACAAGAACATGATCAAACTCTTCTTGGATCAAAAGTTATGGCAAGGCAAAGTTGGCTAAAATCATTAATTTTCAAGGCATGCCCCATTTGGAAATTTTGCAAAGTCATGAACCAATGCATTATGTGACTTCTAATTCATTTCAAACCATTACATAAACATTCTCTAAGTCATAAAAATCAGAATTGAACCAAGAATGCCTATGGTTTATGTTTGGTTATGCAAAAGAATCACATGTGAACCAAAATGTCACAAGTTGCAAAACTCATGATCATGCTTCCTACCACTTGCAGCCTTGGATGCTGAGCTTTGCTAGCCTCTCACCTCACCTTGCTGCGCCAGCCCATGCCCATGTACTTGCCTAGATCATGAGCCATGCTTCTCTTACACATTATTTGACTTTTTGCAAAAGGCAACTTACCAATCAATAAAGCACATGTCCAATCAACTGACCAATGAGAGAGAGTTATGTGGACAATTTGCAAGCCATTTCATGTACTAAGCCAGCCTGAAACATCCGCATTCAACACATTCACACAAACACTCCATTTTGCTTTTGCCTTCGAAACTCTCTGCCCAGCTCACATACATCAAAACCATCTTTACCAATCATCTCACCATGTCTCATTGAGCCCAAAGCAACCAAGAACCAGGCCTTAAACAAGCTACAACATCACTGCACCATTTTCACACCAGCTTGCAGTTTCATTCGAAACTCTCACCCTAGCTCACCAACACACCAACAAACACCACAGACCTTCTCCATTCATCCTCAGGATCACAAACAACCATTCACCATGACCTGAAGCTCTCTATTTCACCATTGCCATTTCTGACCAAGCTTGAGCAGAAGCTTTCGAATCTCACTATCCAGCCAGCTTAAACTCTCTTTGAGCATTCAAACATCTTCTGGGGACCAAGTGGAGTAGTTTGCACTGAAGGAAGTGGCCAGAAAGTCCTCAAGCTGAAAGCTTCGAATCTCAGGTAGCCTGAAATTTATTTTTCCAGAAATTGTTTTTCTTGTCACAAACTTGTTCTATGTGATTCACTGATCATCCTGATGTTCTTAGTTTTTGAAATGGCTTTGATTTGAGAGTTTAATTTGTCTCTGAAACCTGCGTGCCCTAGAACTTGTTTTGTTCGATTCTTGCTTATGTGGAAAAATAAATGAATTTGAACATGGGGTTTTGGTTCAGTAGGTTGTGGGAAACATTTCCATGGTTTTAGATTTCATTTTAGTGACCTAGGGAAGGATTTGGAAGTTTTCAGGGGAGAAGGTCACCGGAGAAGACGACCGGAGCTCGTCTCCGGTGACCTGAAAGTGATTAGTGAGGTTAATTAGGGTTAGGGCAAAGTTTGAATATGGGCCCTTAGATCTGGCTTCCCGCGCGTGTGTGTGTGGTCCAGATTGTGCCATTAATTCATAATCAGGATTAATTAATTTAATTAATTGAGTTTTAGAAGTTTGAATATGGGCCTTTGATCTGCGCGCGCAGTCAACCCATCCACTGCCAGAATCAATCTCAGCCGTCCTTCCTGATTACTTCATTTAAAATTCATTTTAATTCATTTTTCTTCTCATTTAATTTGCATATTTATTTTAAAATAGTAAAAAACACTTAAAAATTATGAAATTTTTTCTTTAAAGTTTTATTAATTTTTAAGACCCAAAAATATTTTTATTTTATTTTTTATCATTAAAAAAGTATTTTTAAATATTTAAGAGATTATTTTTAATTGATTAATGGGAATTAATTAATTAAAAATACTTTTAGGTATTTAAAAATTACAAAAAAATTCATGAAATGTTCTAAGACATTTAGAAACATTGTCCAACCTTCAAACCAAATTTATTTTTTGATATTGATGCATTTTAAGAATTTTTCATTGAATTAAATCATTTTTTATGCATTATTTTGATCATAAGTTCAAAAATTCATTTCTGCCTATTGAAGAAGGTTGAGACATTGATTCTTATTGCATTGTTTTGTGTTTGGCATGTAGTTTCTAGGGTAAAATAGCCATGATTTGATCTTGCATTTTCCATTTGTTTGGCATTTCTTTTGTTAAGAACCCTAAAAAACCCTAATAACTTGTAAAAATCATAACTTGAGTTTGGTTGAGAGTTGAGAGTTCCCCTTTGGGCAGTGGTTCATTATAGGTTTAGGGTTTCTTTGGGTGCCATTTTCCATTTTTTATCTTAAGGTTTGCTTCTGTTTTGGGTTTTTGTTTGATGTTTGATTCATAAACCCTAATTTGGGCTTTCTTTTGCATCCTTCTTGCATTTCCTTGCATAACTTGACTTGTCATTACATTTTGTGCATTCTTGTGATTCATTTGACATCTTAAGACATATAGAAAGCATGTTTGACCATTGCATTACATATTTTCCATGTCATTTGTCTTGTATGATTCATAACTTTTCATGTTCATTCATGCTCCTTAACTTGCATCATTTGCATTCATAATCTTGTATGAACATCCCCATGCCTTGCCTCATGTTTGCAGCATCTCATAATATCATAATCATCATCAACATGCTTCTGGTTTTGCTTTGCATCATACCATTTCATTCTATTTAGCATTGCATTGCATTTCTTTCTAACATTTCAGGTGGTAAGTGAACTTGAGAAGTGAATTTGCCTTCACTTCTCATAACTTTTCTTTTCATCTCTCTTGCATCCATTGCTGCATTTCTATTTGTGTTTGAGATTGAGCTTGCTCATTCTTGTTCCTCCCACCTTCTTTCTTCAAGTGACTTGACTTCTTGAATGAAGCAAGTCACTTTGCTTCTCTTGATCTTATTCATCTGCTTCCTGGTGGCTCCTCTAAAGATTTGTTCTTGCAAACCTCACAAACCTTAGGATCATCCAAGCATGACAATGAATTAGGGTTTTGATTAGTCCCCCCCATAGTTTTACCTTTGTGTCTCTCTTTGAGTCCTCTCTTCTCACCTCCTAATCAGGGACTAAACCCTAAAGGTTTTAAGACTTTGTGATTAAGCTTATGCCTGCATCCTTCTCTTAGGATGGAGTGTATAACTTTAATCCTAAGTATTAAACCCTTAAGGTGTTTAAATCTCTTAATCAATCCACTTAATAATCATCAAGACATCACACTTGTAACTTGGGCCTTGCATTAGGGTTCTAATTCTTCCTTAAGTGGTTAAGAAGGACTAACCCTAGTGTTAATGGACAAGTCCCCCTCAAGTTGTCTTACAAATCATAAAAATCACTTCATCATCATACCATTAAATAAAATCCACTTAATCAAAGGCTTGTTTTGTCATGAGTTTAATCCCTAATCATGGATTAAGTTGAGGAGCTTTCCTCAGCTTAAACATTCTCATCTATCATCCTTCTTTTAGGATGGTGTAATGAGTCTGTTTAATCCCTGATTATGGCTTAACCTCATTACTCAACACTAAACAAAAACACCAAAAACATCTAAATAATCACAAGTAGGTTAATGATCTTAACCCTACATCAAAGGTGATTAAGTGTGAGAATCTGACTTCACACTTAAGGTAAATCTCATTACCCCTAATCAGAGGGAAGATGTGATGAGTTTATTAAATCCATTGGTTTAGGCTTAAGCTCATTATCTTATGACAAACTTTCAAAAGCAATAAAAGACTGAAAACTCAAAAACAAACAATAATCGTCTCCTTCGGGATTCTTTTCTCATCATACTCACTCACAAACGAGAACTCGCTTCTTCCGTCTAATGCAAGACAGTTAGCACCTGAGCCAGACAGGTCATACACTTGAGCATAGGCAAGCAAGTAGTTCACAAGTCAATTCATCTATCAGTCTCTTTGGGTCGAACTACGGTGTTCTGACTTCCTCATTGCACGAGAGGATACGTAGGCATAACTTAACAGTTATCGAACAAAAGTCTCTGTATATTCCCCCTCTTTCCAGCATTATTCTTTAAGCCTCATGATCTTGAGCAATTCATTCTTATTCCTTACACTGACACATCATTTATACATTTCACTTCACACCTTTTTTACACTGACACCTGTACATATCTTTTCCAGCTATCTTTATGCACATATTGCACTGACACTACCCCTTTAAAGCACAAATCTTTCAAGCGTGGATCCCGTCGAGTACGGCGGACAATCTGGGTGCTAATACCTTCCCAGGTTGTAACCAACCCCCTTTCTCAGTCTCTCTGGTTCGCAACCGTCTTATCCGTATCTTTCTAGGTCTATGCAGCATTGCCTTTCCTCCGGGATAAAAATGCCTAGCTGGCGACTCTATTCATCTCCAGTGAGTTCACGGCTGTGTGTTCTCATTGTCCCTCTCGCCGACCGTTCGCGTCTGTACCTTTATCTGGGCCGGTCCCACTTATCGGGAGCGACAGCTTGGCGACTCTGCTGGGGATTTTCTTATACTGCAACCAGGGCTTCTGGTTCTTTTTGTGGGTTCCTCCTAGCGCTTGTTTGATTTGTGTTTACTGGGGTGTTATGTGCAAGTTGTGTTTGTTT
This sequence comes from Lathyrus aphaca, assembly GCA_963966055.1. Taxonomy (NCBI): domain Eukaryota; kingdom Viridiplantae; phylum Streptophyta; class Magnoliopsida; order Fabales; family Fabaceae; genus Lathyrus; species Lathyrus aphaca. The sequence continues at coordinate 737,354,027 of OZ014519.1, read as the reverse complement.
ATTTTAGTTATTGCTTTATGTACAGTTGTTTACTGCTTTCTTTACAGTTTTTCATATATCATACTGTCATACTGTGCTGGCTGGATTTGTTTTGTTGCTTTGGTGGGTGGGGTTCTACTGAGAGTTAAGGTCCTATACCTGGGACCTGAGTGACACCTAGGCTAGAGTGGTTCATGTTCTTTCCCATTCCATCTCGGTCTGGTGCGGGAATATGAAACACGGTTCAGATATGGGTTTCTTCTTGAGAACTCTGTGTTGCAGATTTCCTGCAATGCTAGGGCTATCTGGGAAGCCTGCTAAGTCTGGATGACCTTTAGTATTGACCTTCAGAAACTGAGGTGAATTAGAGGAGGAACTTTTATGGTTATTGTGAACACTGTACCTCCGGGTTAGAAGTGTTTACACTTCTCATAACTGATCCAAGTCTGAGGATCCTTGTTTTAGAACATCACCTGTGAGGGGGTTGGGCTGTTTACAGGTTTGCAGGTACCTTGACCTCAGAATACCATGTTACTTTGATTTGTTAAGAATACTCCATGTTGGATAGTTCTTGTGATTCTAAACCCTGGACATGTGGCTCTTTATTTGAGTCCCCCCACCTTGGTTACCGGATTTATAGACCTCCATCTGGAATTCTTGGACACACATGGACTTATACCAGGGCATTTTGATCAGATCCAGCTCAGTCACGAACCCTTGCATTTCATTTGCATACATACCCATTGCATCATATTAACATTTGCTTATTTGTGTTTCAGGGTATCCACCTTCATCTTTGGTTTTGGTTTTGACCCCATCTGCAGTTTTGACCTGTCTCCACCAGCACTTGCTTCAGCCTGTCAGCCATATACTTCAGTTACTTGCACTAGCCAGCCAGTGGCCCACTTCTCAACATCTTCATCAGCACCCTACTCAGTCTCAGCACTTATGGCTCCAAAGAAAAGCAACATCACTTATCATTTCTTCCAACCAGACTTGTCAGACATCAGGAGGATCCAAACCCTGATCACTCCAGATCACATGCCTTTGTTCAGGGAGCATTATGGGGATATACTTGACTTGGTCATGGATTTGGACCCATCTCAGAGGAGTTTGATCCACACCTGCATTCAGTTTTATGACCCCCCATTGAGATGTTTCACCTTTCAAGACTTCCAGTTGGGCCCTCTATTAGAAGAATACTCATCTTTGATTGGTTTGCCTATCAAGAGAGAAATCCCTTTCAACCCTGAAATGGTCCCTCCCAGCAATGGAGAGATAGCAAAAGCTTTGCACCTGGAGCCTGTCCTAATTAAGCAGCATATGACCTCTAAAGCTGGGATCCCTGGATTTCATCTGGACTTCCTGATTTCTCAAGCTAGTCTGAAAGCCTCCCTGGGGGAGTGGAAAGCTGTTTGTGCTCTGTTGGCCTTAAGTGTATATGGAATTGTGTTGTTTGCAGATGAGCCACGATTCATTAGCAAGAATGCCATCCATTTGTTCATCCTGAAGAACCCAGTGCCAACCTTGTTAGGAGATCTCTATTACTCAGTACATCAGAAGAATGAGAAGCAGAGGGGAAGGCTAGTAAGGTGTTGTGCTCCATTATTTCATGCTTGGCTTCTTAAGCACCTGCCCAGGACAGATGCATTCCTAAATCCTCATCAGCAAAGCAACTGGGCTAAGAGGCTCACTACTCTCACTTCAGCAGACATCAGATGGTGTGCTCAAAGCACCAAGGGCAGAGATATCATTACAAGCTGTGGGCACTTTCCCAATGTGCCTTTAATAAGGGTCAAGGGAAGTATCAATTACAACCCTCTGCTGTTCAGGAGGCAATTAGGCTATGCACTGGTCCATACTCCCAGGGAGCAAGACTTGGTTGGGACCCTCTACTGTGAGAACAAGATTAGTCTGGTAATTGTTAGGCAGGCTGCCTGGGCCTGGGATCATGTTCAAACTAAGGGAATCACCATTCTGGGTAAGTGCAATAATGTGGCATCAGTCCAATATTATGAGTGGTCCCATGCTAGGGCCCAATTCTCTGGAATGCCCTTTACCATAGAAGACATGCCTGAGTCATCTTCAGCACCACCCCCTGCCACCATCAGTTTGGAGGAGTTTGAGAGCTTGAAGGAAAGAAACGAGAAGTTAACCCAAGCCTTGCAGAAGACCCTCAGGGAGAGGAGTGAAGGTGTGAGGGAGATTGAGAGACTGGAGAAGTTGAGGGTGGAACACTTGACTAAAATTGAGAAGTCTGGAGATTATATCAACAAGTCTAAAGCTGGTGAGCAGATTCTGAAGAATGCTTGTAAAGAAGCCCAGTTCCAGAGAGCAAGGACAGACTTGTATTTGAAAGAGAGTCAGGCCAGGTGGGTCCGGATCACTGAGGCCCGTACTCTAGAAGACAAGAGAGTCCAGGACAAGATGGAGCAGATGGAAAGAGCCCTGGCAGCAGCCCAGAAGGAAATATCAGAACTGGAAATCAGAGCTGGAGTGAAGAGGTCTAAGGACCAAAGTCAGAACAAGAAGTTGACTGCAGCTGTTGCAACAAGAAACCTTCTCATCAGAGGTCTCACGGAGCGTCCGGCTGATCCTGTGACCGAAGCACTTCTTAAGGAAGTTCGTGAGGATGAGTTTGGCCTTGGAGTTTGATCATTTGCTTGTTGTTGTTCCTATTCTATGTACTTTTACCTTGTTGTGATGTATTTTGACCCCTTTGAGGGCTTGTGTTGTAAAAATGAACAAGTTGTATTATTTCATCTTATGTAATATATTTGTTAGTTCGTTCCATCCAAGTTCACTTCAAAAGCAACTTCAACAGCATCATCTTCAAGGGTCTGGAAGGGTCAAAACTGAATGCCAAACCGGATACCTTGAGAGCAAATAAGCATAACTGCATTGCATACTAACCCTTTTGTTTGTTTTGTAGGTTTTTGTTTTGTTGTTACTAACCTCTATTGTGAATCTCAGGAATTATTGCTCGCCGCCGGGTATTTCCCCTCAACAGGCCACACAGGTACCCAACTAGAAACAACCTTCCGGGAATTCAGATGGATCAGATGCAGCAGGACCTTACAGAGGTCAGAAACCAGATGGCAAACGAAAGATTGGAGATAAGAACTCAGATAACACAGTTCATGGAAGTAATGAACAATTTAGCTCAAAGCCAGGAGAGGCTCAGGGCTTTGGTAGACGGAAGGAATCAAGATGAGCCCCATGTGGGGACTGCTGGCACAAGTAACAATGAACGGGTGCAACCCCATGTTAACCCTCCTGTGTTTGGCCCACATCTACATCCTGAGATTAACATTCCTGCAAATGTTCAAGGAACAGCCACTGCAGCCAGAGTACTTCAAGAAGATCCTCAGGAGGACCAATTTACAGTAATGGGTGCTGGAGAGGAAACTTATGATAGACGATTGGAGGAAATAGCTGAGAAGTTGAGATCACTGGAGTCTCAAAATTCTTTGGGCTTCGACGTCATGGACATGGGTTTGGTAGACGGGGTCAGGATCCCCCATAAGTTCAAGCCTCCTTGTTTCGAAAAGTATAATGGGACTTCATGCCCCCGGACTCATTTGCAGTCATTTCTGGGAAGGCTGAAGGCCTATACAATGGATGAGAAATTGTGGATGTTCTATTTTGAAGATAGCTTGACTGGAGCTTCGAGGGAGTGGTATTCCCATCTGACAAGAGCAACAATTAGATGCTGGAAGGACCTGGCAGAGGCCTTCATCAGACAGTATCAGTATAATCTAGACATGGCACCCAACAGGACTCTCCTAATGGGCATGTCACAGTCGTCAAGGGAGAGTTTCCGAGAATATGCCCAGAGATGGAGGCAATTGGCTGCTGCCGTTCAACCACCGATGTCTGAGAGAGAAATGGCAGACATGTTTATGAACACTCTCCAGGGAACGTATATTGACAGGTTGGCTGCTTTCTCTTCCACTAGCTTCGCAGATGTTGTTATAGCTGGGGAGAGAATTGAAAGCCTGTTAAAAATGGGTAAGATCTCCGATAATGGTGCCAGCTCGTCCAGTAGTACAAGAAAGCCTTTTGCAGGCCCAAGAAGAACTGGCGAGACCAATGCCATTCACACCAACAGGGGTAGGCCCCAGTATGTTCAAAGGTCAATAGCAGCAGTCACCATCCCTGCTCCAGCACATCCTCAGCCAGTCTATCAACCTCCGCAACAAAACTTCCAACAACAACCCCAGTATCAGCAGAATCAATATCCTCCAAGAAACTACAACAACAACAACTCCAACAACAACAATCAACAGAGGCCATTCCAACAGAGGCCATCCCAAGCTAACAGAGTGATCGACCCGATCCCAATGCCGTATGCTGCCTTGCTGCCACAACTTCTGAAACTCAACCTAGTTGAGCTAAGAACGTTGGCACCTCCGGATCCCAACAGTCTACCAAGAAACTATGACTCCAATGCTAGGTGTGCTTTTCACTCAAACGCACCTGGTCACAGTACAGAAAAATGCAGGGCTCTGCATATGAAGGTACAAGACTTGGTAGACTCCAAGGCTCTGAATTTTGCACCTCCGCCCAATGTCAATAAAAACCCAATGCCAAACCATGGTGGTCCCCGAATTAACGCTATTGAAGAAGACCAACCGTCTTATTTAATAACCAGTGTGGATCAGATCAGGACACCATTGGTGGAAATCAAGGCTCAACTCCGTGAAAACCAAATATTTCCAGGGTGTGAACTAGGGTGTCCCTATTGTAATATTTCATGGAATGGGTGTGAGGACCTGAGGAATGGCATTGACAGCCTTATTCAGAGTGGCTTGCTACAGATCACTACATCATTTCCGACAAATCCGGCAACTTCATCAACAACGGTTTCAGACCCTCCTACAAATGCAGCAACTATTGTTCCCGACAATTCATCAGCAACACCGACAAGTACTTCATCTGTCTTCCCAAATGATCAGTTTTCAACAGTTTCTCCTGCTACAACTTCAACTTCATTCCATTTCGAATCTCCATCAACAACAGCAACAACAGTCCTTTCAACAGTACCTCCTGCAACACCAGCAATCAATCATGAAGATGTCTCCACTGTTACCATATTCTACGATCCTGAAAATAATTCCGCCTACCATTCAGAAGGTGCTGCTCCCGCCGGAGCACCAGTTACAATCTTTTATGATCCACAAACAATTACAGTCCCTTCAGCAGCAGCAATCAGTCCAGTCACTGTCACGGTGCCTGGACCAGTACCATATGAAAGCAATAGGGCCATCCCTTGGCACTATGGCTCTGACGTGTACTGCGAAGGAAAAAGAATCACTCTTGAAACATCAACACCTGCACCACAAGTAGATAATGTGGGGGGAGGCGGAGGCTTCACTCGAAGCGGACGTCTCTTCGCCTCACAAGTTCAAAGACCTACTGCCGAAGCAGAAGCTGCTGCCAAGGCAAAAGGAAAGAGCCCTGTGCAGGAAGATCAAACTGTTAAAGAAGCCTTGAAGACACCGTTCGATCAAGAAGTTGATGAGTTTATGAGAATCATCAAAAAGAGTGATTACAAAATTGTGGATCAACTTCACCAGACGCCATCCAAAATCTCTATCCTCTCACTGCTTATGTGCTCCGAAGCCCACCGGAATGCACTACTCAAGGTCTTGCACGCAGCTTACGTGCCTGAAGAGATTACTGTCAACCAGTTGGAAACCGTGGTTGGAAATGTTACTGCTAGCAATGGGCTAGGGTTTACCAATTCTGACTTGACAGCGGATGGCCGCAACCACAACAAAGCCTTGCACATAACCATGGAATGCAAAGGAGCTGTCCTTTCTCATGTGCTGGTGGACACAGGTTCTTCCCTGAATGTCTTACCAAAGAAGGCTCTGGTGAAGTTAGAATATGATGGATTGGCATTGAGACCCAGCAACCTGGTGGTAAGAGCCTTTGATGGTTCGAAGAGATCGGTTCTGGGAGAGATTGAGCTGCCTGTGACAATTGGCCCACAGACTTTTAAAACTATCTTTTATGTGATGGACATTCAGCCCGCCTACAGCTGTTTGTTGGGTAGACCCTGGATTCACGCCGCCGGCGCAATAACGTCTACCCTTCACCAAAAGTTAAAATTTGAGTGGGAAGGCCAAGTTGTCACAATCTGTGGAGAGGAGGACATTTTTTTCAGCCACCTGGCAACCTATAAGTACATTGAAATGGATGGAGAGATCCATGAAACAATGAGCCAGGGGTTTGAAGCTTTGAATGTGAATGAAGCATCTGCTGTATCTGGTACTCCAATGTCATCTTACCAACAAGCCCGGAAGGTTGTTGAAGAAGGAACTGCCCTAGGCTGGGGCAAGGTCTTAGCTGTGGAGGAGAAGAAGGACAAGTTTGGGTTGGGTTACAGACCAACTCAACATCAAGCAAAGGCTGCTGCAGGGCCAGGTTTTGTCAGTGGGGGAATGCTCACCCCCGATGCTATCAACTGTCTGGAAGACGAGCTGGAAGAGGAGCGCAATCTGGAGGATTGGATTCGTCCAAAGATCCCGGGGAGCAGTGTCTCGAACTGGTCTTCCCAGGAAATTATAAGAGTTACTCATGCAGAGTAATTATTATTTCCTGCATTTTTATAGCATGCATCAAAGTCTTGCATCTTGCCCAAGATGACAAGACTCATTTTGTAATCAGGGCCATCTGTACTTTTGTGCAAACAAGATCAATTAATGAAATACCAGACATCTTTTTGCAAACGAGTCTTTTTCTTTTCTGCTCACTGTTTTTCAATTTCTCTTTTTGTACAAAAAATAAATGGCGGTGTTTTCAAAATGATAACTTCATTTCACTTTTTTCTAAAGCAAGATTAAAATCAATCACTAAAATGAACAAACTTAACCCTTGCAGAGAGTGCCTTCCAGACAGCACCGACAACAGCACGGCTATGACATCGTATGACTTTGACAATCCAATCAATCAAGCTGATGAAGGGGTTGATGAAGAATATGAGCTTCCTGAAGAGCTAGCCAGGTTGTTGAGACAAGAGGAAAAGGTTATTATCCCTCATCAGGAGGAAGTCGAAGTGATCAATCTTGGTACAGATGAAGACGTGAAAGAAGTTAGAATCGGGGCCTGCCTGCAAGACTCAGTGAAGAGGCAACTGGTAGATCTGCTTCAAGAGTATGTTGATGTGTTTGCTTGGTCGTATCAAGACATGCCAGGGTTGGATACCGACATTGTTGTGCACAAGCTGCCTCTAAGGGAAGAATGCCCACCAGTCAAACAGAAGCTGCGCCGAACTCGCCCAGACATGGCTATGAAAATCAAGGAAGAGGTACAAAAGCAATGGGACGCCGGGTTCCTTGCTGTGACTAGCTACCCACCGTGGGTTGCTAATATAGTACCTGTGCCTAAGAAGGACGGCAAAGTAAGAATGTGTGTTGACTACCGGGATCTGAATAGAGCCAGCCCGAAAGATGACTTCCCATTACCTCACATTGATGTATTGGTGGATAACACGGCTCAGTTCTCGGTATTCTCCTTCATGGATGGATTTTCAGGGTATAATCAGATCAAGATGTCACCTGAAGACATGGAGAAGACAACATTCATTACACCTTGGGGCACGTTCTGTTACAAAGTGATGCCATTCGGACTGAAGAATGCTGGTGCCACATATCAACGGGCTATGGTGACATTGTTCCACGATATGATCCACAAGGAAATAGAATGTTATGTGGATGATATGATCGCCAAGTCCCTTACAGAAGAAGATCACCTGGTGAATCTGCTGAAGTTGTTCAAGCGTCTGAGGAAGTATCAACTGAAGTTGAACCCCAACAAATGTACGTTCGGGGTGCGATCCGGTAAGCTGCTGGGCTTTATTGTAAGCGAGAAAGGGATTGAGGTTGACCCTGATAAGGTCAAGGCTATTCAAGAGATGCCTGCACCGAAAACTGAGAAAGAAGTTCGAGGGTTCTTAGGTCGATTGAACTACATTTCAAGGTTCATATCTCACCTTACAGCAACCTGCGAACCCTTGTTCAAGCTGTTAAGAAAGGAGCAAACGGTCAGGTGGAACGAAGATTGCCAGAAGGCTTTTGACAAGATCAAAGAGTACTTACAAGAACCTCCAATCCTCATGCCTCCAGTAGAAGGAAGACCTCTGATTATGTACTTGACAGTGTTAGAAGAGTCGATGGGGTGTGTGCTGGGCCAGCATGACGAGTCTGGTCGAAAAGAGTATGCAATATACTACCTAAGCAAAAAGTTTACCGACTGTGAACAGCGTTATTCACTGCTCGAGAAAACTTGCTGTGCTTTAGCGTGGGCTGCTCGCCGACTGAGACAGTATATGTTGACCCACACTACCTTATTAATCTCAAAAATGGATCCAGTTAAGTACATTTTCGAGAAGCCAGCTCTTACCGGACGGGTTGCAAGATGGCAGATGATTCTCACAGAATACGACATACAGTACACATCGCAGAAAGCCATCAAGGGCAGTGTACTATCTGAATACCTTGCTGAGCAACCCATTGATGACTACCAACCTATGAGGTTTGACTTCCCTGATGAAGACATCATGTTCATTAAAGCAAAAGATCACGAAGAGCCTATTCACACTGAAGGGCCTAGCCCAGAAGAAGAATGGACTATGATGTTTGATGGGGCTGTTAACATGAATGGTCGTGGTGTTGGTGCAGTACTCATTACACCGAAAGGAGTTCACATGCCTTTCTCGGCAAAACTCACTTTCAACTGCACTAACAACGAAGCTGAATACGAAGCTTGCATTATGGGTCTTGAGGAAGCCATTGACCTCAGGATCAAGTCATTGACCGTATTCGGAGATTCAGCTTTGGTAGTCAATCAAACCAACGGGAAATGGTACACCCACCAAGATCATCTGATACCTTACAGGGATTATACAAGGAGGTTATTGACTTTCTTCACAACAGTCAAGCTTGAGTATATCCCTCGGGACGAGAATCAGTTTGCAGATGCTCTGGCTACCATTTCATCCATGATCAAAGTTCAAACGGCTAACTTTGTACCCCAGATTTCAGTGTCTAGACTTGATAGACCAGCATATGTATTTGCAGCGGACGTTGTTAAAGATGATAAGCCTTGGTTCCATGATATTAAGTGCTTCTTGGAGGATCAAACATACCCACCTGGGGCATCTTCCAATGATAAGAAGACCTTGAGAAGGCTTGCTGGAAGTTTCTTTCTGAACACTGATGGGTCTTTATATAAACGGAACTTTGATATGGTACTCCTCAGATGTGTTGATAAGACAGAAGCAGATTTGTTGATGCATGAAGTGCACGAAGGATCTTTTGGTACCCATGCTGGAGGACATGCAATGGCTAAAAAGTTGTTAAGATCAGGCTATTACTGGATCACAATGGATGCAGACTGTTGTGCTTACGCCAGAAAATGTCATAAGTGCCAGATCTACGCGGATAAGGTGCATGTGCCTCCCAATCCTTTGAACATCATGTCTTCACCATGGCCCTTTGCTATGTGGGGCATTGATATGATTGGCAAGATTGAGCCAACTGCTTCAAATGGTCACAGATTTATCCTGGTCGCCATCGACTATTTCACCAAGTGGGTTGAAGCAGCCTCATATGCAAATGTTACAAGACAAGTGGTAGCCCGATTTCTGAAGAGAGATATCATCTGTCGGTATGGAGTGCCCGAGCGAATCATTACTGATAATGGTTCCAATCTAAACAACAAAATGATGGCAGAGCTGTGCCGGGACTTCAAGATCCAACATCACAATTCTTCTCCTTACAGGCCAAAGATGAACGGCGCTGTTGAGGCAGCAAATAAAAATATCAAGAAGATTGTGCAGAAGATGGTAGTCACTTATAAAGACTGGCATGAAATGCTACCGTTTGCCTTGCATGGGTACCGCACGTCAATCAGAACGTCCACTGGGGCAACACCTTATCAGCTTGTATATGGTATGGAAGCAGTCCTACCTGTTGAAGTTGAACTACCCTCGTTACGGGTATTAATGGATGTTAAACTGAGTGAAGCAGAATGGGTTCGGTCCCGATTCGAACAATTGAGTCTGATCGAAGAGAAAAGATTGGCTGCAATCTGCCATGGGCAGTTATATCAGAAGAGAATGAAGAAGGCCTTCGATCAGAAAGTCAGGCACCGAGAGTACCAAGTAGGGGATCTTGTGCTGAAAAGAATCCTCCCTCCTCATACAGACCACAGGGGCAAATGGACTCCAAATTATGAAGGACCATTCGTTGTAAAGAAAGTTTTCTCTGGTGGAGCGCTGATGCTCAGCACCATAGATGGTGAAGATTTCCCGTCCCCTGTGAATTCAGATGCAGTTAAAAAATACTTCGCATAAAAATGACCCGCTGGACATAAAAACAGAATGTAAGTCCAGGCAAAAATAGGGCATCCCGGCGAGTCAAAAATAGAATAAAAGACTCGGGCAAAAATAAGGGAAAATAAATGGAAAAATGTACACCCGCTGAGTTGAAAAGCCGCATTGGACAGCTCAGGAAAAAATGGGTATCCCGATGGATTGAAAACCCGAAAGGGCGATCCATGCAAAATAAGGGAATGAGCGAACAACTGCATTCTGAATTCGTCTGTATCGCTTACAACTTAGAAAGCTTTGACGGAATCAAGCTTCAATCAGGATCAACTCTCTCCAGAAAGCAAGACGAGAAGAACGTCATTGTCATACGAGTCATAGCAGGAGAGGAAGCTCCTCAAAGCGTCGCCAACACTGCCAGCATTTTGTTTCTCCATTTGTAACAATCTCTTCATTTCAGGAGATATGTTTCCTTAACTGTATCTTGCCAATTCAGGGCACATGAATTAATAAAATCAGATTTTCGGTCATGTTTCGTTTTTTACATTTATGTTTTGCAAAGAGTTGTCTGATATCTCTAAAAATACAATTGCATAAGTACAGATGCCTTTCTCTAAAAATAAAAACACATGCTTACAGGGAATGTGATTATTCTCGAAAGTACTTAACTCCTATGGCGGAATCCAGTAAGGGATACCTCGGGACCTTTTGTACGTTTCCTTACCTTTGCAGGATTGCAGGTATCCAGAACGCAACCTGGGGCATGCAAGTTACGTCTCAGCAAGCTGGCAAATCATTATCAACTCGGTCTATCTTCCACGTGGCACTGGAAGATGCCCACTTCCCCAGCAAAGTTGCCAAATCGACATACACTCAATCTCAGCATCTGAAATGCTCTATCCCCAGCTGAGTTGCCACTTGTTGCTTTCCCCAGCTGAGTTGCCTCTCACCATTCCCCAGCCGAGTTGCCATTTCATCCTCAGCTGAGTACAGGAGTCAGGGAATCATCCCCCCGCAGAATCTTCAGCCTCTATCCAGAAAAGCAGCGCATAGGAGATCACAACAGAGTGAAGAAAGCTTCTACAAACCCCAGCTGGGTCCCGTATTATAAGGATATGTCAATCAGTGACATATATCCCCAAGCAAATGCATCTTATTAGATCTACCAGTGATCTCATCCCTAGCTGGGATGTTCCCTTCAAGCAGATCAACCAGAGACCTTTGCAGCAACGGGATTCGAATCCCGGATCTTCGCCTCGTTGCATAATCATGGCATTTGCATCATGATATCCCCTCAGAGCGTAGCATTCCGTCTAATACGGAGCATTACGGCGAAAATCAAACGCATAGCATAATCATAAGCCATGTTCTGAAGTGACACTTGTGAATAATAAACCCGCTCATCATCATTGTACAGAAATCCCCACCAGGGTCCCGGCAAAGGCAGTTGCCTCACAAATCGCGAACACCGGTATATATTTCCTTTTTTGACACCCGTCCGTGCCATCACTTCCCCAAACAGGTTGCCTGAATACACTTTACAGACAAGATCACCCGCATTACAGATACCTCCTGACACCCGTCCGTGTCAAATCACCAGCAGAAAGCCAAAGACATCCTCTTTGCACTCACATATACTTATATATACACTTTCCTGATACCCGTCCGTGTCATATCCCCAGCGCAGTCGCTTAGACTTTGTATAGCAGACACTTGCTCATATTACACTTTCCTTTCTTGGCACCCGTCCGTGTCAATCTCCCCAACAGATAAACACTTATATACATACTCACTACTCATGGTACACTTGTACAGATACTCGACCGTATCTTGTATACATCATCACTCATATCCCCACAGATTCAACAGTAGTCCTTGTTCTTTGTTAACCAGTTGGTACTCGTCCGTATCATCATCTCAGAACATTGCGTCTAGTGTTTGTTCCTACCTGATACTCGTCCGTATCATAGTCTTAAGGATGCTCGTCCGCATCTTTAATCCATACACCATGTCAAACACTTATGCCTTCTTGAACATAGATACTCGTCTGTGTCTACTATTCCCCAGAAGGGTTCCTTCAGATTCAACACTCGTCTGTGTTCCTTGTTAACTAGTTGATACTCGTCCGTATCATCATCTCTGAACATGTGTCAGTTTGTTTCTACATGATACTCGTCCGTATCGTAGTTTTAAGGATGCTCGTCCGCATCTTTAATCTATACACAATACCAAACACTTATACTTTCCTTTCTTGGTTGTGAACGCTCGTCCGTGTTCACTATATCCCCAGTAGATCACCAACAAAGCATTTTCTTTTATCTGACACTCGTCCTGTGTCAGGATAACCTCGAGAGCAGCCGTCCCCTGCTGAGTGGTCGTCCTCCACTTCTTGATGGTCGTCCTCCATCATGCTCATCCGATGGTCGTCCCCATCGTTGATTTTAGCAGCCGTCCCCTGCTAGGTGGTCGTCCTCCACCTCTTGATGATCGTCCTTCATCAACTTTATCCAATGGCCGTCCCCATTGTTGATTTTGGTTATCTGACATTCGTCCTATGTCATGAGAAACCTCGAGAGCAGCCGTCCCCTGCTAAGTGGTCGTCCTCCACTTCTTGATGGTCGTCCTCCATCATGCTCGTCCGATGGCCGTCCCCATCGTTGACCTTTTCTATCCGATGGCCGTCCCCATCGTTGATATTTTCGGCAGCCGTACCCTGCCAGGTGGTCGTCCTCCACCTTTGATGGCTGTCCCCATCATATTTCTTTTATGCCCCAACAGAGCAGCCGTCCCCTGCTAGGTGATCGTCCTTCACCTTTGATGGCCGTACCCCATCATCTGTTTATTTCATTTATTCTTTAACCCGATGGCCGTCCCCGTCGTGGTCCCTTTTTCCTTTTTAGCCCGATGGCCGTCCCCATCGTTGGTTATGTTACCTACTTTATGAACTTGATGGCCGTCCCCGTCATGTTTCATTAACCCCCAGAGAATTTTACAACTTTATCTCGATGGCCGTCCCCATCATGATATCTTACTTTTTCCAGCTAGTCGGCCGTCCCCGTCTTAGCTTTACCTTTTATCCCCAGCATGTCGGCCGTCCCCGTCATTGCTTTATTTTCCTCACCTTCCCCAGCGTGCCGGTCATCCCCGTCATTGCTATTTACCCAGCAGTCGCCCTCTGCTCGACGGTCGTCCTCCGTCGCCCACTTTACAATATACTTTATTTTTCTTCATTAACAATCTATACCCCTTTTCTTCTTCATTCTGTGAGTGCGAATTTTGGACTGTCTTTGGTATTCAACCACAAGTTATCTTGTTTGCCTGTTAAGCCGTCGCTTACAACCTGCACAGCTAACTCATGCTTGAATAGGGGCAGCTGTAAACACCCCAAATTTGCCCTCACCCATTCACACCATGGCTTGTGATCATCCTCATATGCATAAACACAATCATATCATCTCACATCTCATTTTTGATTCACTGCATAGTTTCTAGGGCATCTGCACTTAGGGTTTGTGATCTGAGCAATCTCAAAGCATCTTGAGCCATTCCAAAGGCCACTAATCAACTCAAAGTGGTCCATATGTGTTCTTATATCATGTTTCATCTCCTCAAAGTCAAAATTGCAGAGGAATCACAAGAACTAGGGTTTGAGGTGATGCAGAGCCAGGTTTGACTACACAGTTGACTGAAAATTAGGGTTTTGGTTTCAGAGGCCATAACTCCAAATTTTTTGGTCATTCTTGTTTCCATTGGTCTCTATATGGTATAGGGAGTATGCATATCAATTTTCATGAAGAAATTCCATGGGGAAGTCATCTGATCAAGAGTTGACTTTCTGGACAAGTCAGTATAAAATCAGGGCATCTGAGGCCCCCAATGACCCAACCAATGGGTGATCTTCATCATTTTGAGTGTATATGATCTTTATTTGATCATGGAAGAAGGTTGAAGTTCATAGAAATCAAGAATTTAGGGTTTTTGCAAATGTTGACTTTTTGGGCATAGTTGACTTTTCAAGAATGCATCATTTTAGGTCAATTTTCAAGCCTTGATTCTTGGTCCAAAAATGCTTCAAATGGAAAAACTTTGGTCATGAAAGTTGTAGATCTCATCTTTCCCTTTTCAAAAAGTACAAGAACATGATCAAACTCTTCTTGGATCAAAAGTTATGGCAAGGCAAAGTTGGCTAAAATCATTAATTTTCAAGGCATGCCCCATTTGGAAATTTTGCAAAGTCATGAACCAATGCATTATGTGACTTCTAATTCATTTCAAACCATTACATAAACATTCTCTAAGTCATAAAAATCAGAATTGAACCAAGAATGCCTATGGTTTATGTTTGGTTATGCAAAAGAATCACATGTGAACCAAAATGTCACAAGTTGCAAAACTCATGATCATGCTTCCTACCACTTGCAGCCTTGGATGCTGAGCTTTGCTAGCCTCTCACCTCACCTTGCTGCGCCAGCCCATGCCCATGTACTTGCCTAGATCATGAGCCATGCTTCTCTTACACATTATTTGACTTTTTGCAAAAGGCAACTTACCAATCAATAAAGCACATGTCCAATCAACTGACCAATGAGAGAGAGTTATGTGGACAATTTGCAAGCCATTTCATGTACTAAGCCAGCCTGAAACATCCGCATTCAACACATTCACACAAACACTCCATTTTGCTTTTGCCTTCGAAACTCTCTGCCCAGCTCACATACATCAAAACCATCTTTACCAATCATCTCACCATGTCTCATTGAGCCCAAAGCAACCAAGAACCAGGCCTTAAACAAGCTACAACATCACTGCACCATTTTCACACCAGCTTGCAGTTTCATTCGAAACTCTCACCCTAGCTCACCAACACACCAACAAACACCACAGACCTTCTCCATTCATCCTCAGGATCACAAACAACCATTCACCATGACCTGAAGCTCTCTATTTCACCATTGCCATTTCTGACCAAGCTTGAGCAGAAGCTTTCGAATCTCACTATCCAGCCAGCTTAAACTCTCTTTGAGCATTCAAACATCTTCTGGGGACCAAGTGGAGTAGTTTGCACTGAAGGAAGTGGCCAGAAAGTCCTCAAGCTGAAAGCTTCGAATCTCAGGTAGCCTGAAATTTATTTTTCCAGAAATTGTTTTTCTTGTCACAAACTTGTTCTATGTGATTCACTGATCATCCTGATGTTCTTAGTTTTTGAAATGGCTTTGATTTGAGAGTTTAATTTGTCTCTGAAACCTGCGTGCCCTAGAACTTGTTTTGTTCGATTCTTGCTTATGTGGAAAAATAAATGAATTTGAACATGGGGTTTTGGTTCAGTAGGTTGTGGGAAACATTTCCATGGTTTTAGATTTCATTTTAGTGACCTAGGGAAGGATTTGGAAGTTTTCAGGGGAGAAGGTCACCGGAGAAGACGACCGGAGCTCGTCTCCGGTGACCTGAAAGTGATTAGTGAGGTTAATTAGGGTTAGGGCAAAGTTTGAATATGGGCCCTTAGATCTGGCTTCCCGCGCGTGTGTGTGTGGTCCAGATTGTGCCATTAATTCATAATCAGGATTAATTAATTTAATTAATTGAGTTTTAGAAGTTTGAATATGGGCCTTTGATCTGCGCGCGCAGTCAACCCATCCACTGCCAGAATCAATCTCAGCCGTCCTTCCTGATTACTTCATTTAAAATTCATTTTAATTCATTTTTCTTCTCATTTAATTTGCATATTTATTTTAAAATAGTAAAAAACACTTAAAAATTATGAAATTTTTTCTTTAAAGTTTTATTAATTTTTAAGACCCAAAAATATTTTTATTTTATTTTTTATCATTAAAAAAGTATTTTTAAATATTTAAGAGATTATTTTTAATTGATTAATGGGAATTAATTAATTAAAAATACTTTTAGGTATTTAAAAATTACAAAAAAATTCATGAAATGTTCTAAGACATTTAGAAACATTGTCCAACCTTCAAACCAAATTTATTTTTTGATATTGATGCATTTTAAGAATTTTTCATTGAATTAAATCATTTTTTATACATTATTTTGATCATAAGTTCAAAAATTCATTTCTGCCTATTGAAGAAGGTTGAGACATTGATTCTTCTTGCATTGTTTTGTGTTTGGCATGTAGTTTCTAGGGTAAAATAGCCATGATTTGATCTTGCATTTTCCATTTGTTTGGCATTTCTTTTGTTAAGAACCCTAAAAAACCCTAATAACTTGTAAAAATCATAACTTGAGTTTGGTTGAGAGTTGAGAGTTCCCCTTTGGGCAGTGGTTCATTATAGGTTTAGGGTTTCTTTGGGTGCCATTTTCCATTTTTTATCTTAAGGTTTGCTTCTGTTTTGGGTTTTTGTTTGATGTTTGATTCATAAACCCTAATTTGGGCTTTCTTTTGCATCCTTCTTGCATTTCCTTGCATAACTTGACTTGTCATTGCATTTTGTGCATTCTTGTGATTCATTTGACATCTTAAGACATATAGAAAGCATATTTGACCATTGCATTACATATTTGCCATGTCATTTGTCTTGTATGATTCATAACTTTTCATGTTCATTCATGCTCCTTAACTTGCATCATTTGCATTCATAATCTTGTATGAACATCCCCATGCCTTGCCTCATGTTTGCAGCATCTCATAATATCATAATCATCATCAACATGCTTCTGGTTTTGCTTTGCATCATACCATTTCATTCCATTTAGCATTGCATTGCATTTCTTTCTAACATTTCAGGTGGTAAGTGAACTTGAGAAGTGAATTTGCCTTCACTTCTCATAAATTTTCTTTTCATCTCTCTTGCATCCATTGCTGCATTTCTATTTGTGTTTGAGATTGAGCTTGCTCATTCTTGTTCCTCCCACCTTCTTTCTTCAAGTGACTTGACTTCTTGAATGAAGCAAGTCACTTTGCTTCTCTTGATCTTATTCATCTGCTTCCTGGTGGCTCCTCTAAAGATTTGTTCTTGCAAACCTCACAAACCTTAGGATCATCCAAGCATGACAATGAATTAGGGTTTTGATTAGTCCCCCCCATAGTTTTACCTTTGTGTCTCTCTTTGAGTCCTCTCTTCTCACCTCCTAATCAGGGACTAAACCCTAAAGGTTTTAAGACTTTGTGATTAAGCTTATGCCTGCATCCTTCTCTTAGGATGGAGTGTATAACTTTAATCCTAAGTATTAAACCCTTAAGGTGTTTAAATCTCTTAATCAATCCACTTAATAATCATCAAGACATCACACTTGTAACTTGGGCCTTGCATTAGGGTTCTAATTCTTCCTTAAGTGGTTAAGAAGGACTAACCCTAGTGTTAATGGACAAGTCCCCCTCAAGTTGTCTTACAAATCATAAAAATCACTTCATCATCATACCATTAAATAAAATCCACTTAATCAAAGGCTTGTTTTGTCATGAGTTTAATCCCTAATCATGGATTAAGTTGAGGAGCTTTCCTCAGCTTAAACATTCTCATCTATCATCCTTCTTTTAGGATGGTGTAATGAGTCTGTTTAATCCCTGATTATGGCTTAACCTCATTACTCAACACTAAACAAAAACACCAAAAACATCTAAATAATCACAAGTAGGTTAATGATCTTAACCCTACATCAAAGGTGATTAAGTGTGAGAATCTGACTTCACACTTAAGGTAAATCTCATTACCCCTAATCAGAGGGAAGATGTGATGAGTTTATTAAATCCATTGGTTTAGGCTTAAGCTCATTATCTTATGACAAACTTTCAAAAGCAATAAAAGACTGAAAACTCAAAAACAAACAATAATCGTCTCCTTCGGGATTCTTTTCTCATCATACTCACTCACAAACGAGAACTCGCTTCTTCCGTCTAATGCAAGACAGTTAGCACCTGAGCCAGACAGGTCATACACTTGAGCATAGGCAAGCAAGCAGTTCACAAGTCAATTCATCTATCAGTCTCTTTGGGTCGAACTACGGTGTTCTGACTTCCTCATTGCACGAGAGGATACGTAGGCATAACTTAACAGTTATCGAACAAAAGTCTCTGTATATTCCCCCTCTTTCCAGCATTATTCTTTAAGCCTCATGATCTTGAGCAATTCATTCTTATTCCTTACACTGACACATCATTTATACATTTCACTTCACACCTTTTTTACACTGACACCTGTACATATCTTTTCCAGCTATCTTTATGCACATATTGCACTGACACTACCCCTTTAAAGCACAAATCTTTCAAGCGTGGATCCCGTCGAGTACGGCGGACAATCTGGGTGCTAATACCTTCCCAGGTTGTAACCAACCCCCTTTCTCAGTCTCTCTGGTTCGCAACCGTCTTATCCGTATCTTTCTAGGTCTATGCAGCATTGCCTTTCCTCCGGGATAAAAATGCCTAGCTGGCGACTCTATTCATCTCCAGTGAGTTCACGGCTGTGTGTTCTCATTGTCCCTCTCGCCGACCGTTCGCGTCTGTACCTTTATCTGGGCCGGTCCCACTTATCGGGAGCGACACCCATATAAATTTGTGAAGGGGGAATTTTTAAATGTTTTAGGACGACTACCTCAAATTTAGAAAAAGGCAGTCAAAGTCTTATTCTTGTAAACAAACACTCATGGAACGAGACCATGCAATTGTCAAAAGAACTGCATATCCTCTTCTCTCTTGGAACTGGATGAACCGACCACTATAGAGGGTCATCGATTACAATGTTAACATTGCTTAAGACGACCTTAATGTTCAAAGCCGATGAAGTACCTACTACTTTTACATCTATCCAATTATACATCAGCACATTCAGGAAATTACAAAGATTTAAATTCCCTAGTACCTCAACATCGCTAGGCTCACAACATTCAGCCTACAGACATACTTGAATACAATCTCTAGAACGATGCCTCATTTGAAAATTGGCCTGTATTATCTCTTCCGACAAGATAAGGGCGTTTAAAGACTTACAAGAAGAAGTTTCTTCCTCCAAGGAAGTATCCAAAATCCCTTATGACCTAGAATCGCTAGATATGGATATAATTTATGGTCTTATGTGATCATTATTATGGGAAGGATTATGAGAATCATAGGATGACCCAGATGAACTTTCCACCTCATAACCACTCATTAAATTAACAATATTCTCGCTCATCCTGACTAGAAAAACAAGGAAAGGTGAATGTAAAATTTGATTTAGAAGGGTACTTGATTATGGGAAATTGATGAAGCAGGAAGAGTGAAAAAGGAGAAAGCTTAAAGCGAAACTATGAATCACTTCTAGTGATATTCTCGGGAAAGGAAGGAACAATGACATTTTTCTGAAAAGTAATTGAAAGCTTGAAAGCAAACAAGTTGCAAAAACTTCCAAATATTAAACTCACCATATTTATAAGTGATGGTAGCCGAAAGATCAAGGCTAACTACATACACAAATCTCAGGATCCACAATTAAATTTTCATTTATGGATACACGAATACTTGAGTGCATTCAAGTATGTAAACTGCAACACACCCTAGGTGGCCGTGTCACCGCACATGTTAGGAATGGGTGACAAAGCGTTTCATCGACGGGACCACATTAAATGTACATGTTCCCCATTACTTTTTCAAAAATTTGATCCCAATCGATTATGTACTATTTTGCATCGGACTATGACATGGAGGTCGATCAATGATATTTAAGGGTTTTGCCCGATTCCTTGAATGTGGCAAAGCCTTGAGGGCAATTGTTTTGGACCGGCCAAAAGGCCCAATTGACCAAGACCCAATCCATCTCAAGCCCACTATACTCGACCAAATATATAAAAGTTCACATGCTATGAAAAAGTACACAATATTTGATCTCTAATTTCACTATACTCATATTGAATCTTGAACTTACTTAAGCGTTAAAGTACTTACCATTCATGCCCACCCTTTGTCACCGTAAAGGACATCAGAGCCACCGTTCAAGATCAACAGTTATCCAACTCTTATCATTTATGGTTCATTCGTGAAACTAAAACATTCATTTCTGATTTTCAAATGGAATAAAACTCAATACCTCTAATTAGGCTGAAAGACCTCTCATCTCTTTGAAGTGCTACCAGACCAATTATTTCAATAAAAAATGTTTATAGAAATATGATGTGAAAAATATAAGACCGTTCAAGTCTCATAAATAAATAAATAAAACTTTAATTCTCTTGTAATATGAATCTAACCATTTTTGTTAACTTAAATTAATAAAAGACTCGTGCGTCCGCAGTCCATTAATTTTAAATGATTTATAATTTATTTAGATGTACTGACAAATAACATTCCTAAACTAATACATTGGTGTGTTAGAAAAGTTGCCATGGATACAATATTATCGGATGATGGTCTTTAAATTGTATAATTTAACGATTTATCTGTGAGGTTATTTTGAAAGCACTTTTATTTGTAAAAAAATCATCTTCTTTATTATTCAAA